>JAKISA010000007.1:0-460380 GCA_022577855.1 Wickerhamiella azyma
CCCCCCCCCCCCCCCCCCCCCCCCCCCCCCCCCCCCCCCCCCCCCCCCCCCCCCCCCCCCCCCCCCCCCCCCCCGCGGTCTCGCGCCTACGTTAGTGTACAAACAACAGGTGCACGGCGTGATGAAAGCATGTTTAGGCTATGTGCCATGCTCGGGGCTGTGTACTATTTTCACAGGAGTAGAACTGGGCTCGGAGGGCCTGCCATGAAGAAAGTGGCCTGGCATCGGTGGCGTGCCTGTAGAGCCTCTGTACCCATAAAGGCTATTCAGTGAGCATGAAAGGCTTTTTTCATAAGGATTTCTTAAAAACTTACCCATATGGTGCTCTTCAAAGCGGGCTGTGAAGCATTTGCTGCAGGCTGATTTTAAGCAAGATCCGCATTGAGGGTGTCCTACTGTGCTGCCAGAAACACACACACACACACCACACACACACACAACACACACAGCTTCTCAAATAATAAAATTTTCTGCTAGAAAGGGGCCAGATTTTCTTGTTAATAGTTGACAATAATTTGGTTGCGAGGCGAAGGTGTACCTCATGCTGCAGCACTCCTCGTGCAACAACATGGCTGCACCAAACATAAATCGAGCAATAGCTGATCCGTCGTCATCTCCATGAAGCTATCCTCTTTTACTCTTGCTGCAATTGCCACTGCTCAGACTACTGCCCCTCAAGACCCTTACCAGGAGATTGGTCGTGAGGTTGGTTCCATTTACCAGCGCATCGGCTCGCTCATTAGCGCTTCCAGCTATGACCACAACGAAGTCATGTCGGTCCATGGCGCTGCTGAGACCGCCATCAACTCTCTTCGCCAGGAAATTTCAACTATTGACTGGAACGCCATGATTGGCTCGAGTGCTGCTATCGTCTACACGTCGCAGCTCGAGGACTACATCAAGGGCCTGGCCACTGTAAACGAGTACCTGACTAGTGCTCTGACCGCACCTCAGTATGTTGCAACTGCTGCTGCTACCAGCGTGCTTCAGTCCATTGCCGCCGAAACTGCGAGCGCCAGCTCTATTGTGACCCAGCTCAAATCTAGCTTCTCTGGCAGCCTTGCCGCCAGCGGCAGCCAGAGCAAAAGTGCTAGTGCCGGTGCCAGTAGCACCACCAAAGGTGCCAGCAGTAGCTTTTCCAAGAACTCGAGCGCTTCCTCCACCAACAAAAAGAGCGAGACGAGCACATTGAACTCCAAGAACGGTGCTGCTGCCAATTCGATCCAGACTGCCTTGGTGGGCGCTGCTGCTGCTATTGCCTTAATTTAAGGTCCTCTTGAGAGCTATTACGCTCAGGCATGCCGAGAGGCATATGTGTCCGGGTGCAAAGGGATGTGGCACGCCCCCTGCGCATGCAGGGAGTCCCCATGACAACACATAAAAAATTGTTGACGTGCGGAGAAACGGAAAAATACACTTGTATAATTATCCATAGATTATTTAAAATACGTACAGATTGAGTCAAATTGACGCGCCAATTTTGGGGCTATTTTTGGGTATTTGTCATCCATTGCCCCATAATATGCAGCTTATGTGGGGACCCCGCTTTCTTCAATGCTCCTCGAAGGCGTCCATCGTCGTTACAATCCTTTGCGCAAGAGTTGGGTTCTGTGCTCACCGCACCGTACGCAGCGCCCGTGGCAGGGTGAACAGGAGAAAATTGGGGAAGAAAAGCCGCAGTACGACCCCAAATGCTACCTGTGTCCTGGCAACGTCAGGGCCAATGGCGAGTCCAACCCAAAGTACAAGAGCACGTTTATTTTTGCCAACGATTTTGCAGCCGTCAAACCAAAAGAAGCAGAAGTCGAGGCACTCGAGGGTGACCTGTTCAGGGCGGACGCGGTCAATGGCAACTGCGCTGTGATTTGCTTCAGCCCACAGCACAATGTTACGCTGGCCCATATGCCGGCCGACGAGATCGTGGACGTGATCAGCGCGTGGCAGCAGGTCTATGCCCAGGCGGTGGCTGATCCGGAAATCATTTACTGCCAGATTTTTGAAAACAAAGGTGCCGCCATGGGCTGCTCCAACCCGCACCCTCACGGCCAGGCATGGATGTTGAGCGTTGTACCCGATGAGCCGCAGCTCGAGCATGAGGCCTTGGAGGAGTACTATATCAAGCACAACCGGCATATGCTCGAGGACTATGCGGCCAAGGAGCTAGCGGATGGCACGCGCGTAATTGACTCGAACGACACCTTTGTGACGGTTGTTCCGTTTTGGGCGACCTGGCCATTTGAGACACTGGTCCTCAGCCGCAAGCGCATCCGCAGCGTTGCAGAGCTCGACGATGCCCAAAAGCGCGACCTAGCCGAAGTTTTGAACAAGCTCACTGTGAGGTACGACAATCTGTTTGAGTGCGCATTCCCCTACTCGATGGGCCTGCATCAAGCATTTACTGGAGGGAGTGCAGCAGATGTGGAACACCTGCTTTTCCACTTTTACCCGCCGCTGCTGCGGAGCGCCACAGTGCGCAAGTTCCTTGTGGGGTTTGAGCTGCTGGGCATGCCGCAACGCGACATCACCCCCGAGACTGCGTCAGAGATGCTGCGCAAGCAGGACCTCGTGCATTACAGTAAAAAATAAAAATCTAGAGGATATGGTAAATAGTACATCTTCATTTTTCTGTTCCCTTTCTCTCTGTCCTAAAACGGCTCGTCCTCGGGGCGGTACGGAGTCTCAAACCCGTCGGCTGTCGCGTATAGAATGCTCTGGATCGTGCGCACGAGCTCCACCTCGGGATCCTCGTCGTTGAGGTCACCCTTTTTTTCATAAAGTCCGTCGAGACGCATCTGAAGGATTTCCTCAATCTGTAGTAGCTTGGAATAATAAAGAGTTCGCTCGGTAGCAACCACGCTGAGTGAGTGTTCGAGCTCATCGACATGGGCCTCGAGCTCGGCGAGCCGCGGGTCGGCGACTGGCGGATCGAGCTTGAGGCTCGTGATGCGCGATGCGACTGAGCGCTGTTGAGATTGGGCGGGCGTATGCGACCCTGCAGTTCCAGCTGCAGTGCGTGATGCGGCGCGTGATGCGACGCGTGACGATGCGCGCGGGGCGGCTGTGTTGCGGGTGCGCTTGTCCTCGTGGCCAATGCTTGTGGACCGCGAAGTGCGGCTGAGACGCGAGGCTGCATTGCGCGAGGGGCTCATACTGGCCCGTGAGCCCGCGCCCGCTGCGGCAGCAGCCTTGGCGCCACGCCGGCCAACCGCGTCATAGGCACCCTTGGGGGCATTCTCCTCCCAAAACTTGTGCATCCACTGCACAAAGTCGAGATTATCTTGGAGGCGGCACTTTAGCAGCCGCTGTTGGTCAAAGTTGCGGTTGATTTGATGCCGATTAAAGATGGCCTGCAGCAGCTTGTAGTTGTTTGCGTGGTCGTGGCTGGAAGTCGAGCCAAATTTGATCTTGGCGAGCGGTACATCGCCATAGATCGAGTCCATGATCTGTACATAGGCCTCTCCGGTGCCAAGCTGGTCGAGTTTAGTATAGTTTAGCTGCAGCAGCTCATTGACCCAGGCCAAGAGGGCTTGCCGGCTCATGTAAGAGGTTTGGGACAGGTTATGGGTTTTGGCGGATGTGAAGCTACATCAAATGAATCTCAAACATGCACAGAGCGGGAATTGGTTCGTCTCTGCGTGTTTATTCGTCTTTTTTTTTTTTTAATTCTTGGGATCTAGTCTTGGCGAGCCAATTTTTGCCAACCCCCTTACCTCCTTACACATGCGACGCGGGCTGAGCCGACAAAACTCAGAAACGCGCATTCCGCGCAAGGGTGACGATATTTTGACTACCGGGCTCGATAGCGATCGGGGTAGTGCCACTCCGGAAGAGCTGTTTAGTGATTCCCCCAGCGCAGCGCTCAATGACTCGATTGAGAACCTCAAGCCAACCAAGATGGTAATTTTACTCGCGTGCCTCACCTCCTTTTGCGGCTTTATGTTTGGATACGATACTGGCTACATCTCCAGCGCCTTGGTGGTGATAGGCAATGACCTGGGCCATGTCCTCAGCTCGGGTAATAAGGAGCTCATCACGTCGGCTACAAGCCTTGGTGCCTTGATTACTGCGGTCGGAGGTGGCTGGTTGGCGGATGTATTTGGTCGCAAGTGGGTTATCACTTTTGCAAACGTTATGTTTATCGTAGGCGGCGGCATGCAAACCGGCGCCCACACAATGTGGACAATGATTATTGGCCGCTTCATTATGGGGTTTGGCGTTGGCCTTGCTTCACTCGTGGCCCCCATGTACCTCAGTGAGGTCGCACCGACAAGGTTTAGGGGCCGTCTCGTGGTGGGCAACGTCTTGGCCATTACCCTTGGCCAGCTCGTTGCCTATGGCATTGGTGCCGGCGTGCAGAATGTGTCCAATGGCTGGCGCATCTTGGTTGGGCTCTCGCTCATTCCCAGCATCGTGCAGATGTCACTTTTCATTTTTATGCCCGAGACACCGCGGTACTTGATTTTGCGCCGCAGATTTGATGATGCCCGCCATGTCATTGGTAGCGTTTATGCAGGAGCCAGCGAGGCCCAGATCGATGCTAAGATTGAGGAAATTCTGCATGATATTCCTCAGCCGGCCATGGCCACAGAGGCAGCGTCCTCACTTGTCAAGGCCCGTGGCGCTCTCCACAACCTCAACCACAACCTCAAAGTTCTTTTTACCGTTCCGAGTAACTGCCGTGGTCTTTTGATTATCGTTTGCTTGCAGCTTTTCCAGCAGTTTTCTGGCTGGAATGCCCTCATGTACTACAGCGCCACCATCTTCCAAGGCGTTGGGTTTGACAACCCTACTGCTGTCTCTATCATTATTTGCGCTACAAACTTTGTGTTTACCTGCTTGGCATTCCTCATTATCGATAAGGTCGGCCGCCGCACATTGCTCGTGGGCTCCATGTGGGGCATGGTTGTGGGCCTCGCCATGTGCGCCGCAGCGTTCAAATACCTTGACTTTACAAACAATGGTGAAGTCAAGGAAGGCTCTGTTAGCTCAAAGTGGGGTGTTGTGTACATTGTCTTTACGTTCTTTTTTGCTGCGTCGTACGCCACCGGCATTGGCAACGTGCCCTGGCAGCAGAGCGAAATGTTGCCCATGGAGGTTCGCGGTGTGGGCAGCTCGCTTGCAACCGCAGTCAACTGGGCCGGCTCGCTCACTGTCTCGAGTACGTTTTTGACCATGCTGCAAAATATCACACCCACAGGTACTTTTGCATTCTATGCCGCCATTTGTCTTGTTGGCTGGATCCTCGTATGCTTTTTCTATCCTGAGACGGCCGGTCTTGATCTGGAGGAGATTCAGCAGCTTCTTGAAGGTGGCTTCAATGTAAAAAAGAGCTTGGCTTTGCACAAGCAAAAGCAGAGCATGTACCGCGCAAACGTGCACTAACCATACAATGTAAGCTATAGGGTATATTGAGGTAAAGGCGTGTAGAGGCATTGGATGCGTAAAAGGGTGCAGGCGTGTACTCGTGCATATGCATATGCTGGGTCCATATGCTGGGTCACAAAAAAAAAAAAAAAAAAAAGGGCTGCACCACATTCCGCATTCCGTAACTGCTTTTAAACCCCTACATACAGTCCTCGATTCTTTACTCAACCCCTTCCCCCCCCTCCAATGCCCGAACTGTTTATTGAGATCAACGAGATAACCAAGCAGGTATACGGCACAGGCTCGGTGTGTATCACCCCTACTACCAGGTCTCTCCGCGATACTATTGCTCCTAACTCTACCTCAAGCGAGCTCAGCGCCCACGACTGGGCAGTGGACCCGGCGCGCCTCGAACGCGCGCGTAAGTTGTACTTTGACTCCATCCAGCAGCCGCAAATGGAGTTTCTAGATGGAACTATGGATTTGAGCAACATGGTTGTGCTCTTTGATGGCCATTCCGCTGGGTCCCAGACCACTTCGTCTCACTCGCTCACGCTGCAGGACGACCTCACCCCGCCGAGCCCCATGTCGCTGGGGCCCGAGGATAACAATCTCGAGATGCTGCGGATGTTTATGTACAATATTCTTAGCCGTGCTTGTGAGACCGAGCCGGCACCGCGCCCCGAGCCTGTACCCCGCAAATCCGAGCTGTTTAGCCGGCTGAGGTGGTTTGGCAGCAAACGCGACTTGAGAGAAGGTATGGATAAAGTAAATTAGAATAGAATATAACAGAATAGAGCTATCCGAATAGCCCGCTCACGAGCACGGCTCGCGATTCGCAGCTGTCGACCAACTTGAGCGGCATTTGGTTATGGCGCCGTACCGCTTCGCGCCGCACTGCCTCACGGCCACGGGACCATAGAAAGCTGAGGGCCAGAGCTGGTAGCAGCCGCACAGGGCGTACAGATGCATGAAGACTAAGTTTCCACTCACGGCCGTTGCGCTCCACTGCCACAAATCTGGACTGGTGAAAGTCAAGGCACCGCAGCCGGCAGAACCTCGTGGGGTCCTCTGGGAGTGCAATCCAGCACGACTCTTGCATCTGGTGATAATAGTAGAGACCATGTGATTTGAGTACAAGCAACCCATTTTTCATTGCTAGCATGTCTGTTACCTGGCCTCCTGTACAGTCCTCCAGCAACTGGGGCTCAATCCTATTTTCGAGTGTGTGTCGCCACCAGTACACACTAGTTGGGGTGACACAAGCATGTATAGAGGTACCAGAGCAGCATAGAGTAGCACAATCAGGAAACCCCTCTACCTTAGTTGGGGTCAAGTCCAAAAATTTCCACATCTGGAGGCCCTCATCGCTCACTGCAAACAAGTGATCCGTGCCGGACCACAGCTGCTGATATTTTCCGAGTGCACGCTGCCATTGCGGTCCAATATAAATATGGCCCTCCGTGGTGAGGCAAGCAACTAGAAACCGTGAGGCAACCAGGTTGACCACAATCTCCCCACGAGGAAACGGACGGGGCACTCCTCTATCCCATAGCTGTATAGTAGCATTACACCTTCGAATATACTGCTCAAAACCGCTATCAACCAACTCCAGCGTATCGTGAGGGAAGGTTGTGCGATACATGCGCTTCCAATTTTTGTACAATATGATGCGTTTGCGTAGCGTAAGATTGATCTGGTATAGCATTGCAAGGTCACGATTGCTCAAAAGTGGTAAAATCTCCCGCACAAGTACATCTATCAACTGCGGACGATCAAGCATCGCGTGAGCGAACTGGGAGCGATAAGCATCAATGGAGCTACTTGAGACATGGGCGCTCACCAATTTTTCGAGCGAATTTATTCCATAATTTAGTAGTCGTTTGACCCAGTTTGGTTTACTTTGATTTCTGATACGTTAAAAATGGCCCAAGGGCAAGTGAACTCACATGGCCCAACGGGTGATTCGGGCTCGGAATACGCACAGGCTGTGCGGCTGCGTCTTGACGGCGTCAAGGTAAGAATCTTGTTCGAGGCGCATTGAGAATGCTGATCTAGTTTTATAACAATTTGATAAACACCTCAGCTTTTGTCGATAGTTATCCTTGTAAGTTGATGGAGCGGCCCAACCTGTGTTAGAAATGGTATGCAATGCAGCCTGATGTAGCCTAAAATGCCAGAGGGTAGTGTAGTTTTGCTAGGATTTTCGTGGTTGAGCACATCAATGGCACCCTTATTGTCAGTAAAAGCTTCAATTACATTAGCTGGAGCACTCGTAGATCCGTGCACGAGAAACTCAATGGCTGTAATTTCTGCCTAACTGGCGATGATAGCATCGTGATTCCCCATTCCAAGAAGAATCTGGATCGATCCGTCCCGTGCGCTCTGGCTAATGGGTCCACGGAGTTGTTGACCACGGTCTGCACTGTTCGGCTTTACCTTGAATCGAGCCATGACGTTCTTCACAATATTTATCTGCCTGCTACTTTTGTCGCTCGTGCGCAAGACACGGGTCATTTGTCTTGGGGTCTTGGAGCTATTAGCGCTCTGTCACATGCGCTCGGTGACGTAATATTCCTAAGTGGCTACCTAATCAACAGACATGCATGCGACCAGCTGCGGGCGCGCAGGGGGATGGAAAGAGTCAGTACGCGCTGTCCAAGTGAGCTGGAACCTTAGTTCTAGTTTTAGTCACGCATGTTTGCAAGAAAAGGTCTAGTATAAAAATATTTGTGTACATGAACAAACGCGCATGCAAAATGTTCCGCTGGCTGGATCCGAACCCATTGGACTCAACGAGTTCTTCGGCGTTTTCGAGCGCTTTGAAGGGTGAACATCTTGAAGGGGAAGTTTGCATTTCTGCTTCACTGCACATATCCAGCCGTTGCAACGGCAGCTAGACGCTTACATGGACGCCGCACAAATCGTTGTGTCGGTAGTGCGCGACATTGCACTTCAGGGGACATATGGCGCGTCCCTCGAGGAACTGTGGACGTTTACTCAGGCGTGTCTGCCCAATCCCCTCGACGACAAACTCAAGCGCGCAGTCTGGAGCTGGATCACGCAGCACCCCGAAATTATTCCTACCGACAATGGCATGCCGCTGCAGGACGAGGTCTACAAGCCACTTGACGAGCTCCAGGATCGTCAACTGCGGGTGTATGCAACCGAATCAGAGCAGTGGATGGCCCTTACCGGACGAAAAAAGGAGCGCAACCCGGTAGGACCTAACCCGTTTGATTTGCTCTGCGCAGTATCAAGGGCGCGTGAAAAGGGCCTTACGAGTGTTGAGATCCATAAAGTGACTGGCCAGGATCCCCGCAGTATCTTTGGCCGTGTGCAGCTGCTTGCTTCCTTGGGGCTGGTCAAGAAGTTCCCCGTAACTAAGGATAGCACCCACACACACCTTGTTATTTTCTCCGATTTCTGTAAAAAGACCCCCGAGACGGAGGAGAGCACAATCAATAAGACCAAACTGTATGCAGATATGGTCGCATTGGCCCGTGAGAGTCCCAACGGCTTGGTGCTCTATGGTGAGGTGTACCGCAAGCTGGGCCTCGACAAGAAAGCTAATGGCGCCAAATCTCTGGCCCAGCTGTGCTATACTCTTGAGACCAAGGGCTGCGTCCAGCGCGTCCAGGTCCACTCGCCAAACAACCCGCGCATCCACTTCAAGTGCGTGAAGTTTCTCAAAGAGTTTGAAGGCGAGGTTCCCGATGTAGAGGAAGACGATGAGGAAGATGAGGAGATTGTGGAGCAGCAAGTGGATCTTGCAAACGTCGTGGAGGTGAGCCAGAGCCTGACCTCGTTCAACAGCTTTTGGCCGCTCGAGGCGCAGATTTACTCGCTTGTGCGCCAGACCGGCAAAGATGGAATGAGTGCCATGGATATCACGCGCATTTTGTGCGGCGAGTCGTGGAATAAAGTCACCTCAATGCTACTGCCCATGTACGCCTGGAATGAAAAGCTGCAAAAGCAGTTTTCATGGGTTGCTCTCGAGCGCGGGCTCGACTTTATCCAAAAGCTCAAGTACTACCGCTACTTTACTCGCGTTACCCACTGCCAGTTCACCAATAAGCCGCTCCCAGCGTGGGGCTACTTTGGCGATGTGAAGCAGGCCCTCAAAACGCTGCACGATCTGAACATTGTACACAGCACTATAGCCAGTGGTATTTGCTCCATCATCAAGGACAAGTCAGGACGCATTCGGCCACTCTTTCATGGCGAGAAGATTGCCGGCACAACTCTTATGCAAAACGACCAAGGAGGCAAAAAACGCGGCCGCCCTAAAAAGACCGATGCTGGCGCCCCCGTGCCCTCCGCACCAAAAGCTGCGTATACACCTCAAAAAAGCACTCTCAAGCCGGTGGCACAGCGAGAATGGGTTGGGGGCGCACCCGCAGTTAAGAATCCGCCCGCACTACAGCTCGTGGTTGGCGACGACGTGCGCGGTGCGACTATGATTGCGCCGACCCTTAGTTTGGCCATGAATAGGCGTATACAGGCCATCACTACAATTTTGGACGCCCATGACGGTGCGGTAGAAGGCTCAGCCAATCTTTGTCGCCTTATCGACGAGCACCTGCAAGAGGACAAAGCGCTGGATCGCAAGACCCTCAAAAAAGTGCTGGAGCTGCTCGAGGAGCGTGGTACTATCAAGCAGCGCCAAGTCGATACCTGGAGTGCGAATGGGGTGATGGTCTCGCGGCCGATTGTGTATCACGTTGACGCCAAGCCCGAGGTGGTTGACTTGCTTTCGGAGCAAATTAAGAGTCGCCTACAGGCACGTCGTAATCTTGGCGCTCCAAATAATGATCTACCGCAAGAAACAGTCGAGATTGATAAGGTACAGGCACTTTTTACCACCGTGGAGACCAAACCTAAGCGCCTCAAGCGTTTGCTTCAACAGAGCCTGCAAAACCGCAAGCGCAAGGAAAAGCCGCCCAAGATGCGGTTTGGGCCGCGTGCGTCTTCGCTCGTCAATATTCCAGGACGCAGCGATCCCAACCATTTTGTTATGCGCACTGGTCCCGGGGCACGCCCTGCATTCGAAAACCCCGAGCTCAAACGCGTGGCAGAGGAGCCGCTCGAGCCTGCTGAGGCTCCTGTTGACGACGACATGCTTTTCCGGTGCGTTATCATCGCGCGCACCCTTTACGGTAAAAACGAGACTGCAATTGAGTGGGACCTGGTCACCTCCTGCATTGTGGGCCTCAAGAACCGCCGCGCGCGCAAGCGCTGGATAACGCTACGTGACAATTTTGGCGGTGCGAAAGCTGTTCAGCGTGCCACATACCAGTGGGAGACGCTCTTTGTCAAGCACTATGAAGCCGGCACCGTTGAGTACCGCGACCGCTACGCGGCCAACTTTGACATGCGCTATTATGTGGATTTCTGGCGCGCACATCATCCTAGTGTGCTCAGCTCGCCTCTTTGGAAGCACAATCATTCACGGCTCTTGTCGCGCAAGGAGTACGAGGCTGCATTTGGCGTCATCAAGGTCAAGAGTGTCACAAACCCATTGGATCAGGTCACCTCAATGCCCTCAATGGTCAAGGTTGAGGAGCTCCTCATGGCAACGAGTTACTCATGGGACCCCCGCAGTAATCTCGAGGCGACGAAGTTCTCGAGCGACGAGCAGCTCATCCGCCGCGTGTGCGGCGCCGAGGATTTCAACGCCAAAGCCCACGAGGAGAAGCTGTTGGAAATTGGTGAGAGTCGTGTCAAGGCAGCTGTGGAGTCCCTTCAAGCGCGCAAATTCATCATGTACCTGGCACGCAACACCGAAAAGGTGCTACCTGGCCGCAATTACACCTTCACTGACAAAATGATTGCCAACCTCAGCTACAAGTTTGGTGATGATTTATGGCGCGTAGCGCGCGAGTACGAGAGCTACAAAGGTATTATACCTCCGACAGTGCTCGATAACCAGATGGTGGCTCTGCTGGATCTTTGCGCGAGTGGTCTGGTTGAGCTGATTCGCCCAAACATAAAGACGGGCCGCATCACCAGTAACTACCAAAGCAGAGGAATCTCACAAGACTTGCTCAATTTTGATGTCGAGGCCGTACCCACGCAAGATGTGCCCTCAGCCCCCAAGCCTGGGCCTTACCCGATTCGGCCCAATCTGGTGTGGGGCGACAAGCTATTCGAATCGGTGGCTAAGAAATTAGTGACTCTGATTCAGAGTAAACCTGGCATTCCACGAGCGCACATCTACAGCTACCTCTCGGGCTTCTCCAAGGACGAGATTGAGGCCGCGATGGAATGGCTTAAAGGCTTTATCACTGAGGGAGGGGATGGCTCTTTTGCGAAACCTCGCTGGTACCGTGTGTTTGATGCTTGATCGCAAATGGTACATATGGAGATATACACTCAGGACTCTCTCTGGACAATCCACTGAGCCTAGCTGGACACCAGCCATTTTACAGATTATTATTAGGTGAACTTTTTTTTGGGCGGCTCGTGCCTAAATTAATATATTTAAAGGCGTAAGAAAGGAAATAGAAGTGCTAGCTGAGGCCCCAAATAAACTATGCATGTGTGCGTGTGTGCATGGCCAAAGTTGAGGCCGAGGTGGGGGGGTGAAGGCACAAGCCAACGGCAGGACCCGAAGGTTCAATGGACAGCATGCCGTCCGGGCTTTTCAGAACGCCGGGTAAGAGGAAGCAGTTTGTCGAGTGGGGTGGGTGGCGGCGGTGACGGCGGCAGCCACAAGAGCCAGCAGAATTCCAGCAAAGCAAACGGGCAGCATGCATCCAGGGCCATTGAGATTGCAGAGCCAGAGCCAACTAGAAGCAGAGATGGCAAAGCCAAAAAGGATGAGTGGGCCATGGTAGTGGTGGTGGGGGCAATGGAGCTTGGCACAGTCTAGTCACCAGCACAGTACTCACGCCCATACGACGACCATGATTGACGCAGGTACCATGCTACTCGCCCATCTCGCCTGTCGCTAGCAAAGTACCCACGCCCAATACAACGCCTCTCGGAGCTCCTTTACGCAGACAACCCCGAATCCCTCCACCAGACAGAGTCTACCACGCTGCCACCAGGGCCTTGGCGCTCCTAGACGCAGGCCCCTGAACGCCACCATCTACCGTCAGAGTACTCATGCCCATATTATGCCCTGATCGTGCACAAGGCACGCCCGAGAAGTCTAGTGGGCTGCTCAGTGCGCCCCAGTCCGCATCATAAATCATTGCCCCAAACCGCACCAAAATTGTATTAAATCCCCCAGACCGCATCATAAATCATAGCCCCAGTACGCATCATAGATTATTGCCCCAAACCGCATCAATAGTGCCCAGTAGAACATAGTAACAGACGGGGTCGGGTCCACGCGCTCGTTAGTACCATAGATGGCCATCCTTGGAGGCACCCCCAAGTTGCCCGTTGTGCTCGTAGGGTGAAGCATGCCCACTCTGAGCCCTTGGGGACAAAAAGATTGCGCAACTGACTTGGAGGCACCCGCTCAAACTTACCATACCACACGCTCAAAAACATAACCGTTGGTCTCACCTGGAAGCACCCACAAGTTACCCGTCATGCTCATGGGGTGTAGCACGCCCAGTCGGAGCAATTAGGGGCAAAGAGTTTGTGCAAGGCCAGAACCAGTTGGAAATGCCAATTGAGATTTTTGGCCAGGAGTGAATGTGCAATAATAGAGACCATTTTGCTCACAAAAATTGTACTGGAAGGAAATCACAAAGATTGTCAACCAGCACACAACAGGGTGTAGCTAGCACCCCAAGTTGCCGGAGATCTTACATCGTGCACCATGATCTAGCCTTTCTCCATTGACCTAATTCAATGAGCGAGCCTCTAGAAGTCCGTGCCTGATCCTGCTTGCCCTAGCGCTTTTTCGCAATGTCCATCGGCCATTTGGCCTACTCGTTAGTACGTAGCGCCACCTCAGAGTAGAATTCAGCCAGCTAGGCAAACAAATCAAGTACAAACTAGGGTGGCCGAGCTTTCAAACGACTTGGCGCAACTCCAACCCATGCCCCTAGTGTCTGCGAGAAAAGTGCCTTGGCACAATACATCAAACAAACAAAAACAAGGCGCAAGTCAGAGCTCGCTTCGTCTACCAGTGTCTCCCAGAGTGATTCCCTTACCATTGCCATCACCAAACTAGATGTTAGGTGGTTGAGTGGGTGGAGCAGCAAATGTTGTATCTAGCGCCCGCCGTGTTGTTACACACGTGATCTTAGCCTTGGTAGCGTGTGATATGTGTACTCTGATTAGATATTTACACGGAATGTACAGCTTTTAGCAGAAGCAACTTTATTAAGGGCTAGATTCTGCAGTTGTTTTGCCAATTTGCGTGGTGTGCATGAACTTGCATACGCGGGTAAAAATAGATTTGAAGGCACAGATTTGGGTCCATCCAATTTAGTCTAAATAATAAAGCAGTATACAGCATAGATTAGATATCTATAGTAAACGGCGCAGGCACAGGAGCTTCGTCGTCCTCGTCGTCCTTGGTGTGGGCCTGACGCAGGGTTTTGATCACTGTCGTGTTGTCCTCAGGCTCTGTACCAGCAACAACGATAACGCCTGAAGGCTTTTGACGAGAAATAACGGGGTGATAACGCGCCGAGTCAAGGGTGATGTGCTCGCGCTGCCAGGGAACAACGCGTGACATATTGGACAGCTGGAACTTTTTCGGCTCAGGCTTGGCTTCGTGGTTCTCCTTGAGCTCGGGCTTGGCCTCATCCTTGACCTTTGGCTCATCCTCCATGGCATCCGCCTTCTTTTTGCGTTTATCCTTAAGAGTCGTGCTCAAAATTGCCGTCACGAGACCCTCAGTAGTCTTGGAGTCTTCTTCACGCGTGTGTGGCGGGTAGTCAAACAGCTTGGATGGCGCGTTGCACGTGAGCTGCAACTCGGGGATCTTGAGGTCGTCGCGCACGCAGATGATGTTGGTTGGGGTGAATGCCAAAGACAAAAAGTGCGTCAGAGGGAACCAGTACCAGTACTGCAAGAAAACCGCCAGGCCTACCACTGCCTTCATGTTTAGGTTGCCAGTGGCGGGGCGCTCAACTTGAATGGTGCAGTTGCAACCGCCGGCGTCAATGATGCCTTGAGCAAGCGCAGCGCCAAACTTGGCCATGCCGTCCTCGTGGCGCGCCGAAACAACGCTGGCAAACTGCTCGCGGATGGCCTTGACACGGGGTGTCTGTTGCTCGCCCGTGCGTTGGATGAGGATCATGCTAAGGGCGATCATGGCACCTTGGCGCACAAAGTCGACAGGATCTTTGAGCATCGGCTCTAGCACGTCCACAGCCGCTGGCAGCGCGCTACCTGCGCACGCAATGCCGAGGGCCATGGTGGTACCGTAGCGCACGTGAGGGTTGTACGACTCGCTGAGCAACTCGACCATGCGTGGGAGGGCTGTGGGGTTGCGCAGAAGAATAAAACCGAGGGCCATGACGGCAGCGCGGCGCACATCGTCAGAGGCATCGCTCACAGCGCTGTGTAACAGCATCTTGATCGCCTTGTTTGAGCCGGTGCCAGCGTAAGCTAGAGCAATCGTAAAGCAGCCACCATAGCGGATAATGGCCTCCTGATCATCCATCAACGTAGCAATAATCTCATCGGCCTGCTCCTCGCGCGCATAGTTGAGCAGAGCAATACCAAGCGCCAGAGAGCGTTGGATCTTCTCGTGCTGTGTGTCCTTGGCATATCCCAGCATTTCCTCTTGGGCCTCAAGGTTGTGCGAGCCAAGCATCACCAAGCCCATGGCAAGACCCACTGCTTCGCCAGCAACCGCCGAATCGTGGTACAAGACGTCCCGCAGCTTGTCGTAGACCTCGGTGTTTTGGGTGCGCATAGCGGCCAAACCGATACCCAGGGACGCGCCGTGCAACACAACGTCATTCTCGTCGTTTTGCTCGTCGGCCTCGACCTGAGTGAGCACCTCCATCAGGTAGCTGGAAACTTCCTTGCCAAACCCTGCAAAGATGAGGCCGAGCCCATACAGGCTTCCGCCCCGCGACTGAACCGAGCCCTGACCACCGGGGAGGTACGGCTGGAGAATGCGGCGGCCCTGAGTTAGGTTACCGCGGTGGATAACGCCAAGTGCGGCCGTGGCAGTAAACTTGGTCCAGTGGGTGGCACGGCCAAGCCACTCGATGTTGTTGCGGAAAAACCCATCAGAAGTGGTACCAATGTGTAGAAATGCATTTTGGAAAGAAATTGCCGAGTGGAACATTGAGTTACGGCTGTCAAACGCCGTTTTGGTCCGGTTGAGTGCGGTCATGTCAACGTGATTGTTCCGCTTCAAAAAGGTGACCTCATAGTCGCATGTGGGCACACCGCTCAGAACCTTGACAATCTTGGCATGTACAGGGTTGGGCGAGTGCACGAACGCCGTGGCGGTCTTCTCAAGCAGCTCTTGGCTGGCGCTAGCCACAAGGTCAAACGCAATCTGCACGGCCATTGCCTGGTCTTGGATGCCCTTGAAGAGCGAAACAGCCATCTCGTCGTCATCCAGCTGAATTACAATCTTGACTAGAGCCATGTGGTCGACCTGTTCTTGAGCGCGCACAAATGCCGCCAACGACCGCAGAGTCTCGGTGCGGAACGCGCGGTTTGTCACAATGGTAATGCTGGACTCGAGGACAAAGTGAATCAGCTCGGAACGAGGGTGGTCGCGCAGAATCTGCTCAACTAGCTCGAGACGACGGCACTCAAGCGCAATGCCTAGGGCCAGTGTCACATCGCCAGAAGCCACGCAATTCTCCAGCATCGACTGCACAATCCGCTCAATGTCATTATTCACGCTGCGGCCCGCCTGCCGGTCGGCGATGTAGAGAGAGGTACATTTTGCAATTACCGTGTTCACAAACTCGCTCGAGGCGCCCAAGTCCAGCGCGGCACCAGAAGCAAGCGCAAACCGCACGGCACTCTCAGAGTCGCCCAAGTTATAGTACACTTTGGCGGCTACAAGGGCGGCCAAGTCGCGCGCGGGGAATTGCGGGTCCTCATGCAGTTCCTCGATACGTGAGATGTAGTCTGCGACCTGCGGCCAGATCTCATTCACACGCTCGTCCAAATTGCGGAGCGCGTGCTCCTGGAGCTCGTAGTTTGGCTCGTCGAGTAGCGCCAACACGGGGAGCGTTAGTGCCATTGGTAAGCGCGTAGCCCGCCGAGCAACTTGACGCCTACAAAGTAGAGATTCCTACAGTAATAGGGAACGCCACATGGTTTACTATTTGCCACTAACATCGCCACCCTTTTGCCACAGACCTCTTGGTTTGCCACCTACAGAAGCTTATGGAATTCCCAAAATCACTTAAAACCGCTGTGGCCCACAATCGGCCCGCTATGAAGGTCGAGCTTTACGTCTATGATCTGAGCCAAGGAATGGCCGCACAGCTCTCTCTCGCCTTTGTGGGCACATATATCGATATAGTCCCCCATACCTCTGTGGTCATTAATGGCGTCGAGGTTTACTTTGGTCAAGGTATTCTCAAAGCCTCCCCAGGTGGCACCCATCTCGGATCCCCACTGCGTAAAATCGATATGGGGGAGACAGAGGTTTCAATTGAGTTGCTTAATGAGTACCTTCAAGAAATTTCCTCGGAATGGACGCCCGAAAGCTACTCGCTGCTCACTCACAACTGCAATCACTTTAGCAACGAGCTGTGCCAGTTTTTAGTTGGCAAAGGAATCCCTCAGGAAATTCTTGCTGTGGCAGAAACAGTTGCTAAAACACCGCTCGGCCAAATGCTTGGTGCTGTACCCCCGCCGGTCTAGCCTGAATGCGCGCATGTGGGCAAATGGAGAAACATATGTACAAATAAATTATAGACCACTGATATTTACCGGCGGGTGCGCTCAAGAAATTGCTGCTTTTCAACGTAGCCATCCTTGTTGTGGCGCTTGAGATCGTCGTTGAGGTCGTTCTTGTCCACAAACCCAAGCCAGTCCAGCCGGCTCTTATCAAGCGTGTTCATTTTCTTGGCTTTACCCAGCGCGTACTCTTCAGCCAATGATGTTTTGCGCCTAGCGGGACCTCGGCGTTTTTTGGGTTTAGGTGGCTCCTCTGACGCCTTCTCAGGTGCGGGCGCGTCCACACCTTCCTCTGCCACCACAGCGGCATCGGCCGCCTTTTCGTCAAGCTCCATTTTTGCGAGCTGCTTTTCGCGCTCATAGTCTCGCGCCTCGGCAGAATTTGCATCGACAACTTTGGTCTCTGAGGTCACCTTGCCGGCAAACTTAAACGTGCGTGTGATTGTGACTTTTTCATCTTCAAGCGACTGCACCTTGCGCTTGGCAGGCGCTGCATTCATTTCCGCCCACAAGGCGTCCACATCAACGCTTGATGAGCCAGTTTCAACCTTTTTCTCCTCTTGCTTGGGCGCTTGGGACCTAGTGCGAGCGAACCGCTCGGTTTGCTCGCCCTTGGACTGTTCCTGAATGGCCACCTTTGTCGATTCCTCCACATCGGACTCGACTTCGGCGTCACTTTGTTGTTCAAACTTGTAGTCCTCGTCCTCGCTCGATTGGTAGTCACTCTCCATGTCAGCTGGCTAAGATCGAGCCCTTGACCAAAAAAAATAATCGAGTTGTTTTCTTTCATTGTCATGTGATCTGTCGTTGCTGGGAGCCTCGCATATCCGGAAGCACTTTACAAATGCCGAGACCGGCTATCCGATGCCTCGTGCAGCATAAATATGTAAAGATGTAGGGGATCGGACACTTGTGTGGAAATCATTATGAGCAAAATCTTTGAGCCTCTGCAGATTGGCGACATTACGGTATCTAACCGTGTTACTCTGGCACCCCTCACGCGCCTTCGCAGTGACAAGCAGATCCCGCCATCTGAGGCCATCTCCTACTATGGCGACAGAGCAGGTGCCTACCCTGGTACTCTCCTCATCTCTGAAGCCACTGCTATTGCGCCCAAGGCGGTGGGTCACTATTCTGCCCCTGGTATTTGGTCTAAAGAGCAGATTGCGTCGTGGAAAAAGGTCACCGACGAGGTCCACAAGAACAAGTCGTTCATCTACATGCAACTGTGGGCACATGGCCGTGCAGCTGTTGAGGCCGATCTCAAGAAGGTGGATCCCAGCTATGAGGTTGTTTCCGCGAGTGATGTGCCGGTCAAGGGCATGGCCAAGCCTCGCCCTCTGACCATCCCTGAGATTAAGGAGTATGTTGAGTGGTATGTCCAAGCCGCCAAAAATGCAATTGAGGCCGGGTTTGATGGTGTCGAGATCCACTCCGCTAACGGTTATCTTCTGAACCAGTTTCTGCACGAGGACGTCAATCACCGCACTGATGAGTATGGCGGCAGTATTGAGAATCGTGCCCGCTTTACTTTGGAGGTCGTTGACGCTGTTACTTCGGCTATCGGTGCTGAAAAGGTCGGCATTCGCCTCAACCCCTATGGCGGTTTTATGGACATGGACTACAAGACCTCGTCGCCCCTACCCCAGTTCACCTACGTAGTGAACGAGCTTGAGCGCCGCGCTATCGAGGGAAAGCGTCTATCTTATGTTCATATTATGGAACCGCGTGTGAACTTTTTTGACCCTTCTGGTTCTTACGGTGCTGTAGATCGCCTCGCCAACGCCTGGGTCCGTCAGATTTGGAAGGGTGTCATTGTCCGCACCGGTAGCTTTGGTCAAGACTACAAGCTGATGCATGATCTTGCCAATGCCGACGACAAGCTCGTGTTGGGTGTAGGCCGCCTTTTTATCTCTAATCCCGACTTCGTCAAAAAGCTTGAGGATGGCGTGCCCCAGGATCTTTTTGAGCGCAACACCTTTTACTGGGATTACACCGATAAGTTTACCATTCCTGAAGGATACACCGAAAAGTACAAGCGCGGTGATCTTACCATCCAGTAAATTATAGATTGTGGGACAATATTGGTATGTACTTATAAGTCATAGAGCATCGGGTGTACGCAATCGAGCTCCATCTGTGGAGCTCCATCTGTGGCGCTGGCTCATGCTAAGATGCACACATTTGGCTAGCCTTGATCCTGGAAGCCAGGGAAAAAACCCTTTATTAACTGAGCTGCACACCCAAGATTTTCTAGGACTCTGTGCTCCCTAGGCTATGGCTCCTAATGCGAACCCTAGGCAGTCTACTGATCCTCAATTTTTTAGTTCTGAGTTTTTGCCGTTTTGCTGGCCATACTTCCTAGCTTTACCACCGGTGGTCTGCGCAGTGTTAAACAAGCCGTAATAACAGAGGATCTTCGGCGAGGCGCTGGTTTTTCAAGGGGGCTCAATTGTCTTTTTCCGCCGCTGAGTAGCTGCTGCTAGACCTAATTCTGGCGTATGCCCATATTAGCCTCTGGTGCACACGGAACTACTAACCCCCATCTTATCAAAACTATATCTACTCAAATACAGGCTGGACATCATATTATTGAGCATATACCCCCAGCATTTTGGCAATATTCTTACCGTACCCCTTTAAAGCTAGGAAACTGAGGTGCTCAAAATGCAGGTTGCACAGCTCCGCCACGGCTCGCAGCACACAATCGACCCTAGGGACTATGGCCGTCTGGGCTGAGGCTAAGGTTGAGGATAAGGTTGAGGCTAAGGCTCGGCCTCGAACTCGAGCCCAGCCTGGTCTTTGGCCTGGGCTTCGGCCTGAACTTCGGGCTGAGACTGAAGCTGAGGCTCAGACTCGGCCCGGGGTTGGGTCTGGGCCTGTTAAGGGATCTCTGGCCGGCTGGGCAGGGGGCTTGAGAAGTCATTAGACTTTGCAAGGATAATCTTTGAGGGTTTTGCGGCAATAGTTCCCTGATGCATGGGGAGCTCTGGCTCCTTGACCTGCATTTCCTCATCTGAGCTTTCAGCCGGAGGAGGCGACCGGCGGGTTTGGAGCATGGCTCTGTTAGCGCCTCTTTTGAACTTAGAGATGCCTGTCGGAATAGGGGGCAGGAAATTGAGTCCACTCGATTCAGGCGCGACTCGTTGGCGTTGGCGCACCTGGCGGGCAGGAACCCTCCCTGCAGTTTCCTGCTCCTCGTCCGCTTCCTGAATTCGCGGCAATAGCTTTAGCCGGTGCTTTTTGACTGGTCGTACGCGGGGGCTGTTGGGATAACGCATGGTTGTGATGAGTCGGGTTTCGAGTATTTATGTGGGTCAGTTTCTGCGGGCCCGCACACTGCGGCCACGGGATGCAGGCTGCTAGGAAAAGACAATCAATTAGCGTAGGCGGGCATGATTTTAAATTGACCGTCAGAATTGACGTAAATAAACTCCTAGTCCTCGAAAGCGTTGTTTCAAATCTTGCGCGGCAGGGACTTGTCCTCGCTCACGCGGTGGCCGAGCTGATAAGCTCCGCCAATCTCCAGAAATAAACCACACCATTGCTGTCAATGGCAAGAGTATGGCTGAAACAGCACGGAATGAGCGTAATGAGCGGCAAACTAACCTCGCCCACCTCCTGCGAGCCCTTAGCTATCCTTGTGGGCCTTGGCCACATGTACGGACTCGAGGGGATACTGGGCACGGACAGCACTATCGTGTACAGCATTGGGCACATTTTTGACACAGGGCTGGCTAAAGTAGTTGGCACCAACGCTCAACGAACTGTTGTCTTCAGTCACAAACAGACACGTTTGCTAGCCTACCACACTTCACCTCTAATTGGGCCATTTGATAGCACCGAAACCCTAGCTTACACTTAATTTGTTGGGCTGGCTGGCTGTTGATGCTCTGAGGCGGCGCTAAGTAACAACCAGTAGACCAAATGACAGGTCGACATTTGGTCTCTGAAGGCCAGATTATAGTGCAAAACAAGCTGACCAGCAGCTCGAGGTGCTAATTACATCCTATTTCGTGCAGCTTTGAACCATTGTATCCCCCTCCCAGTACAATGTTTGTGGTCGGGCCAATTGTCCCCATGCCACTCCGCTTCTTGGTGTCCATTGGTTTTGTTGGATCGGTTGGTACCCCCCCTGCACCACCGTGATTCAGCAGCTCCCTCTTGCCCTTCATTGTTTATCGCCCTAGCGCACGTTGTCCGTTTGATCTGTGGTCCTGATATCTTCGGGTTCAGTTGCACCCACTATCACTCCCATGACCCGCAGCTCCAGCTCGCTCTATATTCCAAAGGGCCCTGGCTTCGTGCTGCCAGGTTGAATTTTGGTACGCCACCTCACCATCTGGGCCTCTCGGCAACCCTCGACTGTTCACCGCCATGGCGGCTGATGGTCTAAACTGTGTCCTAAAAATAGTACAAAGCGATTTTCCTAGGCTGTATGCTGGCCTTTTATTTTCTGGTTTTGGCGTGATGGTTGTAGCAGGCTGGATCCAGGAGAAGTTGATCTCGCGTGCCCAGGCGTAAAGGCTGAATACCGTTTATTATTTGACGTCATTTTGCAGGTACTACTCCTCAGTGTGCTGCAAAGCCTCCATATACTGTAAAAAGTGGCACTTTACCCTGTGCTGCTGTGTGCATCCATCAATCAAGGCACCCCCAGGTATGCACCCTGATAGGCACTCAGTAGCTCCGGCAACGGCGCCACAAACACCACCTCAGTACCAACACATTTATTGAGAGAAGCTTAAATATGCTACCCCCAACCAAACGCATAAAAATATCACTCTGTGCGGCACGTGTGCCACGCCTGGACCCACACGCCACACCGCCACCCCACGTGGGAGGGTTGACTACTTGGCCGAGCTTATCTCCACCTTCTCCAACCAAATGTTGTTTGGGGTCAAGCTGCACAATGAGATGCACACCAGCTGGAAGAAGCATTATATTGCCTATGATACTCTCAAGAAGCTGCTACACGAAGCGCAAGTAGAGGATAAATGGTCCGAGGAGGACGAGTCGCGGTTCGTCGAGGAGCTGGACCGTGAGCTGGAAAAGGTCTACTCGTTTGAGACTTCAACCTACGAAAAGATCAGCGAGCGGCTTGCTGCGGTTGAAAAGAGTACCGAGGGCACCAGCCCCAACCCCAAAGATGTCGAGCAAGAGTTGGAGCAGATCCTCGAGCAGGCCAAGCTGCTTGATCAGTTCAGGCGCATCAATTTCACCGGGTTTACGAAAATTGTCAAAAAGCACGATCGCATCCACCCGCAGTACCAGGTGAGGCCCCTGTTGCACGTGCGTCTCCAGAGCTTGCCGTTCCACTCCGAGGATTATTCGCCGCTACTTTACCGGATTTCTGCGCTGTACAAGTTTTTGAGCGACAATTTTGGCAGCGTGCAGTCAGCCAAGAGCCAAATTGGTAGCGTGGGTGCTCACTCCTCGGGCTACGTCACGCTGCAGTTTTGGGTACACCCCGAGAACTTGATGGAGGTCAAGACGCGCGTCTTGCGCAGGCTTCCCATCTTGGTGTACAACGGCGAGGACGAGGACGAGATGCACGATCCGACCGTGACCTCGCTCTACTGCGACAGCCCCGATATGATGCTGTACCACTCGCAGCTTGAGCGCAAACGCAGTGAGGATGATGTTCCCTCGAGCATGAGGTTCAGATGGCATGGTGCTCTTTATCGCCGGCCTGATATCGTGCTCGAGCAGCACAATGAGGAGGACGGTCGGATCACGCGGATTGGCATCAAGGAGAAGCAGATCAATGACTTTTTGGCGGGTAAACCTGAAGTCATCCGCAAGCAGGTACAAAAGCTCAAGTCCAAGCAGCGTGCAGACGATTATGAGGCGGCCGCCACTGAGCTGTCTGAGTTTATCCAAGAAAACAACATTTCGCCTGTTTTGCGCACAATTTACAAACGGTCTGCGTTTGAGATCCCTGGTGACGACCGTGTACGTGTCATTCTTGATTCAGAGATTCTATTTGTGCGCGAGGATACCTTCAACAAGGACAGCCCCATTCGTGACCCCTCGAGCTGGCACCGTGCCGATCTCGACCAGCCCAATGTGAACCTCAAGGGTGTTTTGCGCAAAGGAGAGAGTGCCACTTTCCCTTACAGTGTGCTGGAGATCCGCCTCAAGCAGCGTCCCAACGATAACGACAAGCTCAGTTGGGTCGAGGATCTCAAGTCGAGCGGGCTCATCAAAGAGGTGCCGCGCTTCACCAAATTTTTGCAGGGTGTTGCCACGTTGTATGGTGAAGATGACCGCCTCGAGACCTTGCCGTTTTGGCTCAGTGACACCTACGTTGAGGGCGCTGCTACCGGCGCCGGCGCTGCTGCCGCTGCTGCTGCCGCTGCTGGCTCTAACGACGCTAGCGCCGGTCACTCGGACCCACACGCAGCCCCGCGTGACGCTTTGCTCGACGGTTTCTCAGACTCAGACTCAGAGGATTCCGATGCCGAAGAAGAGTCGGCCCCCGATGAGGCCCACAGCACCGATGTTGGCTACCCCACGTGGGTCCACCGCGGCCCTGTTCTCGACGAGGAATCTGAGGATGAGGAGCTTGCGCTACCCCCTGGCGTCCAAAAGCCGCTCTCGTGGATCAAAAACCAGACCGCCGTCAAGGTCGAGGCCAAGGTCTGGCTCGCCAATGAGCGTACCTTCAACAAGTGGCTGCACATCACGTGCCTCATGAGTGCGCTCACATTTACTCTTTACAACTCTGTGGCGTCTGCCTCATCGCCCGAGGTTGCCACATTTGTTGCCTACATTCTGTTTGGTTTGACTCTGTTTACCGGTCTCTGGGGCTATTCCCAGTACATGTCGCGCATTGAGAGCATCAACGCCCGCGATAACATCCACTTTGACAACCCGATTGGCCCTCTTGTGGTTGCCGGTGGCCTACTGGTCGCGGTCATTGTCAACTTTGTCTCGCACTACAGCACAAAGGGCTCGCCGGTGATGTTTGACATTTTGGCCAAGGCTTATAACTAGATAGTAATATTTGTGGATGTTTAGGGTGTCGAGCTGGTCTTGTGCTTGACGTGTGGTGCATGCCTCGAGAGCCCTCGCATCAAGTCGCGCAAATCTCCCTTTCTTGGAGGCTTGTATTTGGGTATGGTCAACGCACAGATCTAACTGTAGAAACCTCGGATTTAAGCAACGCTAGACATTGATCTCCAGCCATTTTGCACGTGGCTCGCTCGCAAGTGCACAATATTTCGTATTCATAGATCATCTGCACGATGATCAATCCAAGATTCTTAAAATAGCAGTGCAGTATTTACTTTAGCCGAGCGCACGTTTTCTCAAGGCGCTTGCCTCTTGGTCGAGCATGCATACCAGCTGACTTTGGCTTTAGACGGCTCTAGACCTACCAGCCCATCAACTAAACTTCAATTCACTTCTCTGCTACATTGGAGCCGCAAACTACCCCTCGCTTACCTTCCAACTGCCCGATGCCCCGCCTTATCAATGCCTCATTATAATTCCCGGGAGATCTGCAGATCCTTGCATTCTATCGACGCAAGCGATCGCCGGGCCAATCCAATTGCTCAAAATAAAATACTCCCCCCGACACAAAAGCAACTTTAACCGAGTATTTCAGCTCAAGTTCGCCCATTGGCCTCGAATACGTGCGCTCGCGGTAATGTGGCAAGTGCCTGCACTCTTGTGCATATTCATGCATAAAATCATAGCAGTATAAATCAGTGTAATCCCTCGCTCTCCCCCCGCAAGAAAAATGACCGCCTTGAAAGTTCTTTCCAGCCTTTTTGCTACATCAGCCGCGTCATACCATGATGGTTGCCCGGCCGATACCCCCGCAAGCTGCTCCTCCGGCACTACAGACTCTTGCTGTTACGAGGGCACTAATGGCGTCTTCCTCCAAACTCAATTCTGGGACTACAATCCTGCCACAGGTCCCGATGACAGCTTTACCATCCATGGTCTCTGGAGCGACAAGTGCTCGGGCGGCTACAATCAATACTGCAATCCTTCGTGGGAGGTCAAGAGTGTCACCACGATCCTGAACGATCTTGGTCTTACTGACCTGCTCAGTACCATGAACACATACTGGAAAAACTATGACGGCTCCGACGAGGAGCTTTGGGAGCACGAGTTCAACAAGCACGGCACGTGCATGGCTACGGTCAACCCCGACTGTTACTCGAGCAGCGCACCTGCAAATCAGAACGTAGGTGACTTTTTCTCGCGTGTGGTTAGCCTGTGGGAGGGACTGCCCACCTATGAATGGCTCACTGCTGCCGGTATCACCCCCGACGACTCGACCACTCACGACGTGAGCGATATCCAGAGTGTTCTTGAGGCCAAGTTTGGGTCTAGCGTGTACCTTGGCTGCGACGACAGCAATAATTTGCAGGAGGTGTGGTACTTTTACAGCCTCAAGGGTTCGGTGGCCGATGGCACCTTCAGCCCCACCGACTCTATTTCTACTAGCACCTGCAAGGACGGCTTGAAATGGGTTCCCAAGAGTGGAAGCTCAAGTTCGGGCTCTAGTACGGGCTCGAGCTCGGGTACTAGCTCTGCCTCTAGCACCAGCACCAGCACGAGCAGCTCCTCCAAGGGCAACCTTAAACTTGATGGTGAGTCTGGCTGCCTTATTTCCAACGGTGACTGGTACACGAGCGGCACTTGTGCCACTTTTACTGTTGCCGACACTGTCGGTGGCGTGAGTGTGACTTCGAGCAAGGGCCCCTGCAATGTTGTTGATGGACAGTTTACTTGCGGCTCTAGCGTCAAAGCAGGTGACTTTGAGCTCAGTGATGGTTACTTGAGCTACGACGGTAGCACCGAATGGAGTGCTGCAAGCGTGGCTAGTGGCAATGCTCAGGTAGCGGTGGCTCCGGGCAGCGGCACAAACACCTTTAAAATTTTGTTTAGCAGCTAGTTTACTTTGAACAGTTTATTGTATTTGTGTCATTGAGCAAGTTGCATTGTAGAAAGTTGCTTTGCAACTCCGTAGCGCTGCAGTCGGTTGACTTGCCAGAGGCTGCACAACTACTAGCTCGAGACTACTATCGTGCTATAAAGTGCTGTGACTAATCAATCACTGTCCCAGCTGAAAAATTATCGTGGCGGTAGGTGGCGTCATGACGAAAAATATCGCCAAACACGCATTTAAATCGGGCATGTTGCCGCGAGTGCGGCGTACAGTGCCCCGTGTTAAGGCTGAATTTGAGCTTCAAGCGGAGGCTCAAATTCCCACCGGCTTTACCGACCCTCAGATGGTCCCTCGCGGCTCGCTAGCCAACCCCCCGACCAGAGTGGCCCCCAGCGCCGAGTACAAAATCAAACACAGTGCCAAGGAGCCTCGCAAGGACGCTGGACCCAGTGATCACCAGCAGTACAAGGCCCTGAGCGCTCAGGTGCGCCGTGTGTACCTCAAGGAGTCGCTCGAGGCCGAGCAGCAAAAGGAGGAGCAAGGAGCCGTGAAACGCCAGCTTGTGCACGAAAAGGCCGCCAAGAGAAGGGCAGAGCTCGACCAGATCCAGGACTCGCAGGCCACGAGGCTCACACTTCCCTCGATCGACCAGTCGCTATTATTGGATGGTCCTATGGTGCGCAGACGCTCTGAGCAGGAGCAGCGGGAGCTTGAGCTCAAACGCCGCGCAAATTTGGCTACTACCCGCCTTAATCAGGCCCGTCACCGTGACCAGACCCTGCTGAGTCTCTACCAAAATGCTCGCCAGTACATCATCACTGAAGAGGACCTAGACGCCGCCATCGAGTCTGCCTTTAAGGCTACAAACACTAGGCACAACCACAACGATGCGTTTAAGGTGATTGATAGTGACTCTGCTGCCTACAAGGCCGAGCATGACCGTGCCTTGGTGAGTGCCCTGACCGGTACCGTGCCCGTGTACAAGAGCCACACCGACTATGATTATTATCCTGGCCTGGACGAGATTACCGATCGCCTTGAAAAGTAACTGTATCTGTATATATAGCAACCGCTGAAAATCAAATCGGTTCAAATATCAAGGAGCTTGATGCCTCTAGTGGCACCACCGTCCACGTCGAGGGTTACGCCATTGATGTAGCTAGCGGCGGGTGACGCCAAAAATACACTCGCACCAATAATATCGTCGGAGCGGCCAAGGCGGCCCAACGGGTTGGCGGCAGCAACCTTGTCACCAGCAGCGTCCACAAACGTCTGGCTCATGGCGGTAGGAAACAAACCGGGGGCAATAGTGTTGACAGTAATGTGCTTGAAGCCCAGCTTGATCGCGAGGCTGCGGCTAAGGTGGTGCACGGCAGCCTTTGAGCCACCATAAATATCGCCGTCGCCCTGAATGTTGATGTTACCGGCAACAGAACCAGTGATAATGACGCGGCTGGGGTCGTCTTTAGTGCCTGCAGCCTCAAGTAATGGAAGTAAAGCGGCAATAGTCACATAGGCGCCGGCAACATTGGTGTTGAAGATGGACTCGACAAACGCGAAGTCCACCTCCTCGATCGCCTTCCAATCAGCAACGCCAGCGTTCACGTTGAGAATATCAACCTTGCTCTCAGTCTTTTTGATCTGTTCGAGCAACTTCTTGGGACCTTCGGGCTCAGAGACATTGGCAGGAGCAGCCACCGCAACACCCTTGAGGCCCTTAGACGCAGCATGATCGCTGAGCTTTTTGGCAGCAGCCTCGCTATCATCTGCGCTGCGGCTTGAAATAAACACCTTGGCTGCACCTGCTTCGAGGTACCCACGAGCAATATCGTAGCCTAGGCCACGCGAGCTGCCCGTAATGACGGCAACTTTACCATTGAGAGAGAAGAGAGACATTTGAGTGATGTTTTTTAATGGATCATCCGTGCCTTTTATAGATGCTTAGCACAACCGGCGATTGACCGGAGATTTGAAATAGTATTGGAAATCATGCATATGCCCTGCATATGCGTGCACCTGCGTCAATGCACGTGGCGCGTGGCAACTCCTCTTCTAGTCTAGTCTTGAAATCAATAAATATTACCTTTTCTTCTTGCCATAAAGCTTTTCCACAAACGAGCCTTTTTTCATCTCCTTGTTTTTGTTTTTGTTGTACTCGACGTAGGCCATACCCTCGCCACCGGCGAGACCTGCCAACGAGCCCTTGACACGCTTGACCTTGGCAGTTTGCTTGGTGGCATGGTTGCGGCCCACTACATTATCTGCATCGTCGCCAATCTCGAGCCCCGCGGCATCCTCGTTCTGTAAAAGCACCATCTGCAGCAGCTCTTTGCGCTCAGATAGCGAGGCATAGGCCAAGTTTGGCAGCTCCTCAATACCGTGGAGGTGGGTAATAACCTTGAACGCGTACCCCTGATCCACCAAAAACGCTTGGCGCTTTGTGCTGTAGTACATCTCCTGGGTATCCTTGGAAACAAGCGAATAGAAAAAGGCATTGAACCCTTCGTCATTACGGCGCTTGGCTCTGAGGATACGGCCCAAGCGCTGGGCTTCTTGACGGCGCGAGCCGTAATGCGAGCTGATTTGAATCAGGCACGTAGCCTCGGGCAAGTCAATGGAGGTATCACCGACCTTGGACAAAAAGATCGTATTAACATTGTCATTGTACTGGAAATTCTTGAGAATCATCATGCGCTCCTGCTGAGGAGTCGCTCCATAGATAAACGGCTTGCCAAGCTTGAGCGCATAGGCCTGCAGTGCATAGACATTGTCGCTAAAGACAATGATTTTGTCGCCGCGGCGCTCGTGGTATTCGATCAAAAATTGACAGCTCTGGAACTTTGTCGGATTCATAATATACAGCAACATGCGCCGGCGCGGGTCGGCCTGGATGTACTCTTGATAAAACTCGGCGGTCATGGGGCACCACACCTCGGCGCACTGGACGTTTGCAATGTGACCCTTGGCGGCCAGGTCCATCCAGTTTGCTTCGTACAACTTGGGACCAATGAGGAAATTGAGGTCTTCAATCTTGTCGTCCTCGCGCACGAGCGTGGCAGTAAGGCCCAGCTTGGCGTGGGCGGCGATCGTGGTAACGACTCGGCGAAACATTGCCGCGGGTACGACATGCACCTCGTCCAAAATGATAAAACCCCATTCACGTGACGTCAAAAAGTCCATCATCTTTTGCGAATCGTGGCTGCGGTTGCGAGTATTGGCGACCATTGAATAAGTCGAGACAACGAGACCAGCATCACGGCTAAACTTTTCCTTGCTTTCACTGGTAAACGTGGCGATATCCTCAGGCTTGATGGTGCACCACTGCAAAAATTGTTGCCGCCACTGCATCACACTTACAGAGCTCGTGCACAGCACAATGACCGACTTGCGAATAGTGCATGCGGCAGTGACTCCCACGAGCGTTTTACCGGCTCCACACGGCAACACAATAATACCAGACCGAGCACGACCGTTGCCAAACATTTTGGACAGCGACTTTTCTTGGTACGGCCGGATCTGAGTGCTTGGCTTGAGATCAATGTCGAGGTTGGGGTTGCGCGTATCGTTGCGAAAATCGTACTCCTCGAGCACGGGGTAATCGATTTCTTGGCACCGCTTTTTAACAGTTTCGACTGACTCGGCAGCAATCTCAAACGAGTGCACCGTGTCCTCGTCGTCGCGCTCGTTGAGGTCCATAAAGTCGGGCACAGCATCCTTTCTGACAGTACTCTCCTCAACATTTTGGATCCTCAGCTTGCCGAGCTCGGGGTCCCGCAGCAGCATCTGCAAGATATCCGGGTAAGCGCTCTCAACAAAGTACCGATTGTGCTTCAAGACCAGCTTGATTTTTCCATACGAAGCAGTACAGTTTTGGATGAATGCAATGATGCTTTGGGGCACGGGCACTTTACTGAGCCGGCTCAGCACACTAATGATATCATCGGTCTCAAGGCCAACGCTCACGGCGGCGTACAGTGAGTAGGTGGTGATGCGGTACTCGTGGATATGAGCTGGCCGCGAAACCGGCTCGGCCACCGTAACCAAAAAGTCTTGAGCTTGCTCTGCCAAAGGACCAAAACTTTCGAGAATGATGCGGCAATCCTCTGGGTTAATCCAGATTGGCCGGTTCTCATGGTCCGGCTTGAGATGAAGCCATGAAAAGTCGCCCTTGCCGAACGAGGAGCGGCTCGGCTCGGCGTTTACCTTGAGGTTCAGCTTGGGTAGAGGTACTCCTTCATCATCGCTGTCGCTGTTGACCGTTGCATCCGACTCTGATTCGTAGAACTGAGGCATGGGTGGTAGTCAGCCCGAGCAGGCTGCTTCTTTTTTGTGGCGAAAATGGGCGCACACAAGGCGGCACAAAAGGTGGCAAAAAGTAAAGCCGGAATGACTGGGTGACAGGTTCACAAATTGGTTACTCGCAAAGGCCCAGCTCAAATCAAGACCCACATTTGTGCATGCTGACCACTACTCGAGCTGACGCACAGCCACCAATATGTTCTCATGAATTCACAAGTACTGAACAATCGCCCAATCAATTGAGCTTGTGCGCTCGGTGCAAGCCCCGACTTGACCCTCAACCGATTTCTTGACTCATGCACCGCATCGGCCGTTACGCCCTCTACGGCTCTGCAGGCCTCGCGGGCGGCTACGGCAGCTACATTGTCTATCATATCTACACCACTAAACGCGAGATTGCGAAACGCCAGCTACTGCCTACTGCTCAATACCAGGATCCGACTCGCCGGTTCGCAGCGCTTAAAATCCACGGCAGGTACGTCAACCCGTTCCCCGAGTACCGACATCAGACATTGTTTGAATTCTTGTACTGCCGTGTCCAAGAACTTTTTGTGAGCGAGCCCAGAGGCGGTGTCCCTGGCGACTTGGAAACCCTTAAACAGTTGCTGCCGTGTGTGGCTCCCTCAAAGGATGTATTGGCCGGTAAAGGTGGTTGGAGGCTCCCCAATGTCGCCAACCGTTTAACTCTAACCTGGATTGGCCAGTCTTGCGCCCTTGTGCAACTGCCAGGGCTCGTCAATGTGCTCACTGATCCCATGTTTTCCTGCAGTGTCGTGAGCCCCCGCGTGGGTCCACAGCGGCTTGTGCCCCCCCCTTGTGCAGTCGATGATCTTCCGGCTCCTAAAGTTGTGCTGGTATCGCACGACCACCAGGATCATCTCGACTTTGAAGCAGCGCAAAAAATTGGCAACGCGGCCGCCTGGGTCGTGCCTCGCGGCGTCGGTTCACATCTCAAAAAGATTGGAATCACAAATTTCACTGAACTCACATGGTGGCAAAAGGTCCCGCTGCCAAACGTCGACCCCAAACTCGGCTATGAGGTGGCCTGCACACCGTCAATGCACTGGTCGGGCCGCACACTCGTGGACGCAAACCAGACCTTGTGGTGCTCTTTTCTGATTTTGAGGCACGGCAAACCCCTTTTTTTCCATGCTGGAGATACTGGTTACGCCGAGGGTCTGTTCCAAGGGATTGCCAAAGTGTACGGCAGCGGCTGCCAAGTGGCTATGGTACCATGCGGAGCCTACACACCGCAATGGCACCTGCGTAGCCAGCACATGAACCCTGAAGAAGCCATCAAGGTAGCTCAGAATTTGGGCGCCCCCAACGCGGTCGGTGTGCACTGGGGCACTTTCGTAATGTCTGAAGAACCATTTACCGAGCCTCCTGTCCGCCTAGCGGCTGCCGCAAAGCTCGCAGGGGTCAAGGCAATTGCGCCCAAGTTTGGCGAGACCTTGGTCTACAAGGTTTAGCATATAGCATAGCATAGAACGCATTACTCGCAAATTTATCATTATCATTACATACTAGACGCGCTCGGCCAGCTCTTCAAACTTGCTAAACTCCTCGTCCTTGATGGTATAGCAGTGCTCCTTTGCAGGGAACTCGGCGGCACGCACCTCAGCGTTGTACTCCTTGATTGCCTTGGTGTTGGCCTCAAGGTAGTTGCCGTATCTTTTCAAAAATTTCGGCGTAAACGTGTCAAAGCCCCCAAGCATGTCGAGCTGCACCAAGACCTGGCCAGAGGTCCCGGGGCCAGCACCAATTCCAATGGTGGGCACGCTCAGCTTAGATGTGATAACGCTTGCTACACGGTCAGGAAGGCCTTCAAGCAAAAAGAAGGTCGCCCCGGCATCCTGAAGCTCAAGCGCATCCCTCAAAATTTGAAGCGCACTCTCGGCCGTTTTGCCTTGGACTTTGAATCCACCCGTGGAAATCTGGCGCTGCGGTGTGAGGCCAATGTGAGGCATAGTGGCAATACCAAATGAGCTGAGTTGTTTTACGAGAGGCACAAGCTCGCGGCCACCTTCAAACTTGACGGCCTCCGCTCCACCGTGCTTGATGAGCCGAACTGTGGAGGCCACCCCCTGCTCGACAGAGGTCTCGTACGAACCAAACGGAAGATCAGAGACAATTAATGCACTTTTATTTCCCCGCGCAACCGCGCGAGTGTGGTAGACCATATCCTCGAGCTCGATTTCATGCGTTTGCTCGTGGCCCATGGCAACCATTGCCAGCGAGTCTCCAACAAGAACAATATCTGTGCCTGCTTGATCTGCGAGCCGGGCCGAAATAGCGTCGTAGGCGGTGAGCACAGTGATTGGGGTTTTCTGAGTGTAGAGCGAGTAAAGCTGGGGAATAGTCATTTTTTTGACTGAATTGTAATGTGAATGCCGTTGCTGAGTTTGTATTTTGTGGCATTTGAGGCCCTGACGTGCCGGCCGCGCGACCCTCCAAAACATCAAAAAAATGAGTCAAAGGGACCTGGTGCACTTGAAGTATTACATGTGGGGCCTGGCAACCTCGGGTGTCTAAATTTCCAAAACAAAACAGAAAAGAGGATTTTTCACTGCCTACAGTTGCCAGTCCCCAGTTGACTTCCCACTTTTCGGGCCGATCTCTACGCCAATTTTTTCTAATTTTTGTTTTATTGGAGACATTTCGTCTCCAACCATTTTGGTTGGGCCGGCCTGGTCTCTACTCTGCGTGGAAATTTCACCTGCAGGTCATAGGGTTTACAAGCACAGCGCAGGTGTTGAGTTGAGCGGGGTCTTTTTTTAGATTGGGTATAAAAACTTTGCATCAATAAAAAGATTATTCCAGAAAGCATAGCAGAATTTGGCATGCGCATGTCTCACAATCCACAGCCACAAAGACAGGCACCAGCCAGACAGGCCAAGACAAGGCGCGCCGCAAGGCGCCGGTCAACGATCAAGCGAGCAATTGTGCGCCCAAAATGACAGATTCTAGGCTATTGGTTCGATAAGTTTAGAACTATAATTAGGTTTGTTTTTCCGGCCCGCTGTCCCGACCCGCTCATCCCTTGCAATGCAATCTCGAATGGCCCTTGCCCTATCTGTCAAGCAGGCCTGATGCGATACACGTGATTTCGAGAACTCCCAACCGCAGCAGCTCGATATCTCTTGCCGTTTAGCCGCTTTGGATGAGTGTAAGTGTACCAAACCAAGCGGATTTCTTGCGGAGCACGCTTGGGGTGGGCGCCACGGCGCCCGCGCGTGCCCTGGAGAAACCCCCGGGCCCCGCAAACATGCGGGAGCTTGCGATTATCATTTCCAACCTTCAGGCGCAGGGAGCGCGCGCCTCGCACATTGAGGATAGCGATCAGCAAGCTCGCAAGACGCGGGCGGCCATTACTTTGCGCTACGAGCTCATTCGCAACGAATTACGGGAGCACTCGTACAACCCTCTCCAGACGATCCGCAACCGCCAGCATAGCAACTTTCATGCGCGCGGGTCATTTTGGGATGTCTCTAATGATGAACTGACGCATGATGTGGCGTATCGGCGCATCAGAGAGCGCGCAGGAGTGAGCGCCCCCACCTCGCCAAAACGGATTTATGAGGTTCAACGAGGTCCCCGCCATGATTCACAGTACCTTATTTCGCGACTCCAGGAAAAGCACACTGAAGATACGCCGATTGTACCGCCCACAATCACCATTTCACCCCCCGAGAGCGAACTAAGTGAACCTCATGCTAGCGAGCCTGAATTGACCGAGCCCGAGGATTTAAGCGAAACTCCGTGTGAAACAAGTTTGCTGCTCAGCTGTGCGCAGCGCGAGCTGGCCTACATTGTGCTCGTACTCAACGTTTCGCTACGGCACCAGGCGCGCAAGTTTAAAGGGTGCACAACGGCCCGGTGCCAAGATTACAAGGTCGCGCTACAAAATCAGGTGATTCCTAGCCATCTTGAAGTTTTGGCTGCTCGCGATAAGGCCGCACGCAGCCTGCACGATGCTATCGACACGCGCATCGCTGTGCCCTGTGAAAGCCTCAAACTCGATGCTGATCGCACCATTGCCCAGATCAACACTTCGCTCAACCTCAAACTAAGAGATTGTGCCACGATGCTCACCGACCTCGAGCGCTGCCCCAACACGCACTGCTTTTTGCAGATGGGCTATGCTGCTCTGGAATGGACGGTCCTGCTGGTTTTGAGGAGTATTTGGTTTTGCGTGAGTGTGGTGAAGCTCGTGCGGAGGGTGCTTTCTGCGGTCCTGGAGTTTGTCCAGTAGTTTTTGCTTCGTTTGGGGCCCCTTGGTCTCCTTTGGTCTCTCCTGCCCTCATCTTATTTATTTATTTATCTGCTAGTCATATAGCTCTGTATTTCTATTTTTCAGCTTGGATTGGCCCTGAACCCCCTTGGATAGCCCCTCTAGCTCGTCTTTAGGCCCACCCTTTGATGGCCTCCATGGCACCCCCCGGCCTCAACGGTCCCTACCCTGACGCAGCAGCCGCAGCGTTGGCATGCCACCGGCCATGCGCCACCACAAACCGATTCATATAAATTTAGCTACTCAAAACTAAACACTCTTCAATCCCTCTGCAGCACCCCTCGAGCAACTGCGCGGCCTTGCCTCAACGCCGGGACCACTCACTTCCCAACCTGACAGCCTGCTGCAATGAATGAGCGACTGATCCTACGGGAACTGCTACGGCTCGAAACAGCCGCAGAAACAGAAAAGCTCGACAATGGCAACCGGATCGCCCTCGTCGGCAGCCCCTTTAGCGGCCACACCGAGCTGCCGGTTTTGGGTTTCGTGTTTGGCCGGCTCGTCCAAACGTTCCCGCTTTTCATGGGTGCAAAGAAATCTTTCTGGCCAACCCTCCAAGAATTCATCGAGAAGCTCGCAACGGCGGATATTTCCTCGAGTGCCGACCGCGAAGAAGCCACAAAACGCCGCCGTATAGCGCGAGGCATGCGCCGCATGATGATGATGATGCTCATGGCTGGCCTGAGGACTACTTTCAACCCGTCAGAAACGACCGATCCGGCCGCTGCACACGTTTCTTCACGGCTCAAAACCAAGACATTTGAGGAGCAAGAAGCGCCCAAAGAAGCGCCCTTGCAGCCCCAGGAAATCTCCTTTGACAGTATTAGGGCTTCTGTGCTCGGCGTTTACTACCAACAAGGCTCATTTTTCAGTGGAAATAGCCACATGTTTATTATCGAGGCAGTGATGCCCCACGAGGTGGTTTATGTTGCTCGTTCGTACTCTGATTTCCAGGCATTTGACAAATTGCTCTGGAAGTTGTTTCCGGGCAAGCAACTTGTGCGCTTGCCGGGCAAAAATACCGCCATGGGCACCGTGACTATGGATGGCCATCAAGTGGAGTTACCGCGCGAAAAGCTGCGCCAAATGCTGAGGCATTATCTCAACAAGCTGTCACAGTTCCCGCAAGTGACTTCGAGCCAGGCTTACCTGGACTTTTGCATCTCTAATCGCATTGACTTGACCCCCGAAAACAGGCATGATATTGAGGCCCGTATCGAGGCAGACAAGCAGCGGTGGCGCGACTATGAGCAGTTCCAGGCTCTTGCGCGTGAACGTGCAACCGCTCTCGAGAAAGATTTGGCCCTGGTCAAGCGCGAGATCCTTCTCGAGGATGCCCTGCCCAAAATATTTTTCGAGATGAAGAGCCACAAAAGAGCAGAGGATATGAGCCCAATTCTGCAAAAGGTTATAGAGTTTTGCCTTGTCGAGGTTGCCTCGCTCATCCACACCAACCTTGTGGCCCGTGACGACTCGCCCGAGCTGTTTAGCCAAATCAAGCGGTTGCACGGTTTGATGCCCTACAAGATCATGCAGGGTATCCTAATGTTGAGCAATCCGGCTCTAATTATGAAAAAGCTCAGCGACCTTTTTATGGCTACACCTTTCGGCTCCAAAAGTTTGTTGCAAAAGCTGTTTATCGGGGTGCTAGCCGAGGACTCGCGCAGTCAAGGCGCCCTCATTGACGAGTTGAGAGGTGTGCTACAAGAAGAACAGCTCTACGAGTGCCTTCGCAAGTATGCGTTCATGGATCATTATAGCCGCGAAGCCATCACCTCACTCGCTGAAGCCACGGGGCAGGACCTTGTGCTGTGCATTGTTGAGGACGGGGTCCAAGGCCCCAAGCGCGCCGAGGTCCGCTGCTGGCACCATGAGTGGCAGCAGGCAGTGCGCGGTGAGCCCTCGGATGCCCAGCTTGCCGGTCGTTACAGTAGCCTCAAAGACCTCTACCATCTGGTTGTGCGCCAGCGCGACAAGGACATTATGCAGGCATTTTGGGGCGAACCCCTGACAATGAAGATCATAAAGCAGGTGGTGGACATGGTTTACAATATTTTGATTGAGATTTTCAGGACTGCAAACGTTGCAGAAAGCGTCGGCGACCTCCAAGCGTTTATGGGCGATTTGATCAAATGCATCGAGCATGAGGGTCACCTAGACGACTTGATTGCGGTCCTCAGAGCCCACCAAAACTCGGTCTTTAAATTTATCAACCGGGTTTACGCCAAGGAAGGCGGCTTTTTCGTGGAAATCGTCCTCTGGCTCACACGCATTGTCAACTTTATTCGCCGTGGCAAAGAGGGTCGCCAGGTCATTGACTTGCGAGGCCTAGTGGAACATGCTAGTGCCGAAGGCACTATTGACCGTGCCAAACTCGATGCCGAGATGGCCGCGCTCGCGGAATGGCTGGCCATCCGCCGCGACACCGCTCAGCAGCAGTACGAGTTTGAAGGTGCGCTCTCGGTCCAAGACATTGGTTTGACAGCAGACGACGTCGACTATGGCTTTGCTGAGGTCGAGCGCGACGAGCAAGAAGAGTTTGTCGACAAGGAAGAGCTTGGACTCGACGCAGTCACGCGCGAGCAGCGCCGTCGCCAAAACTTGGCCAAGGTCAAGGAACGCCAAGCCGCATTATCGCCGCGCCCTGAAAGCCTCGAGCTCATGAAGCTTTTGCCCGGATTTTCGGGGCTTGTGGGTGAGGTTCTGGCCACTGTCGACACCTCGCCAAGCGTCATTGATAGGGGGTTCTAGTGTATAGGATATTTATTGCATCGTAGTTTGGCGGGCCGGTGCTCGAGGGTCTCGAGGGGTTAGGTTGTAATTATGCCCAGTTTGGGTCAATGCTGGGTTTAGTCGTTTGCTTGCGCTGAGCTTGTTGCACCTACCTAATTTAGTACGATTGACACAACTCATCGCTCAAACTTACTAGTTATTTGAGCTGAGCAGCCTGCAAATCTCGCCAAGGATTGTTTGAACTATAAAAAATAAAGGACAGTGATACTCATACTAAAATTGTCCAGTTGATGGATCAAAGCGTAGCCTTGTTGGCCGTGGAAATCAAAAAAATCCGGCTATTTACTCGCCATCCCAGCCAATAATCTCATCAGAGATGTCAGTGTTGTTGGAGGGCCAGGCCGTAATGCCCACAGTCACAGTCTCGGAGCAGTCGGGTGTAGACGAATCTCCAGTGTAATAAACAAGCTGGTTGTCAAGGCAAGCCACAAAAAGCTCAGACAGGTTCACCTCGAGCACAGTCTTGTTGAGGGAAAAGCGGTCGCCGCTATCAACGCCGACCTTGAGGGTGTTGTCGGGCTGCAAAGACAAAAAGCCAACGAATTCATTGATGCTAACAAGAGATCCCTCATCGTCGAGCAAAAATTCAAAGCCAGTGCTTTGGTTGAAGGCGAGTCTGCCTTCGCTATCGAGCGTAATGCCGCGCTGGTGCACTCGGAAGTCGCCAGAGTGAGAGCCAATGGCCGAGTAGTAGAAAGCGTTTGCGAGAGAGAAAAGGGTGAAGATCATGATACAGACAAGCGCGGTGTTTGGCTTTAAGTCATGCTCGAGCTTGCGACGTCATTGTGCGTGGCGGCAGGCACATGCCATGTCGATCCTTTCCCCCTCAACCCGACAAACGCCGGAAATGAAATGAGCGCCTACTAGCTTCGGACAACTCGACCAGGACTTGCCATATGAGTGTACCATGATATTCGCATGACACTTTTGAGGCAGGTGCCAAGATTTTCGTGCGTTAGAGACACAGCCTATATGCATGCCACAATGCGATGTGGGGATCATTATCTATTTTTAGATGAACCGGCCGTTAGCCGTCCCTTTTTTGGACCATCACGAGTCATCTATTGGTTTTGCTGCTTATCTGGAGTGCGCGCGACCAGTCAATCCGGTTTAGGCCCCGATCACTACCTTTGACAGTATATACTCTGCTCAGCCAGGATATTATCACGCAGGTCTGACGTCAAGAAATATCGTTGAAGATACCTGAAAAGTGTTCCAAAATGTGCTAAATGATCCGCTGATTGCTATCTCCCGAGTGCTACTGCCACTCAAGACGCTAAGGACTGAAGGTTGCCGACACCCCCGCATGGAGCACCCACACCCATGACGCAAAAGTGCATAACCCAGGCATGTATTGCATCTCAAAAATGTAGGCAGTTGCCGTTGTATGCAGTATACACCTGCTCCGAAATAGTCGCCCGACTGTTTCCCGAAGGAGAGAGTCCTTTGCATGATTTAGGATATACTTAATTGTCTTTTATACGCACTCTGTCGGGAATTGGGCCTTCAATACCCTTCTCCCAGCCCATTGTAGCGATCTAGACGCTAGAGCAAATTACTGCACGCACGTGCGCCCAGTATGGTGGATTGTTGGGTACTGCAAGGGCAACCAGCAGGGTCACCCCCAAAACTATGCAGTAAACTATCCCCTTCCCACTTTTCCCACTTAAATTACACCAAAGAGCGCAGCAAACACCGACAAGCGCCCGTTAATTTGCAGTCTGTCTGTGCGCTCAGTTTACCAAGAAAAGACGAGTTCGACGCTATTGATCATACCCTAGGCTCCTTATCAAGAGATAGACAACACATTGTGCAGATTAAATGCAGATAATATACCGTTCTTCTCCAAACAAGACGGGTCTACTGCAAGACCCGAGTTTGAGGCCATTCGCGCCGAAATGTCGCTCAAATTTACTTTTATCAAGAAGAAACTCTGAACTTCTCATCATATGTGCTCGTATAGCTAGCTTGAAAAAAACGGATAGCGCCGCACGGCTACTCTTGTTTATCCGGCGAGATGCAGGTGCATCATCGAGTCGCCAGGAGAGTCGTGCCGAGTCGCGTGCCGTGCTAGGTGCAATGTTAAGAGTTTTAACCCTTTGAGTTGTGTTTTCAAGTCGCGTTAACCAGGCTCGGCATCAATGGTGCTTGATTCAACGTGTCTGATTCATGCATAGGGTCTATGGCCCACATCCATGACTCGGTTGAATCAGGTATTTAATTAATCTGCTGTCGAATCTATGTGCCCCTGGACTCGCCAAGCACCCTCAGGGGTCACGGTTTGTCCGTTATTTTCCGAGATATGCATATGACGTCACATGCAGCTCAACGTCATGACCAGCGTAACCCTAGGGGATCGGATCAAACAGTTGCTGTGACATCATGATCCCCTAATCTAGCGAGTGCCAATGTGCCAACCGTTTACACAAACCACAGGAACGTGGCATGTTGCCACGACTACGCTTATCCGCCAAGATATGCAGAAGCAACCCCGCTATCCTTGGGTGGCCTATTGGTGAAATTTCATACGCACTTAATGGGCGCTGCAGCCGTTGAACTTTTTGGTGCTGTTTGATCTGCTTGGGGCCATCAGCGGGGAGGTACATCACACCAATCAGCAGTTGATCTGGCGGCAATTGCCTTTTTTTGTGTAAAAGAATGTAAATAATATCGTTTATGGCCATTTTTCACAGGTTTAAAAAACGTTCCAGCAAGTTCCTAGGAGCAGAGGGCAAGCCACGCGCATAACCCTAACCCCGATTGAAATTTCGGGTACCAATATATAAGGCTTGCATGCGAGGACGATTGGCCGAACATGTCTGCTTCTCAACGTCTCCAACAAGTTGCCTCCAACTTTACCAGCAAAACCCCTTACTCCAAGATCTTCAAGATTGCCGTCCTCGGCAGTGGTAACTGGGGCTCTGCTGTCGCCAAGCTCGTGGCTGAGAACGCCGCCGAGAAGACCGCTTTGTTTGACTCTGACGTCCAGATGTGGGTGCGCGAGGAGCAGGTCGACGGTAAGAACTTGACCGAGATCATCAACACTGATCACGAGAACGTCAAGTACTTGCCCGGTATCAAGCTGCCCAAGAACCTTGTCGCCAACCCTGACCTCCGCGCCGTTGCTGAGGGTGCCGACATTCTGGTCATTAACTTGCCCCACCAGTTTTTGGGCAATGTTTGCGACCAGCTCAAGGGCATTGACTTCTCCGAGAAGGTCGCCATCTCGTGCCTCAAGGGTATCAATGTCTCTGCCCAGGGCTGCGAATTGCTCTCGGACTTTGTCTACGAGAAGCTCGGTCTTTGGTGCGGTGTCCTCTCGGGTGCCAACATCGCCACTGAGGTCGCCAAAGAGAACTGGTGCGAGACCACTGTGGCCTTCCCCCAGCAGCCCAACTACAAGACCGGTGCTGTTGACCGTGCCCTGCTCCAGCAGGTCTTCCACCGCCCCTACTTCCACGTCCAGGTCAGCGAGGACACCGCTGGTGTCTCGATCGGTGGTGCTCTCAAGAACGTCGTTGCCATTGGTGCCGGTCTCGTTGAGGGCCAGGGCTGGGGTGACAACGCCAAGGCCGCCATCATGCGCCGCGGTATCCTCGAGATGATTCTGTTTGGCCAGACCTTCTTCCCTTCATCCAGCGCCCAGACCTTCACCCACGAGTCTGCTGGTGTTGCCGACCTCATCACCTCGTGCGCTGGTGGCCGTAACGTCAAGATCGGCCGCGCCTTTGCCTCCACCGGCAAGTCTGTTGAGCAGCTCGAGCAGGAGCTGCTTAACGGCCAGTCCGCTCAGGGTGTCGTCACCTGCAAGGAGGTCCACGAGCTCTTGACCGAGACCGGCAAGCTCGAGGAGTTCCCCCTCATGGTTGCCATTTACGATGTCATCTTCAACAAGCTGCCCATTGAGGACTTGCCTTCCCGCATTGGTTAAACACCGCAATAGCATATGCATATAGACTACTTTTGATTTATTACTCTTGAGCTTGGATCAGCTGATGGGTATTCTCAGTGTTCATCCTCGACTAAAGTATGGATTCCAAACGCAGATGAGAGACGTAGGTCGGACTCGGGATCGGCGCCTGGACCTTGCCCATACACCAAGTAGATCCTTACACGAGACAGTGGCTAGCTCGTCATTCACCACACCCCTCCTACTGGCTCTGCAATCGCAATGGCCCTGGATGCATGCTCTCCGTCAGAGCCAGAAGCGTTACTAGTCAGGTACAAAAGCCCTGATGAGCATATATACTGTCAATCGTGTGAAGCAGCTAGCCAAGGCCTTCACTGGGGCATGCAATTGTGCACAGGCTGACAGCCATGTGAACGACGCACTGCCAGTGGGGGCAGTGCGAAATGGTGCCACACAGGGCAAAGCGGACAGCCTTATACGTCAATGCGGCGGCCTTGCCCTTAACGGTGACGACACGCTGCCAGTGAGGCCAGCGCCAAAAAAGGGTGCTGGGCCCCAGCGCTGCCATGATGAGCGGCTTTTATTGGAGCCAGCAGCAGCCAGATGGCGGCGGTGCTTAGGTTGATACTCGGGCCTCACGCGGCAATGATGCGCCACGGAGAAAGGAGCCCGCAGCAGCCAGAGGACGGAAGTGCCAAGGGCGACGCTGCAGCCGGGCGCGACAATAGTGAGGCGCATGCTTGATTGGGTGCACGCTTGATGGGGCGCGCAACAGCCAGAGGAAGGCGCAGAGAGGGGCATTGTTAGGGACTTTTGCAGCAATGGTGCGGCGCACTGGATTGAGGAGCGATGTTGGAGCCGGGCGCGGCAACTGAGAGGTGCACGCTGGATGAGGCACACAGCATCTTGAATGGGGCCCGCAGCAGCTTAAACGCCGTACGGAAAACCATAGGTAGGCGCAAGAATGTAAGATGTGAATGTTGCACCGTGATGTTTTGCTTTGGGGACGCATATGCACTAAGTGTGTCACATGTACCCTGCATATGCAGAGTGCTTAAAGGCCGAATATAGCTGAGCGTTTCTGTTTGGAGCTGATAATAGTATAATAACCAAATATTCTGTCTTGCTGTGGACAAAGCTTCGCGCGCGTGACATGAATGCGCTATTAGTTTGAGCTGATGTAGAGAAAAAAAAAAGACAATACCGAGGCGAACTTAAATCACTTCTAGCCATCTGTCGCTATTAACAGCGCCACGCGAATCAAAACGGCAAAGAGGGGATCAACTCATTGGCAATGTTGTATTTAGCGTAACGATCTTGTTGTGCATGTGAAATCGACCCGGGCGGTGTCCACAGATCAAGCGAGTAATCGTAGAGCTGCATGTCGACCAGCAGCTCGGGGCCCTTGAAGCAGCGCGACGCAACAAGCACATTTTGAGGGGTACTGGTGTGGTAAAACTTGGCCAATTCCCAGTCAATTAGCCTCAACTTTTGTTGGAGTTTAGTTCAGTCTGGGTCTTGATAGCCACAGCTGCACTCGCTTGGCCCACCTCACCCGCTCCTTCATACTAAACTCATTCGTAAATATCTACAAGATTCACACCTAGACCTCAAGCTCAGCACCAGTCAACTCCTCGCACGCCCGAATCAAATCAGTGTGGAAACCGGGGTGTCTAATGTTGTTTCCCAGCTGCTGCAGCTCCTTGTAATGGAAAAAGCCGCCTGTAGGACTACACTCTTTGTCTGCGAGCCACAGCTGCGTCTCGGCGCTTTTCTCAAGGTTATCTGTAGCCTTTGAACCGCCCATGCGGGTAGGCACCCAGCCAGGGTCCACGATGTTGGAGTACACATCGGGCCACATGTTGGCCAATGCGAGGCCAAGCGCAGCATCGTAAACCTTGGACTCAATGTACGCAGTCTGGCCGTTCCACTTGCGTTTGGTCCAATTAATGTCAGAGAGATCAACCTTGGCCTGGGTGTACTGGTGACGGCTCAGCCAAATATACTTTTGAGCACGGTTGGTCAAGGCAGTAAGCATGTACGGGGCAAGCACATTAACCTGAAGAGTCTTAGCGATCTCGCCATCGCCGCGCTGCTTCTCTTGGTAGCCAACGCCAGCATTGTGAACAATAGTTTCAAAGGTGCCGAGCTCATTGAGCTCAGATGCAATTTCCCGGACCTGATATTGGTCATTTAGGTCTCCAACCACAACGTGGTGCGCACCCTCGAGATCTTTCTTGGCCTCCTGGGCCCGCTCCTTGGTACGGGCATGGGCCACGACCTTGTGGCCGTTAGCAATGAGGCCCTGCACAGTGCGCAGGCCAATTCCTTGTGTAGATCCAGAGACAAATGAAAGCATAGCAAAACTGGGCTCGATCACGGTTTTATGTCCATGTTTATGCACCGCAAGCAGCAACCGTTAGCTCGTGCAGCAAGTGCCGCGGTAAGCATTGGCGATCGATTGAGGCCCGATTTGAAGAGGAAAATGCAGATGCTATGGATAAATAAATTATTTCAAGTTCGTGAAGTCTGTCTCACCCTCTCTGATGGCACCCTCGTTCATTTGACAGGTGCAGCTGTCAGCGGGACGCTTGCCGCAGGGGCACTGATCCGCAATGGGAGCATTCTCGACTGAGGCACGGTCACAAGTGCAGCCGCCAGCGGGCTGTTTGAGGCAAGAGCAGCGTGCGGTGGAAGCGCAGGCACAGTTGGAAGCATCGACACCTTTGCAGCAGACCATTTTTGTTTGTATATAGCACATGGCACTGATGCTAGCTATATAGCCTCGAGCCGCATAAGCGAGCCGGAGTATGCAGTGGTCGCGATTGGCTAATTCTCAAGCAAAGCTCGACTGATCCAAAGCTTCCGTTAGTCATGGCCAATAGCAAGCGAGATATATATGTTATTGATATTTTAGATAAGATTTTGGAGATCAGCCCATTTTTGAATTCAGAGGGGTTTGATTGGCTGACAATCTGGCCACAGCACCTCATCCCACCCATAAGACCCCCTGCAGAGTAATTATCCTCCCAAGACCCCTTGGAAACTATAAATCCTGGCCGTTTGCATTCTAGTCTTATACTGAGCCCTGGCTACGGGGCTAATTTTAGTTTTTTTATTAATTGCAACTATATAGATTCCCTGATAGCAATATTTATCGCCTCAAAATGTCTTTGACACTACACCATCTAATTAATTACCCTATCGTACTGCACCTAAAGCTGAAAAAAGTCCTTGCTTTGCATTGTGTAACTGTAAACACTGCTGGTATACGAACCGTCAATTGCTTGCATGTGCCAGGAAAACCACTCAATCTTCATATCCTGCCGGTAACTGATGCGGGCTCCAGGGCATCAAGTTTGAGCGCGGAAAGGAAAACTCTCTCCGCGTCAAAGCAAGCCAAAACATGAGGTTGATACAATTGTTTTCCGGCGTGCTGGAATGGAATAACATGACGCATGGCGCTCTCGATATATACCTCAAATAATTTGAATCAGACAAAAATAGTTACAAGCAAGTGACCAAGGACACTTTGAGCAACTCGAGGTAGTGAAAATTGCTCAATTGATGTATCCCAACTATTTGTGCGTAAGAAAAGGTCATTATTGATGCACAAAGTACAAAACGCCAACCCTGCACACAACAAGCGGTCGAAATAGGTCTCAGACTGTGGACATACTACTATTTAATATTTCGTCCTTAAATAGAGCCTCTGTAGTGCTCAAACCATCAATGATCTACACTGGTCGCCCCCGTTTTGGCCTGGGGTCTGTCACCTCCGCATCCAAACTGCACTACAGCAAAAAGCCGATGGGCCAACGCAGACAGCAGATCAGTACTTACGGCTCCCTTTATGGCACTAATGGTGGCATTGGCGTTATATGCTCTGACTCTAGATATCACTAATGGGGAAGTGTCTATGGCCCAAATGGCAATTCTGTCTCGGTAGAACTGGCCGCCCTTCACAAAGCTCTGACAATTATGAGGTCTGTGGGGGATAAAGACCATGTGGAAATCTCGATTGACTGCGATTCGATCGTTTAAGCTATCTTCCAAAGTGCAGGCCAAGGATACTGAGCTTGCAAAGAAGCTGCAGGATATTGACCTGGCGAGCGGCTCAAGCGGCTCAAGCGATCAAGACAATAGCAGCTAATAGTCAAGTAGGGGTAATTAACATTAGTGATTGAGGAAAGAGCCGTAAAGTCTGAAACAGCCACTCGCTTAAGCCGACTCATGTGCGCGAGTTAGCTATGCGCATGCAGGCGCGGTCTTTGTGCAAGGATTTGGGCACATCGCTAACAAATACTCGCTTCTGTGCTGAAAGTGAGCAAAAAAAATCTTTCTATAATTGATAGAATCACCGCCGCAACCCAGAAAGCGGGTGGTGCACACACCCATATACTTGTGCCCAGACTAGGCGCAACCGGCACAGATCGGGAATTTTGCAGCACAATGCGACACTTTTAAAACTTTTTGATAAAATTTCCAGGCACACAAGCTCTCCAGACTCTGAAAATGAGCAACTAGTCCCGAAGCTGACTCACCCACTAGGGCTCGCACACGTCCCCTGGCTCCCACTCAAAGTACACTCGGCCCTCGAAATTTCAACATCAAATGGCTCGTGGACCCAAGAAGCACATGAAGCGCGTCGCTGCGCCCAAGCACTGGATGCTTGACAAGCTGAGCGGTACTTACGCTCCCCGCTCGTCGCCCGGTCCCCACAAGCTCCGTGAGTCGCTCCCCTTGATTGTGTTTATCCGCAACCGTCTTAAATACGCCATGAACGGTACTGAGGTGCTCAGCATCCTCAAGCGCCGTCAGGTGCTCGTTGACGGCAAGGTCCGCACTGACACCACCTACCCCGCTGGTTTCATGGATGTGATCTCGCTCCCCAGCACCGGTGAGCAGTTCCGCCTTGTTTACGACGTCAAGGGTCGCTTCGCCATCCACCGCATCACCGACGAGGAGGCCACTTACAAGCTTGGTAAGGTCCGCCGCGTGGACGTTGGCAAGAAGGGTATCCCCACCCTTGTCACCCACGACAGCCGCACCATCCGCTTCCCCGACCCTGAGATCAAGGTCAACGACACCGTCAAGATCGACATCGCTACTGGCAAGATCGTTGACTTTATCAAGTTCGACGCCGGCAACCTCGTCATGATCACCGGTGGCCGTAACTTGGGTCGTGTGGGTACTATCACCCACCGCGAGCACCACGATGGTGGTTTCGACATTGTCCACGTCAAGGACAGCCTCGACAACACCTTCGTCACTCGTCTTTCCAACGTCTTTGTTATTGGCAAGGGTACCCAGCCCTGGATCTCGCTTCCCAAGGGCAAGGGTCTCAAGCTCTCTATTTCCGAGGAGCGTGACCGCCGTCGTGCTCAAGCTTAAGTATAGCGTTAGCTAGAAAATAATCATATTCATTTAGCGACCGATTCAGGTGCCTACCGAGAATGGGCCCCGTGACCTGCCCAGCACAGGCTGGCCGCCAGGAGCTGGTCGAGCACCACGGGGGCAAATTGGCCAGCGAGGCGCACAAGGTGATTATACGATATAAATTGATTGAGCTAAAATTACAAAATGGAAATTACAACAGGAGGTTGAGGACACCGCTGAGAAGGGATGTAATCTGGGCGAAAGGGCTCACGAGGGCGCTAAAAGTAGAGTCGCCGCCGACCAGAGTGGCAACAATGGAAGCAACCAGAGAGATGATGGACTCAAGGAGCTGAGCAGCCTCAGGAATGGCATCGGCACCTTCTGTGATGATGTACAGGCCCAAGTTGATCACGAGGCTAACAAGGGTGGTCAAGAAGTTGATGACGACGGTGAGGAGACCAGAGGTAGAGAACTCAGAAGAGTCGCAGCCCGAAACAGAAGTCTGGAGACCAGAGATGGAAGTCAAAATACCCTCAAGGCTGGAGGTGAGGTTGGTGTTGGAGGAGCTGCCGCCGAGCTTGAGCGAGGTGAGGAGGCTACTGAATGAGTTGATGCCGCCAGTAACGCTACCAAACTCGTTGATGAGGTCAGTGCCGGTAATGGTAGAGGTGGAGTCGCGCTTGGCAGTGGAAGCAGCAAGGCTTAAGGCAAAGAGGTAAGAAAGAGCGAACGAGAAAAGAGAGCACTGCATTTGAGTGAGGAAACATGGCCTGGAGGCCGCCTTATATAGACAAACAGGTCTTTGTGACGAACTATTGCGCATTCCTCGGCGGCGATGCTCCGGACAAGGGTGGGTTTGTCTGCATTGCATTGCAGAGAATACCCCTGCCGCATGCACTCGGCGCGGATCATGGTGCGGGACGCTAGCAGCCTGCAAAAACGTGACCTGGGTTTCAATTGCCTCGGAATAATTTTAGGTTTTGAATTTTACGGGCGCGAGCGAGATTTTCTGGGGTCACAAGCGGGCCGCCATGCATGCATGGGGTAAGGGGACGAGAAGTGGAATGTGATGCAGCACTTTTCTGTTTAAAGACCATGCAGCGAACCTGGTTCGGCTGTTTCAGGTACAGAGGGCTGGGCAGTGCAAGGGGGACCTGCAGGTGCTCTGACATGTAGACGATGCGGGCTGGGTTTTGAATGCAATGCAGGGTATTGTTTCGAAAAATGCGGCTTAAGAGTGTATATTCATTATGTAGCCATACCCATTAGGAAAAATTGAGGGTCGCGTGCTTGTGCACGTGTTCGCAGGGTACCGTGGAGGTTCTTGAGATCTTGGGGACTAGGGAAATGTTGGGGTCGCCACATCGGAGCTTCCGACGCGTTCTGCGCTGACCAAAAATGTGTGAAGCTCCTCTGCAGCACAAAAATCAAGCGCATCTCGGTCAATGACCAAAATGTAGCCCACCTGCAGCCCGTCACTTTCCGGCGCCGACCGGTGACGTTCTAGGCCCAAAAAGCCCTGCAGGGTGCAGCAGGGGCATGCCAAGACCAGGGGGTGCCACCGCACAAAGTGTTGTGTTTTTCTCGTGAAATACTTAGCTACGTATCTAGTCTACATCATTGTTGTACTTGGTTGAATCGGGTTTCTCGTCCTTTGAGTCATTGGCCTCCTTGGACTCGTTGGACTCGGTCGCGTCATGCTCCTCGCTGGCCTTTTTCGCGGCTTCCTTGTCGGCGACATCGAATTTCAGCCCAAAACACAGTTCTTCGCCAACTTTGAGCACGTAGCGCAGAGAAGTCTCGCCGGCATATTTCCCGACATTAAACGTAAATCCGGGCAACTGGATGGAAAGCTTTTCAATGTCGAGGTACGGTGTACAAAAGTCAAACGCCCATGTCGAGCCCTTTTTGAAAACAAAGTCTTTGCGCTTGGATTCGTCCAGAAACGTCTTTTGGCGGCCCTGCCCCAATGTCTCCTTTACCGGGTATGTAGAGCCGTCACCAATGTAATTAATTGAAGTAAGGGCCGGTCCATAGAGGTAGGGCTTGTCTGCATAGACGTCGCCCTCGACACTGGGATCGACCAACCTTTTGAACGTGTTGAATGCCACCGAGAATCCCCATGGCAACAGATCACGAATTGGGTGGTCAAAGTCGTTTCCAAACACAAGGTCGTTGCCGTTGATATCCTTTTTAAAGTCGACCGTGAACTGAATGCTAAATTTCACCCCCTTGCGCTCGGGGTCCTGGAAGTACGGATCATTGGCGGCAACTCCGGGGGCAAGCCTAACCACAATGTGCGAGGTGCAGCTCGGCGAATCGAGGGTGATTGGCTCTGAGTTTGCCGGAACGATCGTATTAAATTTGTCGTAGCTGGTCCCCGCTAAAATTTCAAGATTCATTGCTTTGCTATGGGTAAAAGAACAGCAACCAATCATGCATCTGATGCAGGTGGTGCATATGGGTAGGGGTTTGCGCTCGCCGGGATATATAGTCACCACCACCTTCCACGGAACTCTTCTCAAATGTCTGCCAACGCCCTCGAATCCCTCAAAAAGTCCGGCACTGTTGTCGTCACCGATACCGGTGAGTTTGAGCAGATTGCCAAGTACAAGCCCCAGGATGCCACCACCAACCCCTCGCTCATCTTGGCTGCTTCGGGCAAGTCCGAGTACGCCAAGCTGATTGATGATGCCGTTGCTGCCGTCAAGAGCTCCGGCTCCAAGGCCGACAAGGCTGAGGAGGCCCTTGACCTTTTGCTGGTTGAGTTTGGCGCCAAGATCCTCGACATTGTGCCTGGCCGCGTCTCCACCGAGGTTGATGCCCGCCTGTCCTACGACACTAAGGCCACTATCGCCAAGGCTCGTAAGATCATTGACCTTTACAAGCAAAAGGGTATCTCCAAGGACCGCGTCCTGATCAAGATCGCCTCCACCTGGGAGGGTATTCAGGCCGCTCGCACCCTTGAGAAGGAGGACGGCATCCACTGCAACCTTACTTTGCTCTTCTCTGAGGTCCAGGCCATTGCCTGCGCCGAGGCCAGCGTCACTCTCATCTCGCCCTTTGTCGGCCGTATCCTTGATTGGTACAAGAAGAGCACCGGTAAGGACTACGCCTCTGCTGAGGACCCCGGTGTGATCTCGGTCAAGAACATTTACAACTACTACAAGAAGTTTGGCTACAAGACCATCGTCATGGGCGCCTCGTTCCGCAACACTGGCGAGATCAAGGAGCTTGCTGGTGTTGACTTCTTGACCATCTCGCCCAAGCTGCTCGAGGAGCTTTTGACCTCTGAGGAGGAGCTTCCCATCAAGCTCAAGGCCGCCGATGCTTCGAGCCTCGACATTGAGAAGAAGACTTACGTCGACAACGAGGGTCTCTTCAAGTACGACCTCAATGCCGACGCCATGGGCGCCGAGAAGCTTAGCGAGGGTATCCGCAACTTTGGCAAGGACACCGTTACTTTGCTCAAGACCCTTGAGGGCAAGTTCTAGATTTAAATAGATGATGTTATGATTTGTGATTGCGGTGGTGCGAACAGCTGGAGGGGCAGGCTAGGTCGAGGCTTGATTTGGGTGTATAAATGCGTATTAAGCAACATGGCCCAGCACAAGCCCGTGTGCGTGCAGGTGCCCCAGCACATCTACAGAGCACCCAACGGGCTGTGGCAGACTTCATAGCAATCCCGACAATAGCTCCTAGTTGACGCGTCTTAACCTTCAAACCCCCCTAAAATTCCAATTTTCAACTCCCCCAGGCCCACACTAATAGACCCACCTAAATCCATATGCACCTTAATTACTCCTACCAAACGCCCAAACGCGTCATGCCATACCTTGCCTACGGTTACGTCGTGGCCAAATTTGAAGCATATGCCCAACTTACAAACGGTGGCAACCCCAATCTGAGGCCGCTCTGCCTCGACCTCGACATCCAGGTACACATTCGCCTCAATGACGCCGATGCGCCTCATGTCGTGTGTGACAACCTATTGCGAGCAACGGTCGAGAGCCCATTCATCGGAAAGATGCTTGTCGACCATTGCCTAACCTACAATGGGTTCATTTTGAGCCTCAAGCCCGGGGCCATCGATATCTGCGGGGCCAATGACCGCTCCTACCTCAAGGCTATAAAAATTGACATTGATTTCTACAACGAGGTATATGACGTGCATGTCCTCACCTACCGTCTGGGCCTGCTGCTCGACTATGCCATGCACTGCAGCTGGGACACCGCCGCGCAGATGGTACCGTCGCTGGGGGGGTGGTACGACGAAACTTTAAAGCTGCTCGAGTTGTCGCGCCTGTTACCGCGAATTCTCGGGAATTTCAATACTACAAAGCTCGGCATAGCCTGTGAAAATACCGCAAAGCCCCCCAAGCGGACCGTTTGGAATCCGCACAAACTGCGCTTCATAGCCCCCACCGAATATGTGAGCAACATTATGACCGTGCTCGACAGCGAACAGGACCAAGGCTCGTTTATGGTACCCCTCAACGCCCTCACGTTCCCTGGTTATGGTGGCCAGGGCGACGGTAAAGGTGTTGAGGGCGTGCATGAGGGCAAACGCACCCTTGCCCTTCTTCCCCCAGGCGAGGGCCATTTACCACGCGAAGCAGACGGGAATACCAGTGGCCGCGAAGTTATTGATCTTGTTAACCTCCCCAGCAGCCTATACGAGGATGACAGTTATGAGTCTTAGGCGGTTTGGCCGTTAGCACGTGCAGATCGAGGTGCAGCCTGCGCAGCTCGCGTAGCTCACGCTCTGAATTGGTGGCTGAATTGTGGGGTGAATCTAGTCAGAAAATTAGCCAAGTAATAGTTTTGAAATCACTCCTTGAGGCTCGGCCACCGGCGGACCGCGATCGTGGCTTGGCAGCTAATCTCATCTCGTCGCGAGATTAAGGAGTGCAACAACTCGTGGCTACATAGTGTATAACTAGATCATTGAGCTAATAACAAGCGTCTCACATCAATTAGCCTTTTATAGGATCAAAACTGCCACCAACGCCCCAGTTTACAAAAAAGTTCTAAATTCAGCAACGGTTTCTCGGCCTTGGCGTTCCGACCAGCCGGAATCAGCGATCCTGATCTACATGGCGACTCTAAATTTGGTAACATTTTGTGGGGAGTATGCGCCATTTAAGCACATACCGCACTAACAGAAGAATTTGGTTGACTTTATCAAAACAACAGATCTCCTAATTTACGACTGTATGATCTGCCAAGTCCCAATCCCGTGACCAGACTCGAGTCGATGCGCAGAAACTGAGCCTTGCAGTGTCAAGGCGGACAAGGCGGTGCCAGGCGTGGACGCGAGCAGCTCTACTATTGGCTATTTTGGCAAGCCCAAATGGAAATTTATATGGTCTGGTGCGTCTGTGTGCTCACATTATGGCCTGTAGTAGCTGTGTAGCAGGTGCGTAGCAGATGCATGTGCCATGCATATTGCCTTACAGCTCCATGCATTTAGGGCCATGAGAGAAAAATCTGGGCCCACCCGCCTCCTGACGCCCATATTGAATGCCGGTGCACCCTGAAATTTATGGACCGTTTTGTGTCCAGCTCACGCCCGACTGCTGGCTCATTGCCTCTGTTAGAGTGCTTAAATTTTACTACACGCCTGATGGCGAGTTTACCCTGCGGCTGTGTGGCCCCGAAGCAGGCATTGTTCTCGGGTGCAGCGTTGAAATGAGGCGAAAAGATCTCAGCTGGCCGGTTCACAGAATGAAACCGCTTGTACTTCATCGTCGCACCTATCTTGCCGAGTTGGCCAAAACCAGCCTCACCCCAAACCTCCTGAGGCAGCGAGACAGCCATTCGTAATGCAGTGCGTCGAGTGCGGCCACGCGGTCGGCTCGCTCTACACGGTGTTTGCAAACGATATCAAGGCCACCACGTGCACAAATTGCGGTCTTTTTGCCGACAAGTACACCGAATACGACCCTGTTTTGGTGACGCTTGATCTGGCGTTGCTCAAGCCGCAGGCGATCCGGCACGTTGTTTTCAATGTTTTGCAAACCAAAACAGTGTTTTTGGCCCGCCTATACCTGCTGATTTTGCTGTTTGACGTCTACATCGACTGGGCGCTCCTGGAGAAAAGCCGCAGCCGTAGCGCGTGGCTCGGCTCTACCTCAACTTTATGCCAGTACCTGAGCTTTTTGAGCCTAAGTTTTATGGGTTCGCTAACCGTGTTTGTGATTGTTTGGGCGCTGGCCGCCTTGACACTTTCGCGCCCGGCCCATCCGAAAAACCTTTTTAGCGCGCTGCTGCTGTCGTCAATATCCAAGTTGCTACCACTTCTGACCCTCATATGGGACTACGAGACGTACCCCCTGCGTATCTCGTGGTTTATTATCGGGCTCGTGACCACCGAGTTTTTGCATGTTGCCCTCGGGTGCCACTATGCCCATGCCATTTTCGTGACCGGGGTGGCGCTGGCGGCGCGATGGTGGGTCTGCGAGTGCCTCGTGTGGCCCTTGCTCGAGAGAATATTTATCTAATTAACTAGCCTAGGCGTCCTCAAGAGTCCAGTTGAGGATGTACTCGTAGAAGAACGCAACGCTCGTGAGGTGGCTGCGGAAGCGCAGGCGCTCATTCACAGTGTGGAAATCCTGCATGTCGTCAATGAACACGGGGTTGTAGCGGTAAATGTGCTTTGAAACGTCCCAATAGTGCGCAGTATCGGTGTTGGCGGTCATCACGCTGGGCGACACATAAATGTTTTTACCCTCCAAGAAATCGGTAACATCCTCAAACACGTGCTTGGTAGTTCCGGCAAGCACGTCCCAGGCCTTGCCGTGAGTGGGAGTAACCGGCGCAGGATCTATAGCGCCAAAGGTGGTGATGTTGAGCGAACCAAACTTACCACTGGTCAACTTTTTGCCGTCAAACTCGACCGCCAAGTCGTGCTCTGAGGCAAGGTCACTCACAAGGCCCTTCAAACGGTTCTGAACCTCCTTCACGCTCTGGTGCACCGCGATGCGGTGGTCAACCTGGAGCACCGTCTTTTCGGGCAGGGCATTCACTTTGACACCGGCGTGGAAAAGGTCGATAGCCTGCGAGGTACGCACGCTGTAACGGGTGGCGATGTTCTTTTGCAGCTCCTTGGCAACCGCCTTGCGGAACTTACCGTGCTTTGACAGTCCATTCAGGGCCACGCGCGAGCTGTAGGGTACATCGGGCGCGTACTTGCCAAAGCAACCAAACATCTCCACAAAAACCGAGTCCTCGGCAATGTAGGGCTCGAATGGGTTGCTCTCCAAAGTGTAGGCAAGCTCGCCAAGAATACCAATGCCGGTGTGGTCGGGAGGCATCGAGGAGTGACCGCCCTGGGTCAAAAGCTCGAGGTTAAAGTCGACGCGGCCCTTTTCAGCAACAGCAGGTGCCGCAAACAGCGCGCCGCCATACTGCAAAACACCGAAACCTTCGTCCAAAACAGCCTCAACACCGTGGGTGCCATAACGCTTGGTGATTTCAACCGCGAGGTTTGCAGCACCACGGTGACCCTCGATTTCTTCGTCAAAGCCGAAACTGAGGACAACATCGCGCTCAGGCACCCAGCTCTGCTGGAGGAGTGCCTCGACCGCCTCAAGCTGCGCAATCAACGAGTTTTTGGTATCGGCACTTCCACGACCGTAGATAAACTCACCGTCATAGTGACCGCTAAAAGGTTCATAGTCCCAAGCATCCCAGGTCTGGTTGTTGACAGGAACCACGTCCTGGTGCGCCATCAGCACAATAGGCTTGAGCTTGGCGTCACGGCCAGGAATAGTGTAGAGCAGGCCATAGTGGTTGACCTTTTCCCTAAAAGCATTGGCGAGGGGGAATTGCTCAGCCAAGTAATCGTGGAAATCATTGAAAATCAAAAACCGATCATCGCTCAACACATCCAGCGACATGTCGTCGTAGCTCTGAGTAGGCACCTTGATGGCACCCTTGAGGACCTCTACCGAGTGCTCGACGTATTTCTCGCGCAAAAACCAATCGCTGGGGTAAAAGGTGTGGTTGGGTGGCACAATTGCATGGGGCTGCACGCAAACCTCAGAGAGGTCTGGGTTGGTTCCAGCAAAGTACCAGCCGCCCACGAGGGCAACACCAAACAGTGCACCAACTGCAATTCCAATTTTCTTGACTGTAGGACTGATTGTCCGCTCTTGACCACCGAGTGAAATGGGCATTGGAAAGATCGGTCCCGAGTAACGATAGGAATCAGTGCATGCATGCAGGGCGCGTGCATTAGCCAATGATAGCGAGCGGCCAAATCAGGTTATCTTGAACTTGGGTTTGAGTTTATTTTAGATATCAAAAGGGCCAATCTGGGTCACCTCTTGCTCCGCCTTGGGGGGTTGTTGAATAAGTTTCACACTAATAGATCGATAAATTTCAATATAATCAAAATATGTAGCCATTGCTGCACGCCTCACTTCAAAGTCTACCCAGGGGGAACATGCGAGCCCCCAAAGGGTGGTTTAAGGCCGCCTCCAGTCAATCGGCTTGAGATTTAATGCCCACTAGCAAAGAGAGTGCATCGCATCTGCACCCCGCGCGCCCAACCCTCATGCGCCTCAAGATGGTTGGTAACCGTGGAGGGGCATGTGTGAAATTTGGGAAACAAAGTTGCGGTTTTTGGTGAAAAGTAGACTAGATCGGGGAATGGGGGCTGCCGGTCGTCGAGTCTACGAATAATAAGCGGTGCCACCGAACCCCTTAGTTAATTCAACCCCTGCATACAGTCTCCATCAAGAAGCCGTAGGCTGTACACTCATAGTAAGCTCGCCGTAACTGCATCAATTGCCGCATAGCTTTGAGACATTTTCCGGTTGCTACCCTAGTATTTCACTCATGCGTGGCAACAAACAAGGATTAGCGTGATTATCGTTATGGCCATGCGGTTGCCATGGAACCGCAGGCACAATGCGTTCCGGTGGGTGGCACTCTTCGAGCTGGCGAGATAGCCGTGAAATGGCCTTGGGCGTATGCCGCGGCGTGCAATCTTCGAGTTTAGCCTAGGCCGTTCACCCAGCCAAGCCCGGTAGAGCGCAACTGGGCTTTACTTGAAATAATTCTGGCATTCCACGTGGACCGTGCTGCAGTTACATGCAGGAGTTGCAGGATCCATGCATAAGCTTGGAACCGGCGTGGAGGTGGCGAGAATTACTTGACTGGGCAACAGATTGCGTGCGAAATTTGACAATAATTAACGAGGTAAGCCTAATTCCATAGCATCTGTAAATATTTGTTCATTAAAATTGGCGAATTTACACTATTTTATCGGCCTTGGCTGAAACCACATTATGCATTCCATTGCGTAATTACGCATGCGTATGCAGTCGTAGGCTTGCTCTGAGCCCCGCCGGGTATAAAGGTTGAGAGTGGCCGCCACTTCTAGCTTCATCAAAATGGGACTTGGCGACAAACTCAGAGACACTTTCTCCGGCAACAGCAACAACAACAACGACTCGTACGGTAGCGGTAACAACAACAGCGACTCGTACGGTAGCGGCAATAACAACAGCGACTCGTACGGTAGCGGCAACAACGACTCGTACGGTAACTCGGGCAACTCCTCGGGTGGCTATGGCGGCAACAGCGACTCTTACGGTGGCTCCTCTTCGAGCAACCAGGGTGGCTTTGGCGGTAACAGCGATTCGTACGGTGGCAGCGACTCTTACGGTGGTTCGTCTGGCGGTCGCGGTGGTAACAGCGATTCGTACGGTGGCTCCAGCAATTCTGATTCGTACGGCGGTTCGTCTGGCGGCCGCGGTGGTAACAACGATTCGTACGGTGGCTCCAGCAATTCTGATTCGTACGGCGGTTCGTCTGGCGGCCGCGGTGGAAACAACGACTCGTACGGTGGAAACAACGACTCGTACGGTGGCAGCGACTCTTACGGTGGTTCCTCATCGGGTGGTCGCGGCCAGGGCGGCTTTGGCGGCAACTCTGACTCGTACGGTGGTTCCTCTTCGGGCGGCTTTGGCGGTAACAGCGGTGGCGACAGCTACGGCGGCCAGAGCGACTCTTTCGGCGGCCAGGGTGGCGACAGCTACGGCGGCCAGCAGGGCGGTTACTCGTCTGGTGGCCAGGGCGGCTACGGTGGTGGTAACAACCAGTTCTAGATAGCTAGCTAACTACGTGAATGTTTATTTAATGCTGGTGCAGTCCAAGGCGCCGCGCGGTATGCAGCAGGGACGCGCATGATGCATGTATGCACAAGGTCCGTAATTGGCCATTCGGTGACGAGGTCTAAGGCGGCGTTTCAGGACGATGCTCGGGCGATGCTCGGGCGATCTCGCAGGATGGTATATTATGAGGGCCAAAAATGAGAGCCCCTTGAGTAGACAAGCTCGAACCACTCAGAGCACCCTCAGGCACGACCCCTGTCGGCTAATGCAGCACCATGGCAACGGCAAGGCACCGTGCAAGGCACAGCAAGGCGATTGAATATTGAGTATAAAATACCGCAAAAACCAGTCTCAAAATAAACTATGCAGAGTACTTATGCAGAGTATTTAGTTTAAACGCGCTTAGCAAGGGCGTTCTTGATGTGGTCGGCAACCATCTCAAGCTCAACCTCCTCCTCGGTGTTCTCGGCCTGGCCTAAAACCTTGACCTTGACAACGCCGCGGGCAAACTCCTCTTGGCCCAAAATGACTGCGAGCGGGCAGCCCGACTTCTCCGCGGCCTCAAACTGCTTTTGCAACTTGGGCTTGGCCTTGTAGATAAACTCGGCTTCGATGCCGGCATCCCAGAGCATCTTGGCAACCTTCATGCGCTCGGGCAAAAAACCGGTCCAGTTGGGCCCGCCGCCAAAGGCAAGCACAAAGACCTGCGTGCTGGTGGGCCTGAGGTGGTCAAAAGTGCCTGCGGCCTTGATGAGGCTAAACAACCGCTCGACGCCAAACGAGATGCCAACGCAGGGGATATCGCCGTTCTTCTTGGCGGCAAACATACCCACGAGCTTGTCGTAACGGCCACCGGCGGCAATCGAGCCCACGCCAACGTTCTCGCTATTGTCGTCGTCGTCCTTCTTTTTTGACTTTTTGGGCTTGGCGTCGCCGGCCTGGGCCTGGGCCTGGGGGGGAGGGGCACTGGCGGCAGTAACCACCTCATAAATCAGGCCAGTGTAGTAGTCGAGACCACGGGCAAGGCTCATATCAAGGCTGATGCGGTCAACAACTCCGTACGCCTCGACAAACGGCAACAACTTTTGCATGTCGGCCACACCTTCGGCGGCGCTGGCATTGGACATGAGCGCCTCGTCAGCGCTCAGCTTCTCAATCATTTGCGACAAAGTACCCTTGAGCTGCACATAGGCCCCGATCTTATCGGCGATTTCACTCTCGAGACCCTTTTCAAGCATCTCCTTTTGGACATCGGCCCAGGGGGCCTTGTCAAGCTTATCCACAGCCGAAGAAATGGTGCGGACCTTGTCCTCAGGAACACCGCAGTGGCCAAAGATACCATCCAAGATCTTGCGGTGGTTTAGCTTGATGGTGAAATCATTAATTTGCAGGTCACGCAAAATCTCAGTCACAATGCTCAAGCACTCGGCATCGGGAGCCATCTGCTCATAAGTACCGGCAACGTCAAAGTCACACTGGTAAAATTCACGCATGCGACCCTTGGTCATGGCCGGCTGGTCACGTCTATAGACCTTGGCGACATGGTAACGCTTCATGGTCTGCACGCCGTTCATAGCGACATAGCGAGCAAAGGGAACAGTGAGATCGTACCTCAGCGACGTAATTTCGCCGCCTTGGTCCTCAAGGTTGTAGATAAGCTTGCTATCCTCGCCGTATTTGCCGGCCAAAATGTCTCGAAGCTCAAACACAGGAGTATCAATAGTCTCGCCGCCGTGACGCTTGAAAACAGTGGTAATGGTGTCAAACATTTTTTCACGGATAACCATGTCCTTTCCGGACCAATCCTTGGTGCCCTTTGCAGTTTTCAAGCTGAACTTTGACATGGCAACTAGGCGTGTAAGCGTGATGGTGGTGAAAAGAGCGTAGACTAGACATGATTTATGAGGGGGTACGTGATAGAGTTTTATAAGGTTTATCTTGTGAATGGACAAGTTGTGGGTCCTAGTACCCCAGGATTTCTTTTTGGAGTTGTAACGATACATAGGGTCGGCATAGGGGCTCCATAGGGTAGCTTACAAGGGTCATGATAGGGTCTACACACACCAGCAAGGGGTAAACTTTACTAGAGCTAGGGCTCGCCCCCCAAAAATCCACCACTGACCCCAAAATTTCACCCCCCCCCGGCATCTCACCCCTTGACACCTCTCTTGTCACCCTCGTCCTCCCTGACATTATGGAAGCGGCGACCGAGCTCATCCGCAAAGTGGTGCGGGGATTCTATGATAGTAAAGCTGTAATTGTCATGGACGCTATCCTCATCCACCATGTACTGAGTGAAAAAGACCTGATCCAGCTCATGGGTCTACCGGCCAAAAACCTGCGTGCCATTTGCGCTCGCTTAAAGGAAGACCACCTCATAAAAGAGGTGAGCCACAAGGATGATGCCACGCGGGAGCATCGCTCGTACATTCAGACCTACTTTTACGTGCACTTTACCGAGGCGGTGGACGCCATCAAGTGGAAGATCCACTCGATCCAAAACAAGCTCAAACAAGAAATGGACGCCCAGCATAACCCGCAAGACTATGTATGTGATACGTGCAAGACCCGCTACAAGACGCTGGACGCCGTCAACCTATTTGATCCCGTGTCTGGGGCGTTTGAGTGCGAAGTGTGCAAGAGCCCCCTGCGCGAGGACGATGGCCCTGCCCCTGACGACAATGCCCAAGACAAGATGGGCGAGCTAATGGTCCAGCTCAAACCATTTATTGAGTCGTTGCGCAAGATCGACGACCTCACCATCCCCGAAAACAGCTTTCAGCACGAGCTCCAACAGGCGTTCCCCATGCCGGCCGAGGAGCAGCAGGAGCAGGTCGCAGTGCCGCTCTACGAGGACTTGCCCACTGCCAGCAATTCGCGGCTGCCTGCTGCTGCACAACCAGTGTTTACGGTCGACATTACAACTGAGGCCGAGCGCAGCAAACAGGCTTCGCTCGAGGCTGCCGAGAAGAAACGGTTGGCCGAGGAGAATGCCTTGCCGTCGTGGCACCAGCAGTCCACTGTGGCCATGCAATTTCAGCCGGCTACAGCCGCCAAGGCCGAGGTCAAGGCCGAGCAAACTGAGGAGAAGCAGGAGGATAACGACGAGGCTATGGCCGCGTACTACCAAAAGCTGCAGGCTCAGCGGGAGCAGCAGCAGCAGCAGCAAGTTGAGGAGGAAGAAGAGGATGATGATGAGGACGAGTTTGAGGACGTCTTGTGAATTCCTCGGAGGCACGTTTAGATTTAGCACCCTGGAGGTGCGTATATAACTATGAAATGCACATAATGGAAACAATATTGCTGTGGTGCATACACAGCGATGCTCTTGTGGCACATGGGTAGGTAACTCGATGCAACACCGCCCTCATATGCACCCGCAAGGCTTCAATCCAGGATCAGCACGTTCCCCACTAATTGGGCCCCAATCAATGTACCCCGCATACCCCAATGGATCATCACGTGGCACCTCGCAGGATTATGCTTCCCCTGCGCGCCCCACTATGCGCTTGCCCCCACACCCCACACCCAGTTCTGCGCAGGCTGCTTGCCCAAACTGGGGACCCCAATGGGTACCCAGCAAGCATACTTAATAGAATAATGTCAATAAATTTATATGTATATACTAAAACCGCCAGTCCTTATCGGCGCTCTGGATCGCCCAAGCAAACTTGTCTCTAAGGGTTTTTGTAAAGAGTTTCTCGATCGGCACGTCGAATTTCTTGCTAAACTTGACTGTGAGCCGCGGGTCAATGTAGTTCATCTTTGAGGTACCAAGGGAAACAGTCGAGTTTTGCTCCTTGTCCTGCAAAGAGATGCTGGTGCTGTCGATGCGCTCCTGGAGCTTTTCGGCCTGGACCTTCAGCCTATCGGCGGTGAGTGAGCTTTTAATTTCGTATTCACCAGTCTCGATCTCGTTCATGTACTGCTTTTCGAGCGCTGCCACCTGGTCAAGCAGGGTCTGACGGTCCAACTCGGTGGGCATCTTGGCCCTGTCCTCCTCATTGATCCCGGCATCGGCATCGGCGGCGGCCTTTTCTTGCATGCGTTTGAACTTCTTTTCGGCCTTGTCGCGCTCTTTTTCTATGATCCGCAGCGTTACCTTTTTGAGTTTGGTCTTGTTGAACGCCTTGAGCACATCCCAAAAACCCTTGGGCACCTGCTGGTCCTTCTTGCGCTCGGGGTCCACTTGCAACATCATTCGCAGCGCCCTAAACTTTTGCCACTGCAGCTCCTCTATACGCTCCTCCACTTTGGCCACAGAGGCTTGGTGACCCTTGGCCACAGTGCGCTGATGGTTGCACAAAATAGCCACCTCGCGGTTGGCAGCATTGTACTTGAGGATCTTTTCACCAACAGTACCTTTATTGGGGATCTTGTCCAGCAGCATTTGCATTGTATGCGAGGCATTATAGGTTCTAAACACCTTGGCAGTGAGGCCGGGCATGTAGCTTTGAAGGTGCTTGTTGAGCAGACTGGGGTCGAGGCGGTCGAAAATATCGTCACCTTCTGTTTTGGGCTCCTTTTTGAAGATCCTCAAGTTTTTAAACGCCTGCTGGTCGACCTCCACCCGCTGGAAAAACCGGATACTGTCCTTACCCAAAAAGTCAAACGTGACGAAATTCGGCGGCTCGAGAAAGACGTGCTCAAACCGCAGCGAGCAGCAGCCCACGGTATCGGCCTCATCCTCGCTTTTTTCACCTCCAGCACGCAGGGCAAACACATCAATCAGGTACATGGCGGTAGCCCGCTGGCGCTTGAACATGAGCTGGTCGGTCATTTCCTTGCGATAGCTGGCCCGAATCGCCTCGACGTGGTGCTTGAGTTCGCGCGCCTTTTCAAATTTCCGCATATCGCTTTGGCCCTTGATGGTACTATTTTGGGCAAGGAACACGTACTTGGTGTTGCCATTAATGTTTTCTTTCCAAGTAGCCAACCACGAGACATTTTGATCGTGCCTCACCTCGGCCCATTCGTGACCTTGCGGGGGTTTAGGCACAGCACACCCCTCGCCAATGTTGATTGTGACCTGCTCGGGTTGGACGCGAGCCTTGAGCTTGCCAGTCTTGGGGTGTTTTCCGCGGCCTCTAAACAATCCAGGAGGCTCAATGCGGAAATTACCGACATTTTCCTTGCGACCATTAAAGATGCACGTCTTGAACTGCTCCTCGGCCGCGTCGCGCTCGGCCTTTTGGCGCTTCTTTTCAGCGCTGCTCAAGGCCTTTTTGGCCTCGCGCTGAGCCTCATAGTGCGCGTGGATCAAGCCAAAGTTCATTTTACCAAACTCCTTAATCTCAACAGCGCGCCCAGTGGCCTTGTCCTTGGCACCACCGCTGGCCTTGAGCACCTCGCAAAAGTCGTTGAAAAAGTTTTGCTGGAAAACAGGGTTCTGGCAATGGTCCCCCGAGTTGAGCATGGCCCCGAAAAAGCCTGCCACTTCCTCGGCCTCCAACGGCAACTTGACCGGTTTGTTGTTGTAGAGCAGGTTAACATTTTCGGGCAACGGCTCATAGGGGGGAGGGAAAAGGACGCCATTGTGCTCGAGCGTTTCCCATTTTTGTTCGTTATTGTCCATCTGCTGCTCCCACCACTTGTGTTCATCCGCCTCAGCATCCCCCGAGGGGGACTCGAGGTCGCTAAGCTCTTCTTTGGGCTCCTCCTTGAGCTCCTCCTTGAGCTCCTCCTTGAGCTCTGCTTTTGATTTGGCAGTAGCTCGCTTCTTGCTTGTCTTGGACGCGGCCGCGGCCGGCTTATCCTCGGTTTTCACGCGTTTCGGCGCCTTGGCTTTGGACGCAGAAGGTTGCTTTCGCTTGCTAGGTGCTTGAGGTGCCTCGCGTGCAGCTGCTTCAACCGACATTAGTGGGAAACTTGGGAGCGACGACCACACCTGATTAAGCTGGGCGGTCACATGACTGACGCGCTTCCTGGCCGCCGGGTTCATAGCCACTCTTCGTAGCATTAATTTAAGATTTGACTGTGCAAGACACTTATTATGCAAAAATGCCAGCATTCCATAAGGCGTTTTACCAAGGGTTGCAGAGTTGCCGAGGGTCGCACGGAGGTTCCAAATTAGGCACACGACAGGGCGCCTAATTATTTTAACGGTCCTTGGGGCATCCCTTTATCAAGATGTGCCCAATGGCAAGGCGACCATGATTTATCTACATAGTTTGGCCAGTGGCAACCGAGCTAACCAGGCTTAGCCTGGCTTAGCGCCTGGGCACCTCTGGCCCTCGGAACGTCTCATTTGACTCTTAAAGGCTCGCACAGGGCCAGCGGGTTATGCCCAATGGCCACAAAACGAGTCTGCAAGGGGCGTCCGCTAAAGGTGCAGCACATGGCTGCCCCAGGGGTTCGAAGTAAATCAAATGTGTATAATGCTAATAAATGCTAATAAATAATAATTTAGAGACCACCACCAGAGCGGTCGACGGTAACAAGCAAGTCATTGCTGTTACGGGGCATGGCAGGGCGGTAGAAGAACTTGCGAGTGGCCAAGAAGCTGGCACCAGCTGCGCCGGCCACGGCAAAGGTCATAGCAGGAGACATCTTGGAAATGTGAAAGGCAGTCATTGTGAAGTAGTTGTGTTTGTGGTTGTGTGTATCATATCCCGGACATCCACCACATTATATACTTTTTGGCCACTACCCAACTTGCATATGCATCAGATGCGCCATGCATGGTGGTGCCAAGGGGGGGGGTAAATGTTGAGCAGAGTGGGGGCAAAAAACCGCCACTCCCACAAGCGCCAGCAAATCAGGGACAGAGTCAAAAATTATGGAGCCAGTGGTGGCGCTAATGGCTCGCATGATGGATCAAGGATGCGCATCTCGTGCATCTCGGCAATGACGTCACATTATAAATACGGTCTCCTGCATAACATATATTGCTTGGCCGGTCAAGCCAATTATTTAAACCATAAGCTCCTAAACTAGTCTAGTCTGCTAATCATTCAAAGAATCCGCAATCGAACCAAGACCGACGCTATCAGCACCTCGGACACACCGGACACACGTCGGATCCTGCTCCAATTAGTCGTGATGGGTTGAGCTATCGATTCCGGTTAAAAAAATATAGGTTTCGACCTCCAATCCCCACTTTTAGTGCCACTAGGCCCACCCGGTCGCGTGACCATCTTGCTCCCAATCGTCCCCAATGGCGATGTGCTGATCAAGTGGGGGCCTTTGAGGTGGCGACAAACTACCAAATGTCGTAGCGCGCCCTCTTGGAGGCCACTGCCGGACCCTACCCACATACCCGCTCGGCCCACTTACGTTTAAACATAGTCTTATACACTCGTATGTACTTTTACACCAACTTTCGCACTGTTTTAACGTCAAAATGCGCTTTAAACTGGAAATATTAGGCAGTTTGTTTGTTTATCAATCGTTAACCATACCAACGGCCATGCTTTCTGACATCATCGGGCTGCTGCGCGTACATAGTGTACGTTGTGGCACTTGATAAGAAGCTGCTGCTATAGTTTTGAATAGTTATATCGACGGGTGTCGAAGCAGGAATTCGTTTTATCATTGTAAAATTATTTCAAAGCTTCTCTTTTATGCATGGTGACGTCATGGCTAATTGTAGCTACATCCACAAGTTCACTGTCAAGGGGCTCAGGGGTGGTATCAGACCATATCAAGTTGGTTAGTTATACTATATCTACGTAAATCGCGGCGATTTGGAGCGCGTTTCTCGCGTTTGTAGTGGGCATACCTGTCAAATAACTGCCCAAACACAGCTCATCTGTCAAACCGAAGCTCGGCCGAGTTCGGTGCCGGCCCAGCGTATCCTCCTTGTCGCGTGTTTGGCTTGGAATCCTGCTCAAACTAGTATTCTGCACCCTTTTCGCCAAATCAGAGTTTTCCGAACCTCGGAAAAATCGGTGGGCCGCGCATGACGTCACTGCACCTGTGGCTTGCTCCTGTGCGTTCAGATCAAATCATGCGTGTTTATTATTCAAACGGATGATTAGGACGGAGCAAACAGAGAATCCTTACACATCGCATGAGCCATTGTGGAAGCTCGGTACAGCCAGGCGCAGGCGAAGCTTGAGAATCATCCCCAATGTTTGCGCCGGGAAATTCCTCTGCATCTATAAAGCAACTAAACTAGTAGACTTGATTTACTTGATTTAGCGGTAGCTGAGCTGAGCTGAGCTGAGCGCCCACTGGTTTCAGCCTGGGCAAAAAATTCCCAGCCAAAACCGCGCAAAGCTGGTGCTCTCCGTCTAGACCTCTGCTTTGCTCAAAGAGTCCCGAACTTGATTTTGGAACGCATTTTCTCAAAAACCACCCCCTTTCCTCGAATTATTACGACCAGCACTGCAGATTCACGGTTTGTTTCTGACGCGACGGCCGTCGGGCGTTTATGATGCAGCTCTCACAACACCCCTGGCTCTAGGCCGGCAAGTAATTGGCCCACGATTTTGCTTCAAGTAAAGTTGGACTTTCGGTTATTCTGGGAAAACCGTCGGCATGGCGACAAAACCGCTTAACACACTCGGTCTAAGCTCTGAGGTCTGAGCTAGAGGCATTATGCTGGCGAACCTGAAGGGGGAGAGGGCTGCAAGTCTCACAAGTTTGTCCCGCACCCCTGCATGCCTTCGAAATTATTCGGAGTCAATTTCATCATATGCAGGCTTGGCGTCCACACTTGTTCGAGTACCGCGAGAGATCACACCACGTGAAACTAGTCGCATTGGTACCGCTGGTGAGGCGTGGACTCTATAATAGCATTGAATTTAAATTGGTAGATAAGTTTCGCCCTGAACTGATCAGAAATTGTACTCATCACTGCAGGTGCTATTTAGGGAATGCACGTGTCCTGACTTCCAAATGAAGCCTGGCTTGATGTACATGATTCCGAAATAATTTTAGCAGAAAACGTTGCTCCTACGAGCTATTTGAGTAGCATTGCCGTACTTGTGCATGAAAACCAGACGACCAATTGCAGACGTGATCTGATTCGCGCGCAGAGTTTCAATAACGACGGCAGGATTGGCTGTAGCTCGGCCAAAGGAGAATCTACCAAGGCAGTAGAAATTCAGGCTACATAGATTTGGCAACTGTATGACATATTGTATCGTCAGACTGCCGCTTGTCTGCGCTGCACAGTCCGCATGATTTTCGGGGCGGCTTGACGCCAAGACATCCCCCTAAGTTGTGAAAATTGGACCTGGATAGTGTCTTGAAACAGAGTTTTGGCTTGTTTTGTAGTGTTGCGAGGTAGAGGCTCCAGTCTACGTAGGTAGGGCCTCCCACTGGACCTCTTTTATGGCAAAGTTGAGGTGTAAAACAGTAATCTAGTAGGGAAATTTAGCAAAAGCAGGCTGAATTTCAATAGTTTTTTATAATAACCGCCAATATATAAAGGAAATGCAGTCATTACCCATGCCATCAGCCAGCCTGCCAAGATTTGGCCCTTGCAGTGGCGGTGGAAAGAAATCGTGGCAAACACGGTGACGTCAGGCCCAGGTAAATCTGAACTTTCCATGCAGGTAGACCAAAGATCTAGAGCTTGGCTAGGGGGTCCAACCAGGTGTGGAGATTCCGCCAAAGTGTGACTAAATTGTACAAGAGTGCAAGACTAAAGGCACCAAAAAGTACACCAAAAGACTCGCTGATACATGATTGATCTCGGTCTTTCTCGGTCGTACGACCCACTCAATGCTCTAGGAACATTTCAAAATCACTGTAGAACAGCATCTAGGTGCACATAAGAAGTGGAACAGCCTCCAAATACAAAGCTATTCCCAGGCCCTAGTAGCTGGAAATTTGCAAGGCCAACTGCATCTCACAGAAGATTATTGGTAGGTGCCCAATGGAAAAAATTGCGACTATAGAGATACGATTGTAGCCTTGACGATCGGCTAGGACGCTACTGATCTTGAAAAAGGTGGCTAGCTTGAGTCGCGTGAGAGCGCAGAGCTCAATTGGGCCGTAGTGAGAGCCCAGGGGATGTAGGGCGTCGGTATAGGATGTCAATTGGGTGGTATTGCAGAAAAAAAAAAGCCTTTAAATGGTATATGAAGCTCTAAATACAAAAAAGCACCAAGAAATCCATGTGTGCCGACCCTGGCAAAGGGATAGACAGCAGACTAAAGTCCAACCAGCAGAAGCATGAGCCTGATTCCAGGGTTGCGCAATCTTTTGAAGCTCGCATAGCCCAATTAACGAAAACATAGCTGGGTGCATACATAAAAGCGCATAATCACTTCCCCACCCCATGGACCCACATGTCGACATGCGCCCATTATGCTCGCGGCGGGCGCTTGAATCGCAGCAAGCGCTGCCAATGTGGCAATTTTGTAGTCACGAAAAATCTCAGTCACGGCGCTAGATTATAGCCTCGGACAAGTTCCGGTGGCGAGTCTCAACAAATTTGTGGGGGCAATTTGAAATGTCCGTGGGGGTTTGGGCGGCCTAGACCGTCGATGACAGATGATGCCAGCCAATAGCAGCAGTTGCATATGCGCGACGTGCGTGAGCGAACGTGGAGTAAGGCCTAAAAAAACTAAATCACGAAGTACGTATGAAGCTAGATTCCTAACCATCAATTTTGTAATTGGTGCGCAACCCGCGGGTCACAGCGGGGTCAATGATGCGCGCCATATGCATGCACAACCGCCGACCGGCTTAAACTGCAGTAGCTTAACGACCAAGACAAATTAACTGGCAAAAAGCTACTGAACAAAGCTTGTCAGGAGCAGAGGATGGCCCAAATCGGAGATTGCTAGCTAGCGCGCGTCTCTACCTGCCAGCTGTCAGGTGCCGAGCCGCCACTTTGGGCCGTGCACGCGCCAAAACCTGCGCAAACCTTACACGCAAGCTAATCAGAGCTGAAATATTCAAAAATCAACTTCAGCCACAAAGCAATTCTACATCGCAACCTGCAAGTCCATGCAGGATAGGTCTAGACTCGAGCTTAGCAATGCATATACATGCACTATATATATTGCGGCCCCACCCATCCTGTAGCTTAACATGTCTGACAAAACTTACACGTCGCACAACGGTTGCCCCGTTTTTAACCCGTACGCCAGTCTCCAGATTGGCAAGCCCGGTCCTCTGCTGCTGGGCGATCCCCACATGATTGACATGATTGCGCACTTTGACCGTGAGCGCATTCCTGAGCGTGTTGTTCACGCCAAGGGCGGTGGTGCTTTCGGTGAGTTTGAAGTTTTGGACGATGTTTCCGACATTTCTACTGCCAAGTTCCTCCAGGGCGTTGGTAAAAAGACCAAACTCGTCAGTCGCTTCTCGACCGTTGGTGGTGAGAGCGGTTCGCCCGACGCTGCCCGTGATCCTCGCGGATTTTCCGTGAAGCTTTACACCGAGGAGGGCAACATCGATTGGGTTTACAACAACACCCCCATCTTCTTCCTGCGTAACCCCACCAAGTTCCCCCTGTTTATTCACACTCAAAAGCGCAACCCCCAGACCCACCTTAAGGATGCCACTGCTTTCTGGGACTACTTTGTGCAGAACCAGGAGGCTCTCCACCAAGTTATGATCCTGTTTTCGGACCGCGGTACCCCCAAAGACTGGCGCCACATGCACGGTTACTCGGGTCACACCTACAAGTGGATTAAGCCCGATGGCAGCTTCAACTTTGTGCAGGTTCACCTCAAGTCCGACCAGGGTATTGAGAACTTTACCAATGAGGAGTCGGTCAAGATCTCTGGTGAGAACCCCGACAATGCTCAGCAGGATCTGTTTGAGGCCATTGAGCGCGGTGAGTACCCCAGCTGGACTTGCTACGTTCAGGTGATGAGCCCTGAGGAGGCTAAGAAGCAGAACTTTAGCGTCTACGACCTTACCAAGACTTGGCCCCAGAAGGAGTTCCCTCTGCGTCGTTTTGGTCGCTTCACCCTCAACAAGAACCCTGAGAACTACTTTGCCGAGATTGAGCAGGTTGCCTTCAGCCCCGGTAACACCGTCCCGGGCTGGGAGCCCAGCTTTGACCCTGTCCTGCAGGTGCGCATGTTTTCGTACAACGACACCCACCGCCACCGTCTGGGCCCCAACTTTGACCAGATCCCCGTCAACCGGTGTCCCGTGGCCCACAACCCGTTTTTGCGCGACGGTGCCATGAGCGTCAACGGTAACTATGGTAGCCAGCCCAACTACCCCTCGTCGTACGTGCAGAACCACTACTCGCAACAAAAGAACATTGTGCCCAGCGCCACCAAGCAGACTGAGGTCTGGAATGGTCCCGCCGAGCTCTTTGAGTGGGACATTGTTGGTCCTCAGGACTATGTCCAGTGCACTGCCATGTGGGAGATGTATGGCAAGACCAACCAGCAGGACGCCCTTGTTCACAATGTGTCCGTGCACGTGGTCAATGCCCGCAGCGAGACCCAGGAGCGCGTCTTTGACATGTTTAGCAAGGTCTCGCCGGAGCTCGGCAAGCGTATCCGCGAGGCTACTCTGCAAGAGAAGGCCAAGCTCTAAATAAATATATATTAATTGACTACTCCAATGAATTTCTGACTGGCACGCAAGTGTTCTGGCCAAAATTAAGGCCGCCGCCTCTGGCTGCATCGCGGGTTTTGTCCGGGCGCGCCTGGCCGTCACTTGACTGTGTATAACGGGCTGCACCAAGGTGCTGAAAAAACATGTAGTATGAGGCAGAAGTATTGCTACCAGTAGCTCCCAACGGATTTTATGCTGTAATTCACCGTTAACCGCGCATGCCAGTTCGCAAGCGGGGTCGGGCCTGCCACAAAATCAAAAACCACTGCAAGTGCCATGGCAGCTCTGGCAAAGCTAATTTTGCTACATATTGTATATTGAACATGATTATCGGGTCAGAATGTCTAATCTAGCCGCAACCGAGGTTAAACGTTTATGCACAACAGCACGGCGGCGCTACATACAACATTTGCTGCCCCACACACTCAACCACCTAACATCTAGTTTGGTGATAATAATGGTAAGGGAATCACTCTGGGAAACGCTGGTAGACGAGGTGAGCTCTGACTTGCGCCTTGTTTTTGTCTGTTTGATAGATTGTGCCGAGACACTTTGCTCGCAGACACTAGGGGCATGAGTCGAAGTTGTGCTAAGTCGTTTGAAAGCGTGACAGCCCTCGTGCAAACTAGGGCAAGTAGGACCAGGCACGGACTTCTAGAGGCTCGCCCATTGATATTTTGTCAATGGAGAAAGGCTGGATTATGGTGCACGATGTAAGATCTCCAGCAACTTGAGGTGCTAGCTACACCCCATTGTGTGCGGGTTGACAATCGTTGTGATTCCTCTTCTAGTACGATGTTTGTGAGCAAAATGGTCTCTATTATACAGAGTACTTGCGTCCATCATGATCGTCGTACGGGCGTGAGTACTTTACTGGTGGCTACACTGTGTCCAGCCCCATTGCCTCCACCACCGCTACCATGGCCCATTGCTCCTTTTTGGCTTTGCCAGCTCAGCGGCCCGCTACTGGCTCACTTTGCCACTGTCGCCGCCGCAGTCACAGTTACCACCATGATCTCGGCAAAGTGCTCCCTCTCGCAGTGTGCTCTCACAAGCCCTGGCTGCATGCTGCCCGTTTGTTTTGCTGCACCGGCTGCTAGCTCTTGTCACTGCCGCCGCCGCCACCGCTGCCACCTCTGCCTCAACAACAAACTGCTCCTTCTCACCCTGCGATTTGAAAAGCCTTGGCTGCATGATCCCCGTTTGATTCCCTCCCTTTCCTTCTCGAGCTGTCGCGAGATGTTGCTGCCCTGTGCCGGCCTCCATCCTTACTTCGGTGCATGCCCAAACAAAAACTACTGCGCGCGCTAGCCCCACAATCTAGACAGCTCTAGCTGTATGCTTTCTGTTTGTTTTTTGGAGCCCCCGCCCGTGGCCTTAGCCTTTCGTCCACTCGACCATCGACCACCATGGTTGCTGATGGTCTAAACTTTCCCGTGTAGATAGTGCAAAACAAATTGTCTAGGCTGCATGCTGACCTTACACTTTCTGGTTTTAGAGAACCGCCTCCGAACCACTATCGTCTACAGCAGGGTACCTCCTTTCCGCCTATTCTCCACGATGTATCTGAGACACATGTTTATAACTAGCAAAGACGCCGCTTGTGTGTGCCAAAAACAACACAAAGTAAATGGTAATTGCTAAATATTAGAATGATTGTAAAGCTGTACCGCGAAGTTGCTCATCAGCAGTCGTGTAACACCCATATTTTAAACATAGACCTTCTCCTGGATCAAGACCTTCTCATCCGTATGCTTGACAACATATGAAGCCAAAGTACCAGGAATATGCGGGCCGCTGATGGCCTCAACCTGGCTAGCACCCTTGTTGGCAGCAGCGGCAACGGCCACCTGGTTGTGCTCAACATCGTAGACAACGTACATGCCACGCAGGACATTATCACCAAGAAGCAAAAAGTTCTCGCCAGGCGAGGAGGCCTCAATTCCAAGATAGCACGAGTTTTGAGGGAAGGCAATGAGCTGACCGGGCTGCACAAACTCATCAATGGGCCACAAAAAGTTATATGCAGGCACAGCGACCTTGGTGTTGCCAAAGTCAAAGATGAGGTTCTCGGTGATGTTGCAGTCGCAGTAGTACTTCTCGCCAATGCTGAAGCTGGGGTTGGCATTAAGCGCAGTGCGAATGTTCGTCAGGGTGTTTTGGTCGACATAGGTCAAAGAGGTACCGCTATCGAGCACAGCGACTGCAGGCTGGCCCAAACTGTTGTCATTAGATCTTCCATCGCTGTAGATACCGTGCAGTTCAACGCCCAAGTGACGGGGGTGCACAACCGGCATCGATGCAAGCTGGCCACTGTAGCGCGAGTGGTCAACACCACCAAACAAAATGGTGCCAGAGTGAGCATTGATGTCGTTCATGTACAAGCTGTATGCGGCACTACCAATGAGACCCTCAGCCTTCATCTGAAAGGGCAGATTGTTGTATGTGTGGCCTTGCTTGCTGGTGGTCTCAGCCTCCTTGCGGCCGAGACCAACAATGCCCTGGCTAATTTGGTTAACCCGGGTTGCAGTACCAAAGCTGAGGTGCTTGAGAGTAGCACCACCGATGCTGAACTTATCAGTTCCCCACGAGCCGGATGCGGAGCCGATACCGTACTCGATGCTCCAGTCGGTGCCATTGGGGTGATAGCTGGACGAGCTCTGCGAGTTGTAGCCACTGCTTTGTCCAGGGCCGAAAACCCAGGTGTCGCTCGAGCCAGTATCCATGAGCAGCGACAGCTCCTGGGCCGGGGTACCAATGGCCACATTGGAAGTGTAGTAGAACCGCTGATTGGAAATATGGTCCAAGTACTGCTTGAGACTACCGCCCTTGGCGCGCTTGGTGATATCGGTCTCGGTCTCGTAGTCGGCCAAAGGGTGGGCCACGCGGTTGAAGTCAAATCCAACGACGCCGTCAACCTCAGAAGCCTCAAGGGCAAGACAAGTGGATAAAAGAGCGAGCCACATCATTTTGTTTTTAGTGTAGTACAAGGCCCAGAGTGCCTGTATTTAAGCTAGGGCTATAGTTTGAAACCAAACTGAGTTCAATTTATTTGAAACATTTATGGTTTGTAGAGCGGTAGAATTTGATTCTTGGTAAGAGGAGCCATCAAAATGTTGCCAGGGTTGGCGAGGTGTACCCAGCGCACCTCGGCGATTTCAGCATGGGGCGCAAACTCTTGCAGAGTTTTACACTCGTAAAGCTCACATATTAGCTCGACATGTTCGTGGACGGCAATATCTCGAAGGGTTTTCACAAATGAAAACTCGCCGTCTGTGAAGCCAATTTCCTCAGCGAGTTCGCGTTTGAGCGCGGAGAGGGGATCCTCACCCGGTTCTATCTTGCCGCCAGGCTGCATAAAGTGTACTTTATCCTGTTTTCGAACGAGAAGAATCTCATTTCCACGTAGGATAGCCGCAGCTGCGATGCGGATAGTCATGCAAAGTGGGGGTGATGGCGGGGTGGGGGTGGGCTCAACTACTGAATCAACCGATACCGCTTCATGGGCGGGCCGCGTGTTGAGTTGATCCATAACAGGTTTCGATCAATTCATGGTATATATAAATTATATCTAGCCCCAGATCAAATATACAGGCCTCGAAAAAAGGGCGCGATAGGTCTTATCTGTGAGTCACAGGCGGCGCCAACCGGCGACGTGATGAGGATGTAGCTCAGTTCAAGCTTAAAATCGAGCTCTGAGCGATAATTAGACTATGTTCTAGTCTAATTGTGCCCCGCAAATCTCAACGTCGCCTCAGTTGGGGTGGGGCCCCGTCTCAACAGCCCAGGGTAAGGGCACTCCATCTACATAAGCCCTGCCCGTCACGAAAACGTATCATCATATCATGTCTGCTAAATCGATTCGTGAGGCTGACGGCAAAGCCTTGTTGAGTTACTTTTTGGACACCGCTCCTGTGTGGACCAAGACGGCGCCCAAGACCAAGTTTGACACTGGCGCGCCCAAATTGGCCCAGCTTCGGTTCGAAAGCGCTGACCCCGCACATGTCGAGGCGGTTCTTAAGCAAGCCGAGCAGGAGTACCCGTTTTTGACTGAGAGCGGTGCCAAGTTTGTTGCCAAGCCTGACCAGCTCATCAAGCGTCGTGGTAAGAGCGGCCTGCTGGCCCTCAACAAGACGTGGCCCGAGGCGCGCGCATGGGTTGCCGAGCGCGCTGGCCAGGTTCAGCAGGTGGAGCACGTCAAGGGCGCGCTCAACGTGTTTTTGGTCGAGCCCTTTGTCCCTCACAATCAGGAGCACGAGTACTACATCAACATCCACTCGGTCCGCGAGGGTGACTGGATCCTGTTTTACCACGAGGGTGGCGTCGACGTTGGTGATGTGGATGCCAAGGCGGCCAAGATTTTGATTCCTGTGGACCTGGAGGAGTACCCCGCCGACGCAGAGATCACCAAATCGCTGCTTTCTCAGGTCCCCGAGTCCCAGCACCAGGCGCTGCTGGACTTTGTCAACAAGCTGTACGCGGTGTACGTTGACCTCCAGTTCACCTACCTCGAGATCAACCCGCTCGTTGTTGTACCCACCAGCACCGGTGTTGAGGTGCACTACCTCGACTTGGCTGGAAAGCTTGACCAAACCGCCGAGTTTGAGTGTGGTCCCAAGTGGGCGGCTGCCCGTGCCCCCAAGGTTTTGGGCAAGGTGAGCGTTGGCGGCGCCGTTAAAGCTACCGTGGACAATGGCCCCCCCATGGAGTTCCCTGCTCCCTTTGGCCGCGAGATGTCCAAGGAAGAGGCCTACATTGCCGAGCTTGATTCCAAGACTGGTGCGTCCCTCAAGTTGACGGTGATGAACCCTGCGGGCCGTATCTGGACCCTGGTCGCCGGTGGTGGTGCCTCGGTGGTGTACGCCGATGCCATTGCTTCTGCTGGCTTTGCTGAGGAGCTGGCAAACTATGGTGAGTACTCGGGTGCCCCTAACGAGGGCCAGACCTTTGAGTACGCCAAGACCGTGCTGGATCTCATGACCCGCGGCCCCGTTCACAAGGATGGCAAGTTCTTGTTTATTGGTGGTGGTATCGCCAACTTTACCCAGGTCGGTAGCACCTTCAAGGGCATTATCCGCGCGTTCCGCGCCTACCAGGAGAAGCTGCATGCTCACAAGGTGCGCATCTTTGTGCGCCGTGGTGGCCCCAACTGGCAGGAAGGTCTTCGCCTGCTCAAGAGTGCTGGCCAGGAGCTTGATCTCGACATGGAAATCTATGGACCAGACATGCACGTCAGTGGCATTGTTCCTCTTGCCCTGAGCGGTAAGAAGCCGGTTGGCGTCCAGCCGTTTGGCGGCGAGGGCGCCGCCTTGTAAGAGGGTGCGAAAGGGAAAGGAAAAGGATGATAGGCATCCGTATATAGCTATAGAGCGCTCTGCGCATGATTATGAATTGCAACGGTTTGTTTTTTGTACTTGGGGCGCCCACCCTCGAGACATCACGCTTACATGTCTGTGCTGTTTTACTCGACCGATGTCACGGCAATCCGCCAAGTCCAGGACCGCCTAGCAAACATTTTGGCCACCAGCAAGGGCCCTTGGAGCCTACAAGCACGCTTTTTCAGATCAAACCCAGCGAGTTTTCGCGACAAGCCGGCCGAAATGATCTACACAATCACCGCTAGCGACGCCCCAGATACCGTCAACCTATTCACCAATGGTGGTGCGCTTGTGAGCGACGATGCGGTGCTTGCAATCCTCACTTCAAAGTTGCAAAGCCTGTGGACGACTCGCCAGACGTTTCGCGTTGAGGGTGAGGCGTTTGAGTGGAACAACCTCTCAATTAAAATTGGAAATGCGTTTCTTCAGGGTAGTTTCAAGGGCCTGGTTGCCCAAATCTCGCTCATCAACCCCGAAGAAAACCCGCGTGAAAAAATGCAAGAGGCAGTCGCGGTGCTCGAATTGCAGGGCTCGATTGACGAAAATCTAGCTCAATCTGATGTTGAATTGATGCAAAAATACTCAAAGCTCAATCGCTAGGGCCCTTTCCCCATATTTTTCCCTTTTGTCATCTCTGAAACTTTAAGATTCTCCTCGAGCAGGCCCTCACACTCGACCCAGACTCTACAGTCAAGCGCTATTGGGTCTCACACCCCATAGAACCGGTTTCAAGCCCTCGTGTATCAACCCTGAAAATGGCCATTGGCCAGCAGCGCAGCATGCCTATAAGCCAGCCAGCTCTAAATCTACGCGACCATATGTTTCAATTCCGTGGCGTGTACGCCCTCTCTGCTGCCCAGTTTGCACACTTTTGGTCTTATTATGATGGCTTTGTCTCGTGCACCAACGAGTCGCCCCGTGGCGACAGGCTACGTTTAGCCTGTGTTTGGCGCGCCTGTCCCGCTAACTATGCCCTCTACTTACTTCCTCAAGACCAAGTAGTAGTGTTGGAGGCTCGTGATGAACACCATCATTCGGTGCTAGATGCAGTTCGCCAGCTGCCGGTGTGTACGGTTGTACGCTACCAGGTACTCAATGCAATTTTGGCGACAAATTTCGGTGATACAGCCGACATCATGAAGGTCATTGGTAACTACAAGCGTGAAGATCTTATCAGATCCGGCCTCGACGAGCTGAACCTGAGCTATGTCGAGGGTCTTCGCGACATGCTCCATCGCCCCAAACGCGAGTCAGACGAGCCCGAATTCGCAGCTGCTAGGGCAAAGCGGCAAAAACTAGAATAGAGTAAATAAATAGCTACAGCTCACGCTTCACGCACCGCCTCGAGACCCACGGGCGCTTGGCAAAAACCCCTCAGACTTGTCTTCGAGACGCACTTTAGGAATGACACCTTCACGCTCAAGAACACTAATCTGATCTTCAAGCTTTTTGACGTAACGAGAAATAATGTAAAGGCCAGTGTTGGCCAGGTTGCACTTGTCCTCCTGGATCTCGAGAATTTCCTTCAATTCGGCCTTGATTTTAGCGTGGGAACCAGCCTCACGGGGATTTTCAGCAAGGCTACCATGCGTCTTGATAAATTTTTGGTTGGCAAGCTCCTTTTGGTTGACCTTCTTTTGCAAATCTCTTAAATGCTCTTCATGCCCATGGATTTCATCTAGAATGAACGCAAGATCAGTCGGAAGGTTTGTGATATCTGAAAGATATTCTTCCAGCACACTTGCCGCGTCCATAACCAAGTAAAAAGAAAGAGTAGAGAGCTGTAGTTGAGCAAGAGAGGAATGCTTACCCAGCTTCAAAAGCTGACGCAAAAAATTCTCCGCGACGGGGAATTGAACCCCGGTCCCCCGCGTGCTAGTATTGACAGGCGGAAATTCTAGCCACTAAACTATCGCGGATTTGATATATTAGGGTTTCGGGAAAACATATTTTAAGCGCTGCGCAAAAAAGCTAGACAAAATTACAAGACAAGTAAAACGGTGGAATACATGACATACGGTTTTTTTTGTATATTTGATGAATGTCTAGTATTTATATAGAATCAGTAGTCTTTATGCACTGAACGCATTAATTTTGGGACTGCGCTCTAATATCGCGTTCTCACACATCTAGGAAAAGAAAAGAAAAAAGAAAAGAAAGCTGAGTGTTGAGTGAAAGCAGAATTGGTAGAGTGGCGGAGGGGTATCGAGCAACAGCAGCAGCATTAGGCCCGGAAGCGTAAACTTTGAGAAGACATGGGATAGCCGAAGCTCTTGCACCTACCCCCCCCACATACGATTTAGCCCTTGGGGCTGCAGGGAACGCACGCCAATCGGCACTGCCCCCTAGAAACGTGTAACAACTGGTGCGGCCCAAGTCCGTACCCCAGTACTGCTCGCAGCTTCATGGTGGGCCTCCCCCTATTTGTCTGGATGCCTTAACTACAAGCTGCATTGATTCTACAATGTGGGATCCAAAGGAGCTCTTGAAGCTCATAGCACACGCTTTCGATCGTGCTATTGTTCTGTCTGTCTGCGGCTATAATTGTGGTCCTAGTATTTGGCTTGCGAACGAGCTTTGTGAAGAGCTTATGGAAAGCTCAAAAGTAGCCTTGCAAGAACCAGTGATGCTACGCACAAAGTTCCACCAGTAGGAAATCAAGCATCAGCGCCGCCAACTGGGACTTGAACAACAGGGCAGCCTCGTCAGCTACAGCACGATGGACACCCTCTAGCATTGCTCATATAGCCAAGTGAATGAATATACTGGGGCCCTTTCAATGGTCAACGGTGTGTAGAATAAGACCTAGTGGGATACTATCTGCATAGACGGCAGGAGGTAAATATTTTACAATTTGATGCGCTACAAACATCTACATTCAATAAATGTTATGCCCTAGTCTAGTGAAAAAGGCATGTAAGAGCCGCCACCGACGATTGTAGTCTCAGCGCGACGCATAGTCTTGTCACGGGTATCGTAGACACGGCGGTACTCGGGGACATCTGGAGCGTGCCCAATAGACATTCCTACGCGCACAAGAGTCTCAACGGCCATTTTAGAGTTGTTCACAAGATCGTGGTCTAGGGTGATGCGACCGGGCTCAAATAAAAGAACCACTGTCGAGCCACCAAACTTGAAGTAGCCAAGCTCATCGGTACGCTTTACCGGACCAGGTTTGGCAGTGACCTCGATGGATCCTACCATCATAGCCCCAACAAGAACGATCATAACTCGACCAAATTGAGCAGAGTCTAGAGCGACTATGGTACGCGCGTTTTGCCCATAAACATCAAGCGGGCTTCGAATGGCCATAGGATTAACGGTGTAGTACTCGCCAGGGATATGAAGTGGCTCGCCCAAAATGCCGTCAACTGGCACGTGGAACCGGTGATAATCCTGGGGTGCTAGCCTGAAAATAACCAGTGACCCATTTGTGTAGGGCTCAGGGTCAAATGAAGGCCCCAGCAGAGTTGCAATGCTAAAGGTCTTGCCCTTAATCCAGATTTCTTGGGCTTGGGCGACAGTCTCAAATGCAGTGAGGCGACAGTCGGCTAAAGACACGGCCGTCTTGGGCTCTTCAGGGTTCTCACATGGGCGAGCGCCAGCCTTGAGCTCGCGATAGAAAAATTCGTTGAATGTGGTGAACTTGCTGATTGGGAAGCGCACATCCGACATATCGAGGGAATGAAACTTGATAAAGGGCTCGATGCTTGAGGCGCTTTCGGTCGAGTCGTACTTAATGCCTTGCTTCACCGTGTATTTTTTAAGCATGCGCTGCATTCTACGCGTTTCAAGAGGCCCAGTTGCATAAAGAACGCGCATGCCAACCCGTACATAGGTGCTCATCTTCTCCTCCGAGATTTGGCCAGAAATGCGGTCTTGAACGAGGATGTTGGCATTGTTGGCTCCCAGCTGATATTTTCCGTAGCTGAACTTACTCAAAAACCGCGTGTACCACTTGCGAGAGGCTTGAGCGCTTGTCACGTAGGAATTATCTAGCAGCACGGCATCACCATTCCACTGCCGCGAAGCACAAAAGCTGATGTGTTTGAGCGAGTCGACCTGCTTCGTTTTGGGTTGCGGCGACTGGCACACAGGGCAGACTCTAAAGTCAATGCGCTTGACCCCCTCAAGCTGCTCCAGATGGGCCACCAGCGAATCGCTAGTCAAATACTCTTCTGATTCGAAAAGGTCACCAATGCGCTCATCATTAACGTCTGCACCAATGCTCTGAAGCATAGTCTTGACTGTCTCACGGTTAAGGCGTTGCTGTTCACTCTCATACATTGAAATGACACCGCGCCACATCTGCTGGCGAACGGCAGGGAACGGCAAATAATGAAAGTTTACCAGCAACTCAGGTCTGGTCTTTGGAGAAGTACCCTTCGTGACATCATAAACTTCGAGCGGGATAACCTTGCTAGTGCTTTGATAGTCCTCGAGCCAATAAATGCCGTCGACCTCTTTCGGCGCCTTGTTGAGAATATCTTGTACAGCAAGCGAGCCCTCACCAACACGATCGTTGAGGGTCACTCGGTCCTTGTCCCAAACAGTGAATTTGATTGTGAAGTTTAGCTCGTGGCGGTCGACCATTAGCAGCACGCGCTGGTTAAAAGTTGGGTTGACGGTGTGGCGCTTGTACTGCGTTTTAAAGACCTTTTTACCGCACGAAATCACAACAAAAGGATCCATATCAAAACTGAGGCCAGTCAGAGTGCGAAAGCGGGGCAAGTTGCGCGCCCCAACAACCTCAAGGTAAATGATCCCCATGAGATCAGAGTCGATGTCCATACTAAACTCATGATTTTTGCGGTGTCTACGCGGAACCCGGGGCACGGGCGAGGAGCTTGAGCCACGACTCTTACGGCTAAGCTTGCTTCGCAAAGACGCACGGGAGGAAGCCCTGTCCTCAATAGAGGGAATCTCAAGCAAATTGTTCACCTCCTCGCTGTCATTATCACTAGACATGCTCATAATGCTTTCGCTGTCGCTCAGGCCCTCGCCATCTGCAGCGTGGAGGGCTCTCCAGGTTGCCATATCCTCGGCGTCGATATCAACAACAAAGGTAGCATCGAGCTTGGCGTTGAGTGTTGGAAATAGAGTGCTGGGGATGCTATAAGTCTTGTTGGAGCTGTCGAGGAGGAGATCATCTACCGCAACGTCGACACTACCCAAGCACGTCTTGCGCCTTTTTGAGCGGTCCCAAATGCTCAGTGAAAGCACGGGGGCACCATCCCAGGGCAAAAGTGGTATAGACACTGACACATCTTGATACTGGCACTTGAAACGGTGACTTACAGGGTCGGCCGGACCGGGCACCACAGGCTTGCTAGCAAAACGCTGACCGTTTGCAGATACCTCGACGTAAACCTTGTGCAAATGGACCATGCCCAGCGTAAATCTCGCCTCGGGTATGTTTATTGTCACCGCACTCCCCAGCTTCTTGCCAAATGGGGGCATGTGTAAGACCGTACGGAATAGAGTGTACTCGGCGGTCTAGGACGCGATACGGCTACGATTTATTTTACAAAATGGCCTGTAGTTCTTGGCTTAAGGCTAAGCTTTTAAAAATTGAAGGTACTTGGCGGGGTGGACGCTTGACGGCGACGGGTGCTGTGCCTCGTTGCCCGCGGGGTCTTGATCGCCAGCTTTAGGGGATCGGTTAAAGGCTAAAGGCACAGCATATACCAAATTCTCAAGGCAACAAAACCATATTTGCTGTATAACCACTGATTCCTATCTAGTCGTGCCAGTAACGTCTTACAAAAAAGACGCGTCAAGGCGATGATGGTGGTCCCTGAATCCATGCAAGGACAAACCCTTACCCTCAAGCAGGAGTGCACGTTGACGTCCTGTCAAGCCACCACACTTGCCGGATCATTTGGTTCTCTACTGGAGATTATGAAGCCGAGTTGCTTTATATGAGTAGCTTTTCTGAAGTGGCTTTTCATTGGATTTTGTTGAAACTGGGGTTCAAGACCACACGGCACGACATTCACTAAACAAACCTTGATGCATACCTGGGATTCCAGGCATTGACTGCAGTCAATAGTTTTGTTGTGCAAACGCTGCTATATTGACTGAAATTCCCATATTTCAGTTCTCGCCTATATAGCACTTGTCACAGAGGGGCTCCCTAGACTGTACGCTTATGAAAATTATCAAGCCGAGCTGGCTGGCCCATGCACACGGCGACAAGGCGATGGAAATTTACACCGTCGGGATCTCTCCTGATGGTAAGCGACTGGTGACTGGTGGATACGATGGAAAAGTGCGCGTTTGGAGCACCTCAGCCACTCGCGACCCCACGGCCGAACAGCCGCGGCAACTCGCGACAATGTCGTCACACACGGGCTCCGTTGTAGTAACGAGGTTCTCACCAAATGGAAGGTACATTGCCTCGGGCAGCGACGACAAGCTGGTCCTCATTTGGGAGCTTGACGCGTCGCGCACTCCCCACAAGGAGTTTGGTACAAATGACGATGTTCACGAAGTGTGGACGGCAAGAAAAAAGCTTGCTGAGCATGACAGTGATGTGCAAGACCTGGCGTGGTCGCCTGATGGCGCCTTGCTTGTCACTGTTGGCCTTGATTCGGCCATTATTGTTTGGAGCGGTACAACCTTTGAAAAACTGGCCCGCATCGATACACACGCCTCTCACGTCAAGGGCGTGGCATTTGACCCGGCAAACAAATATTTTATTACCTGTTCGGACGACCGTAGCGCGCGTATTATCCGGTATCAAGGGTCCAATCAAGACTTTAGCTACAACATTGAAGCCACCATTGAGTCGCCCTTTAAGCACTCACCGCTCACCACTTTCTTTAGAAGGTGCTCTTGGTCGCCGGATGGCGAGACAATTGCCTGTCCCAATGCCACTAATGGCCCTGTGCCCACAGTATGCATTGTGGAGCGCGGCTCATGGGATGCCGATGTATCGCTTGTGGGTCATGAGGGCCCGATTGAGGTTTGTGCGTTTAGCCCCAGAGCCTATAATATGGGCCCAGATCCAGTCACAATTGTTGCCAGCGCGGGTACTGATGCCACGGTGGCGATTTGGAGCACGAGCTCTGCGCGGCCCCTGCTGATTGTCTCGGGTGTTGCTAGCAAGGCCATCACCGATTTGGCGTGGACCCCTGATGGACTTGGCCTTTACACCGCGTCTTTGGACGGCACAGTCTCACTCACGCTCTTTGACGAGCTCGGCAGCGTATTGCCTCAGGAAGAGGTACAAAAGACCCTACTGAGATACGGTAGCGCACGCACAGAAATGGATCTCCCTGAAAGTGCTGAGCAGCTCAGGGTAAGAGAGCGCGAGGGCGTTGCAGGCACAGCTGGAGCCCCGTCTGTACCCGAGCCTGCTGCGGCGGCTCCCGTGGATACCCCTGCGGTTCCCGTGGCAGCACCAAAGCCTCTTGTCTCTGCTCCTACCAAACCGGCCAGTGTCACATATACAAAAGAAGGCCGCAAGCGGGTTGCCCCCCAACTCATCTCTCAAGAAAGCTCTGGCACTACCGCTCTAGCTAGCACTACATCTGCGGCGCCGAGCTTGGCACGTGCTGCTCCAAGCGCTGATTTCTCGAGACCTAATAGTGGTGTACCTCGTGGTGGTGTCGCTGCGCTTGTTGTAGGTACCAAGCGCCGCCCCGAGGATGAGACCGCTGCTGCGACCAGCACTGCCTCGGGTGCTACCAAAAAGCTTAAGGTGCCCGAGTTTATTCGGCCTGCAGTTCTCAACCCGGCAAGTGTTGTTTCGTCGGCCCGCCTTGCCGTGCCAAAGGTCTTTACACACTTGTCGCACAGCGCCAACTCCTCGGTGATTGAGGCGAGAAATGGAAGTGACTTTCGTGACCCGGCTCGCGTGAGCGTTTTACACGATGGAAAGCCAGTTTTTGTGGACTTTTTGGCAGGCTATGCACACATTTTGGCCGGAAGCGGTGACTACTTTTGGGCAGCTGCCACCGAGGATGGTACGCTCTACACATGGAGCCCTCAGGGTGTGAGGTTGCTGCCGCCATTTGTCCTCGGCTCTAGTGTGGTTTTGCTCTCGTCTAAAGAGTACAGTCTGGTGGCTGTGACTGCCACCGGCCTCGTCCAGGCGTGGGATCTTCGCGAAAAGCGTGCGCTGTTTGGGGCCGTTTCGCTGGCGCCTATTCTCGATTGCGCCTCGAAATACTCGGACGGTGTGCTCAAAGCGCCCAGCGTCACCCAGTGCTGGATGGCAAACAATTCGGTTATCGTGACCCTCAATAACGGCAACGCCTACGCCTATAGTAAGGATCTCCAGGTTTGGTCGCGGATTTCGGAGCCTTTCTGGGCATATGGCTCGCAGTACTGGGATTCGACCGGGTTTGTGTCGTTGTTTGATGCTCCAGGTCCCATTAGTATCGCCGAGCGGCGTACAAACGAGGAGGCCATCCTCAAAAACAGCGCGCGCGGAAAGCAGATGCAGCGCATGGCCCGCAATAGAATGCTTCAGGATGGCTACAACGGGTTCGAGGATAGCGTCAGTATCGCTCACCTCGAGGTGCGTATCGCCTCGGCTATCTTGGCTGAGAGCCCCGAGTTGGAGCGCTACCTCGACCTCTACGTCAACCGGCTTGGCAGAGATGGTCACCGCGGCAAAATGGCAGAGCTTTTGCGCAAACTCAGTCACTCTGAGACGCTAGGCGGTATTGATGCCAAAAAGCTTCTCCGAAGGGCACTCGATCTAGCCTCGACCCACCGCCCCGTACAAACCCTTGTGGTTGAATATGAGGGGTTATAGCTAGTGCTCTAATGTAGATTAATTATAGTTTGCTCGGAACTTTTTGTCTAGTAAAAGCTCTTGGCTTGGAACTGGAGGTATGCAGGGGCTAGTCTTGGCTTGTTTCCTCAATCCTATCCAGCCCTGCCGCACTGATGCCGGCATGGCGTATTAACTTCTTCAGCTCAATTAAGGTGGACTTGTCCTTGTCTTCAAGCAGGGTGTGTGCAACGCCTGTCTTGCCTGCTCTTCCTGTACGGCCTACGCGGTGTACAAACGTATCGGTCGCCGTAGGCATATCATAGTTGAGCACTGACCGAACTGCAATATCAATGCCACGCCCAATCACATCCGTAGCGCAAATAGCTGGTATATCGTGCCTTGCAAAGAGCCGGAGAGTGTGCTCGCGCTCGGCTTGGGGCCGGCCAGAATGGACAGCCGGCAGACCGAGCGCGTCGCAAGCAGCTTTAGTGTTGCAAAAGACAAGGCACGGAGCAGGCAGCCGCTTGAGAGCTTTGAGAGCAGTCCCAAGCTTGGAATCGGGCGTAGTCCACTCAAACGTTTGTGAAATGCGCGAATTGAGGGTGGCCCCAACTTTCAATGTAAATGGAGCTTGAAGAAGCTGCTGGGCCACGGCTTGCACATTTTCATCCCAGGTGGCAGTAAACATCGCTGTTTGGACTTGTCCAGTGGCCGACTTTACCCGGACAAGAGCATCTTCAAACCCCATGTCCAGCATGCGGTCGGCCTCGTCAAGTACGAAAAACGTCACACCACAAAGATCCAAGTTTTCGTTATCCATAAAATCAACTAGGCGTCCGGGCGTGGCAATGATTGCCTTGGTGTGGAGAAGCTGTTGACGTTGTTCCTGAGCAGAGTGACCGCCAATTAGAGCACATGCAGAAATTCCATTTGCCTCAAAAACCTTGCTAGTTTGAATGGCAAGCTCACGGGTAGGACTCAAAACAAGCGTGAGCTGCTGTTTACTAGCTGGAAGAACAAACGCAAGTGTCTTGCCGCTACCGGTTGGTGCTATTCCTACCACATCATTGCCCTGCAGAATGAGCGGAATTGCACCTGCTTGAATTGCAGTGGGTGCCTTGTAAATTGAGCTAACGCTGATGTCTGTGTCGCTCCATGCTCGCAGTGGATTAGGGGCTCCTGTGAGATCGAAGTCCCTTGATATGATGCGATAGTCGCGCTCATTGAGTTGTGAGCGGTCTTTTATGTATGTGCCCGCGGTTTGGGTAATAGAAGAGGCTGGTGATTGCTCATTGGCGACGGGGGAATGAGGCGATCCCGGTTCTTGCCGCCATGAAGGCACCTCGCCTAGCTCTGGTGGAGACTTTTGGTCTTGAGGTACAGATTTTGAGGGGCTGGCAAACACCGCAGAAGTTGCAGGCTCTTTGGGGTCTAAATCTTGGTTCTGTTTAGTGGCTGCACTGCCCGATTGCAAGCCTTGAGGCTGGCCCTGCACCGGCGGTTGGCTATTTTGGAGAGTTGATGCCTTGATGGGCACTAAATTAGAGCTAAAATTTGCTGCACTAGACTGAGACGTCAATTCCTTTACTGCTCTCTTCACCTCAAGCTTTGCTTCTCGCTCGCGGCGCGATACAAATTTCCGCTTCAAGCTCATATCAAGCTACCGCTGCTGACGTTTGCTGACATGGACATCTCTGCTTGTGTGGCCCACCTGGACAAGAGCAATACGTATGACCCGCGGTACACGCTCCGGTGTTTGAGAGCGCTTCCTAGTCTTTACCACGGCGCAACCCCCGCGTCATTGGCAGAAGCTATCAATGCGGCCTATGGCGCTCACGCTCAGCTGGGTCAAATTTTAGGCCTTGATGCCCCAAGCGAGCCGTCTAAAGAGCAGCGGAAGCCATCCCCCGAGACTGACTGCTTTCTTCTCCTTTTGATTTCCGCTTGGTGCAGCCAAAACGTCACCGACAGCGACAGTGCTGAGCGCGCGCTGGCGGCGGGCAAGTTGGCGGTTGAAGCAGCAAAACAGTACAATCGCCGCTCGCTTGACTATATTGAGGCTAAATCGTGGTTTTTCTACGTGCAATCCGCGTTCCGCGCCGGTTCTGGTCCCGCTTTGTACCCGCAGCTCATGGCGGCTCTGCGCACTTCTAGTCTGCGCCATGATAATGAAACAACTGCTATGTTGGTGGTTTTACTACTGCGCGTTCTTTTGGCCGAAAACAAGGTGTCTCAGGCGGCCAACTTGGTGTCCAAAACCACCTTCCCCGAGAGCGCTAGCAACTCGCTTGTGGCCCGCTACATGTACTACAACAGTCGGATCAATGCGGTTCAGCTCGACTACTCTACGGCTCACCAGCAAATCACTCAGGCAATCCGCAAATGCCCACAAACCGCCTCTGCTACCGGCTTTCTCCAAGAGGCTCACAAGCTCAGCGTGGTTATTGAGTTACTGATGGGCGAGGTACCTAGCCGCGAGACATTCAAGAAGCCCGAGTTTGAGGCCGTTTTGAGCCCTTACTTTGCCTTGGCGCGCGCCGTGCGCTTTGGAGACGTCCAGGCATTTGAAGCGGCAATTTCAGAGCACGCAGCTGCCCTTAAGCGCGACAATCTTTACCGCATTGCCCTGCGTTTACACCAAAATGTGATCAAGACCGCCATACGCGTGATTTCCCTCACCTACAGCCGTATCTCTCTCAAGGACATGGCGATCAAGTTGCACCTTGACTCTGAGGAGTCGACCGAGTACATTGTCGGAAAGGCTATTCGTGATGCAGTCATTGATGCTGAGGTCAACCATGTCAAGGGCTACATGCAGTCACGCGAGACTCTTGATGTCTATGCCACTCAGGAGCCCAGGCACGCATTCCACGAGCGGATCAAGTTTTGCATGGCGCTCCATGATGACAGCGTTCGTGCCATGCGTTATTTGGGCACAGATCACCGTAGTGATCTCAAAGTAGCTGAGGAGGCCAGAGAGCGCGAAAAGGAGCTTGTCACAGAGATTCAAGAAGGCACTGATTTGGAGGATTATGACCCCGACTTTGACCTGTAAGATCGTAGCTGCATAGCACCTTTTTTTTTATGTAGTTTGAGCTTTCAGCTTTGCTTTTAAATGACCACGCTCGGCTGGTGACATGCCTGGTGAAATTCCGCGGTGCTGCCCCTGAGGATTTAGAGCTTGGTTCAACTAGCTGTGCTTGTTTCTTGGGCTCTATATTGGTTTTGCTCGGCTTGATGCTCTGCAACAGTCCGAATTGATGGCTTAGGACGTCCGAGCCGGTCCAAGCTAGGTGTCCAAGGGGTCCTCTCCAGCCCGAGATGGAGGAGTGGCAGAAGAGAAATTCAAAGAATCTCGCTCGTCGATTTCTGCAGATGAGGCCAAGTTTTAGCTTGTATATATACATATATTCAACACGTTCGTCTTGATTTTACCCGAGGCGCATCAACCTTGGAACTGTGAGAGCTCCCATTCACACACTATGCGGGGCTTGGTTTGAATATTAGTCGTAGAGAACTGGTTTACCGCTAGAAACCGATTAGATGACCATAAAGCCTCCATGAACTAAATTTAAAACTCCTGAACAGAAGAGACGCGCGTAGGCCCCGGCATGGCGCAGGGGCACCTTGGCCATAAGGCAAAGTGTCTTTGTGCTCGATAAAATTATATGTTTGTGTATATATAGTAATTTTGAGCGCCTGTCAAGCCTTTTTTGTCGGGACTACCCAACAGGGGACCCACAGCTCCTTTCAGAGCCCTTAGAAGTAAAAAGACAAGGCGCATCCAAACATCACATGATCATAAAAATAACAAGATAAAAATGCAGAGGAAAGCGGGGCAAATGCAAGCGAGCTGCACACATCCTATGCACTCTCTAACCGGACTAAAAACACCGTCTTGTACGGCTCCTGCTCAGTGCCCATCGAGTGCGCAGTAACTCTGGCTCCAAACCCGCACGATTCGAGCACTGCCTCAATGACACCACCGGCAAATGCGGCGCAGTTGAGCTGGCTCAAGTCGCGGGGCACGCTGATATACTCGCTCACAAGCGGGTTGTTGTCGTGTAGCATGTACTCATTTTGGTTGTCATTGCTACGCTCGATCGAATCCATGGGTGACCCAAACAGTGTTCGCCACACAGTGGTGTGAACGAGCTGCAACACCTTTAGGATCTCAGTCTCGCGTTTGGCAGTTTTGCCTGCCCTCAAGACCAATAACTCACTTAGTCGCAGACCGACATGGTATCCAAGCTTGTTGAGGCGCTGCTCGAGGTCACTCACGCCCTTGGCCTGCTTGTGGGCATAGGAAACTGCCTCGCCGTACAGGTAGGCAAAACCGCTCAAACTGACCGGGGGCCGCGCCCGCTGTAGGCTGCGTTCGTATATACCGCGTCCTGTGGCAAGTGAAGTACCACTAGGGGTCCGGATTGGCGTACTTTGCCGTGGTAAGGTCGGGGTCGGAGGCGCGTCCATGTGTAGTCAGGTGACTTGAATGAGGTGGTGAGCTAGGTGGGCGTGAGCGCATATATCTAAAGGACCAGAAGACATTTCTACAATCATTTGTTTATGGCAGAAGTGCTTCATCGAAATTAAAGGGCTACATTCACCTTATCCTCCCCACGATAACTGAGACGGCGCTGCGTGTTTAATCCAAGGATCATTGGACTAGCTCTCCAGCATGCCGCTAATTTGTACCATAAATATGCTCTCTGAGCCTAATCCACGCAGTTGACAGAACCTGGAGGCCCCTAAACTGGTTTAGGGTACCGCAACCCGTGTGTGCGCTCAAATTTAGACTCGATCCGTTGAGCTTTTTGCACAGACTGCAATTGATGCACGTACCCCCCAGAAAAAAACAAAAACCTGCAGATCACTCGCGCAGATCACGCGAGAGTTTAGAACCAGCCGTCAATAAAACTTTAATCATTTAATTTCTATCACCCCGGCCAAAACGGAAGATTTGTCATCGCTATCGTGACTAAGCGCGGTTCTGTCCCAAATCTGAAAAATCCAATCACCTCGCTCTCAATGCACATTCGAGGAGCCACTCGCAAGTCGTTGACGACTTCGATGTTTTACGCTACCGCAGCGGTCTCGGCGCTCACAGTTGCCGCCCCACAGCTTTTAGGGTGTCCTGCACACCGCCAGGGTCTCAGTGCTGATACTAGAGAGGACCCGGCCGAGCCAGCCAGAGCCAGCTGATTGCACCCTGCAAAAACGACAACAAAATGCAGGTCGATGCACTCTGCCTCTTCTCAAAACGTCACAAGATGTCAGCACAGACACCAAGACAATGTATTTATTATGCTAATTAAATTCTTAGCGCCCTTTTAGCAAGCCCAAACCCCGAGCGAGCCATCTACGCGGCCCTCGACCAGATAACCGCTCTTTTGACAAATTGCCGAGATCCCCGCCGCATCCGGTTCACTGTCGCCTGGTCCAACCGATAGGTGCTGCTTTGTTTTGCGGTTGTAGACGTGGGCAAGTGGCTCGCCCGTGGCACAAACGACCTTGGCTGCATCGAGGTGCAGCGACACGATAGGCGCGTCGTAGGCCCAGGTATCGAGTACCATGGATGTGCGAAGGTCCCACACCCGCACGCTCTTGTCGAGGGACCCCGAAACGACCTGCGAGTCGTCGAATTTCAGGCCGGTCACAGGGCCCATGTGGCCCGGCAGTGTGCGCACCACCGAGCCGGCTCGGAGGTCCCAGAGACGCACAACACCATCTGCGGTGCCTGCGGCCAGCGCGGCTCCGCGGTGCTGGATAGCACCAACCGAGGGCGCTGTAGGGCCCCAGATCTGGGCGCAGAACTGAGGGGCCGCAAGGCGCCTGCCTGCGCTCAAAACATCAAGAACCTGGATGCAACGGCCAGTCTCGGGATCCCATTGTCGAAGGGTCTTGTCGTCGCTACCGGAAACAACGCTGGGCGTGCTTCCAACCGCATCCCAATCGACGCACGTCACAGGCTCAATGTGCCCTTGCAAAAGGTGTTCCGCGCTGTCACCATAGATTCTCAGGCTTGCATCACTCGAACCAGCAACCACGGCGTCCTGCAGCTGCACGCACCGTACGCTAGCCGGCACCTCGTGGCTGGCCAGCAGCTCCCCGTTGAGGTCCCAAAGCTGCACAGTGTTGCCCACAGCAGCAGCCATGGCCCCAAAGGGCACGTCAAAGTCGACAGCCGCGATCGTATCTCCCAGTTTTAGGCTCTTTATTCTGTCTCCAGGGGCATAGAATGCTTGTAGAGTTGGCTGTGTTTTGCGACGTTCACGGCGCCGGGGCGAGGCCGCGCTGCTACTAGACTTGGTTTTGGTAGGGCTTTCTCCGCTTGCGTTCGAGCCACAGCTTCCAGAGGGCCCCTGTGCTTTCTCCAGGGCACGTTCTTGCTGCTCGATTTGGGCAACCTGGTCAAACGCCACGGCCCTCAATTTTTTAAGGCGGTTAATGTGCTCGTCAATTTCGCGAATCTCTGTCGCAGCAAGCTCCTTGCGGATCTCGCAGCTGTCCAAACTCTCGCCCCGGGCCTCAAAGCCCTGCCACAGCGAATATTTCGCCTTTGGCGGCGGAATCGAGTGCAGTAGTTCGTCGGGCAACACCGAAACTTTTTTCCCCACGCTCGTGCGCACGAATTCCAGCGGACTGGACCCTGCTTTGGCCGAAAAGAACCGCGGTTGAAAGAGCGGGCTCAGCTCGCGCATCGCCTGCTGATACTGCGTGCTGCCAACCACATCGCCCCGCAGAGACCGACTCAGCTTGCTCAGATTATCGCTTGTTGTCGAAACAACCGACGAGAACGACTGCTCCATGTCAGCGCAACCAACTGGAACTGACGGGGCCAAAGGGGGGTCCAAAGGGGAATCTGGGGTAGGGTTGGGGTCGGGGAATGAGTGGTGGGCGAGAAAAGTGGTGGCGTGGTGCCCCTTATTTGTGGTAATTTTAGGAGTATATGCCTTAAAGATGTAGCCTATACACACCAAAAACATAACGAAATGCACCTCCTATGCTCCCCCCTGTTCACTGCCGGTGCACCCATGCACGCACCCTCCCACCATCTCCCACCACATGCACGCATCCCACGCATACCACCGCCGCACATCTATTTTTCAAAAACCCAATTAGACTAACTTTTGCAACTACATAAATTCAAGTCAATCCTAATCTCCAACTGGTGTCACCATACCTTGCATATGCACCTCGACGGCAGAACTCTAATGCACCTCTAAAAAAGACCGTTCCGGTCCCTTGAATAACAACCTAATGATCCCTGCAGCCCTTCTGCTTGGCCTCGTTGCCGCAAAGGATTTTACCAAGGACATCGAAGCAATCTTTGCCGATGATGTCCAGCCGCTGAAAAAAACGTTTGGGCTTGGAGGACTCGGTAGCCTGTTTGGCGGCCGCTCCTCAGGTCTCTCGAGCTGTGAGGCTAGCGTGAAGCTCGACTCTCAGTGCTGGAATCACTGCGAGACCCAGCTCACGTTTGGATCCATGTGTGGCCTTACTGGGTCATGCTGCTCGGTGCTGGCAAACAACATGAAGGATGTCTCGAACTGTTTGGCCTGCTACCAAACGGCCAAGTTTGACAAGAACTTCAAGCTCAATTTTGAGAATTCTACCCATTTTGCCGACCAAAAGGAGTTCAACACCAAAATTGAAAAGACGTTCCACAAGTGGTTTGGATCCTGCAACACTGCGCCTGCGCAGTGCACGCCGCAGGCTGGACCCACTTACACTTCGTACGCTCCTGATGAGTCCACCGAGACTGAGACCGACTACAACACTGATACAGCTACCGACTACAACACCGATACCTACACCGACTATGAGACCGAATCCGCCACTGAAGCTCAGGCCTCCATCACTACTGTTACCAATTATGCCACAAACACTGCCACTGTCACCTACACTGCTCCTGGCGGTAGTGTCAAGACACAGGTCTCTGTGAGCACCCTCACCAACGTCGAGCTGAGCACTCTGACTGAAATTGATGTCTCGACCGCTACTGAGGTTGATGTGAGTACTGCTACCAAGTTTTCAACTATTGTTGTTACTGCTACCGGCGCGTCCCAGGTGGTTACCCGTACCAAGACTCTGCCGGGTCAGGTTACAACCTTGACACCTGGCTACATCACTGTTACAGAGACTGACTCTTTTTTCAGTGCCTACATTACCTCACTGCCTGGCTCGGCCTACACCGTTACCGACACTGTTACTGTACCCAGCTACTCCACTTACACTCAGTCTGCTGGCACTGTGACTTTGACGCAGCCAGCGCGCACGTCGACCTACGTCACCACTTTGACACCCGGTACTGTTACCTCTACTGTCACCCAGCCTGGCAAGGTCACCACGGTTACTCTCACCAAGCCGGTCACTAGCACGTACACTTCGCGCTCGACCGCCTACCAGACTAGTTTGCAAACTCTGACCACCACCTTGACTGAGGACTTTACTACTACCGAGACAACCTTGCGTGCCACCACATACACTGTGCGTACCACGATTCCCACTACTGCTACGGCTACCGAGACTGATACCGAGACTACTATCATTGTGCGCACTACTACCCTGCCTGCTTCGACTGTGGTTACCACTGTGACTAGCGCTACTAGTTACACTGTGCGTACCACTCTTACTCCTCAGGTAATTACCAGTGTCCTCTACTCGACTATCACTCCTCAAGTTGTCACCTCGACAGCCGAGGCCAGCACTGTGACTGCTACGAGCACTCAGCTGACCACCTACTACACCACTGAGCAGGGCACTACCCGTACGCTTGTTTCGACTCTGTTCCAGACAGTAGTCTCGACATTGCCTGCCTCTACCGTTCGTGTCACTGTCACCCAACCCGCTGTTTCTGAGACTGTTACCACTACGGAGCTTGTGACCTTCGTTAGTACTGCTACCAGCACATACAAGACTACCCAGCCTGGTACTACTGGTACTGTTACAAACACTCAGTACGTCACTGACGTCTCGACTTTGCCCGCGCAGGTCTCGACCACCACTGAGGTGTTGCCCCAGCGCACTGTCTATGTCACTGATACCCTCAGCGCTTCTACTATCACTGATATTGTTACTCAGACCAAACTTGTGACTACCACTGTCCAGGGTAGTGTCTCTACTGTGACCTCGTACGCTGAGAGCACTATTTACAGCACCCTCACACCCCAGGTGAGCGTAACTACTATCACTGCTCCTGCTATCATCAGCGTTATTACTTCGACCATTGAGGCCTCTACAGTTACTCGATACGGCACTCAGTACTCTACTGCTGTGTCGACTATTTCCGGTGTGCCGGTTACTTCCACTCTTACCGTCGTCAACACCGACTACGTCACTCAGCCCGCGTCCACTGAGCGCGTCACTGTCACTGAGCAGCCCTCTACTGTGGTTGTTACCCAGACCCAGCCTGCAAGCACCGTGACTGTTGTCAACACTCAATACTATACTTACACCACTGAGTTGGTGCCCAGCGTCGAGACGGTCACCTACACTACTGAGCGCACTCAGGTTGTTACTCTGCCGCCTGGCACTATCTACACTACTAGTCCTGCCTCTACCGTTGTTGTGACTTCCATTGTTGAGGCTTCCACCGCGACTATTGTTCAGACTCAGACCTCAGAGGTTTTGACCACTGTGGCCGGCAGTGACGTCTATGTCACTCAGACTGCCTACGTTACCGATTACTTTACCTACCCAGTCAACACTGTTGAGGTTACCAGCACCCTTCCTGCTGAGACTGTTGCCGTTACCGAGACAGTGTCTGCCGTTACTACCCAGGTCGTCACGGAGAGCGTCACTGACGTCTCGACCATCCAGGGTGGCACTACTATCCTTACGAGCATTGTTTACAACACTGATTACTCCATATTGCCTGCTGTCACTATTACCAGTACTCTTACTGCCCCCATTGTCACTGATGTTGTTACTTCCACTATCCCCGCTTCCACTATTACTAGCGTCGAGACCGAGTTCGACACTCAGACAATTACTGAGGAGGGCTCCACTGTTCTCGTCACTAACACTGACTACAACACTGTGTTTGTTACCCAGCAGCTTAGCACTGTTGAGGTTACTCTCACCCAGCCTGCCCAGACTATTGAGGTTACCCAGACTCTGCCGGCGTTAGTTGTCACCAGTGTTGTTACCGAGACTCAAACCAGTGTTGTTACTGGCGAGGCTAGTACCATCACCTTGACCAGCACTGAGGAGGTTTCTTCTCTAGTTACTGTTCCCCCTGTGACTGTCACTTCGCTCCAGACTGCAGAGGCCGTCACTACTACCTACATCACCATACTGCCTGCTAGCACTGTTACTGAAATTATTTCTGAGACTACTGTTGTTTACTCGAGCGCCTCTGATGAGACCCTTTATCTTACTTCTACTGAGGAAGTCACTCTGACTACTGCTCTGCCTCCCTCGACCATTGTTACCACTGTTGGTCCCCCCGGTCCTGCTAGCACTACTGTGTACGAGACCATCAGCGAAACTGTTGAAACTGAGATTATCACTACTGCGTTTGTTACCCAGACTCTCACAACTGAGCTTCCTCCTGTTACCACTACTGTGACTGAAGCGCCCTCTGCCACCGGATCTGCTGTCGTGACGGATATTGAGACCACTTCGTACGAGACTGTGTACTCTACTTACACTCTCACCCCTCAGGTACTCACTACTACACTCACTCCTGAGGCTAGCACTGTTACTCTCACCTTGACCACCACAATTTCCACTTTCGAGATCACCCCTACCCCCAGCACCTATGTGACTACCTTCTACCAGACCAGCACTGAGGTGAGCACCGTCACTGTGACTGCTCCTGCTGAGGAGGTTCAAACTACTTTGACCACCGACGAGATCATTACCTCGTACTTGACTGATTTCGTCACTTACACTACTACCTACGTCTCATCTGATGAGGCAAGTAACTCCACTGTCTCTGGCTCTGGTTCTACAATTCTTTCTGAGGTGACTGAGACTATTGTCTCTACTCTTGAGGACTCAACTGTTATTGAGACTATCACTATTGCCGGACCTACCCAGGTGTTTACCATTACTGCATCGCCGGTTACCGACTACGTGACTACCACTCTACTCAACACCGTACTTACTAGCGCTGTCACGACCGATTCGGTCACTGTGGTTACCACTGACTTCACTACCTACACAGCTTCGGTGCCTACTACTATTTATAGTACTGTCTTTACCTCTTTTGAGGTCACTCTGCCCACTACTGTGCCTACCACTGTTCTGCAGCCTACCACTGTCGTCTCCGAGGTTACTCTCAGCCCCTCTACTGTGACTGAGTTGTCGACAATCACCTCGCTTGATACTGTCACCTCGCTTGTGCCTACCACTGTTTTCTCTAGTTGCACTGGCGATGACTGCACAATCACTGTGACCGACTTGACAACCCAGCAGGAGACTAACTTCGTGACTCTTACCTCCACTACACAGGTCACCTCTACTCTAGCCCCCTTCTCGACCTATACCTCGGTTGTGCCCACCACTTATACTGCTGCCTGCTCTACTGGCGAGGAGGCTGTTGATGGTGCTTCTGCCGCTGGTGTCTGCACTTACACAGAATACGTTACTGTTACTGAGACTGCCTCTGTTGCTGCCACCACAGTGTTTGACAGCGTTGTTACTACTGTGACTCCTTCTACCACCACTATTTTGTCGACCTTGACCACCACTCTTGCCTGTGCTGGTCCTAGTTGCACTATTACCTACACTGTCAACACCCCTGTCGTCACCGTCACCATTCCTGCCTCAACAGTGGTCACCGTCGAGAAGACCGTCACTCCTGACTGCAGCGATGATCAGACTGTTTACATGACTACCTACACTACTATCGAATCTAGCGCTCCCAGCTCGGTCTCGGGCTCTGCTACTGGCTCTGGTTCTAGTTCCGACGACTGGACTAGCACTTACTACCTCAGCGAGTATAGCACCATCTCTGACTCGCAGTCCACGAGCTCAAACACTAACACCGGCTCAAGCCCTGCTACCACTCCTAGCACCGAGGAATTTACCACCTACTTGACCGAGTTCAGCACTCTCACTGATGAGTTCACCACCACCGAGTGCACTGAGTGCGAGGGTCACGCCACTTCCACCGGCGCTCCCAACGAGAGCATCACCGCTGTGAGTTTCCTCTCCACCACCGGTGTTCCTAGCGCTACTAGCGGCTTTGAGAGTGGTAACGATAGCGGCTCCAATGGCTCTGGATCTGGCTCTGACACTTCTGTGCCTGCCACCACTGAGGCCACCACTACTCCTGTAACTGCTACTACTGGTCCTGGCGATGCCACTGAGTCGGTCACCACTGACCTTAATCTTTCCACCACCGAGATTGTCTGCACTGAGTGCTCTGCCTCTGGTGCTTCCACTGAGACTACCGTCCCCTCCGCTATCTATGAGACTACTACTAGCGAGTGCGAGTCTACTTCTGGTACTGAGACTGCTGCCCCCGGCACTGCCACTGAGGCTACCTCTGTCGAGACCACCGTCCCCGCCACTGTCTATGAGACTACTACCAGCGAGTGTGAAACCGCCTCTGGCGCTGAGATCACTGGACCCAGCACTACTACCGATACTCCTTCTACCGCTGTGTGGGTGACCGAGTACAGTACTGAGACCGAGACTGACACTGCCACTGTGTGCACTGTCTGCGACGAGGCCTCGGCCACCGGCTCTACTGGCTGGGATAGCGGCTCTACTGGCTTTGGCAGTGGCTCTAGCAGCTCTGGTAGTGGCTCCTCTGGCTCCGATAACGGTTCTACTGGCTCCGATAGTGGCTCTACTAGTACCCCCGGTACTGATGGTTCGAGTGGCTCCAACGGCTCTAGCGGCTCTGCCGGCTCATCAAATAGCAATGGCTCTACTGGTGGCTCCACTGGCACTGATGGGTCGAGCGGCTCCAACGGCTCCGGCTCTGATGGATCCAGTGGCTCTAACGGCTCTGGTGTCGTGCCTGCTGTTTCTGAGAAGACCACATCTGTTAGCATCCCCGCCTCGAGTCCGGACTCTGGCAATCTTGGCCCATCTGCTGCGGGTACAATAGAGGCTACCTGGACCGGAGTCTTGCCTTCCAACTCTGCCACAAAGAAGGCTGGCTCGGTATTTGCTGCATTTGCCATGCTGATGCTATTTTAGGTAGACATTTGATTTGATTTTTGCTTTTACTTTTGACTATATTAGGGTCGTCTACAGACTGAGCCGCAAAAGAATGATGGCTTGATGATGCCCCGGCCCTTGGGCAAATTTGGGCCCAACTTATGTTCAAGGGCTAAAGAGCTCAAGTATAACACAAAGGGGTCATCTTGACCCTAGGGGCTAGAGAGCTGGCATTTTTGCGCACTTCTGGGGTTTTCGCGGCATTGAAGCCCTACAAGTCTGCCCGGGAGCAGGAGGGTGCCGAGGCCTAATTCCCTTTTTCTGTGGGACGATGCGGGATGCTAACCGCTGATCCAGCCCTTTTGGCTTTTATTAATACATTTTTTCTTATTATATGGCTGCTCAATGTCGTATCCTCATTTTAGCCGAGATTGAGCTGTGCCGATCGAGGCTATGCGGGTTATGTGGCCGGCTTTGCCCTGCACTGAGCGCCCGCTAAACTTGTTTTCACAATTTTCTCATGTCATAAATATCATCTACTCATAAATTTTTTCTCAGTCATTGTAGTTGCCCTGCTTGGCGCCATCCTTGTCAAGGCTGAGGATCCCCAGAGCCTTGTCAATCGTTTCCTGCTCAGAGGTACCCTTGGGGTCGTAGTAGGGGCGCTCACCAGTGGTGGTGACACGGACTGCGTGGCGGCGGTGAGGGTAGAAGCCCCAAGAGGCGGAGTGCACTGTGCTGCGGTTGTCCCAAATCACCACATCGCCCTCGCGCCACTTCCATCTGATGGTGTTGTTGATGTCGGTAGCAATAAGCTTGTTGAGCAGACCCAAGATAGCATCACTCTCAACGGTGGGCACGCCGACAATGGAGCGAATGAAACCCGAGTTGACGTAGAGGTGCTTGTGACCAGTAACGGGGTTGACGCGCACAAGAGGGTGGCGGGTGGTCACTGCCTCGCGGCGCACAGTCTTGCCAGCGCGGCGCGAGTCATTGGCCTGCTCAACGGCCGAGTGGATCGCCTCGTGCTTCTCAAGGTACTCTTGGAGTGCGGGGCTCAGCTGGTCATAGATACCATAATTGGAGGTCCACGAGGTGTCACCACCGGTGGGAGGGCCTTGGAGCAGCTTGAGAATTGTGTACGAAGGCGGCTGCTTCTCGTACGACACATCGGAGTGCCACAGATGCTCTTGCGAGAAACCGCTTCCGGGGATGCGACCCTCGTCGCCCCAAACAACGTGCACATCAAGCAGACTAGGGTCCTCAACATGGCCCTTGGGCACAGCAGTAGTGGCGTGGCGGTGCAGAGGGCCCCAGTGGCGGCCAAGGGCCAGCTGCTGCTGGATATCAAATGCCTGCTGGTCGCGCACAATCACAACACCGCGAGTGGCAACAAGGCGAGCAAGCTCATCCTTTTGGGTATTGTTGAGGTTGCCGAGCTGGAGGCCGTGGAGCACAGTGCCGATCTTGGGGGTTAGGTGCTCGACCTCGTCAACGGCCCCGAGCAGCGATGTGAACTTGGGGTCAGCGCGAACGCCAACATCCTCGACCTCAATAGGCTCCAGAGCAGGCTCGTGAATATCGGGGAAACTAGGGCGCAAGTAGTCAAACTTGTAGGAGGTGGGCTCATCGTCCTGCTTCTTGAAGTCGGTGGCAATGAGGTCCTTGTAGAGGGAGGTGATCTCAAACGCCGAGGTCAACTTGGAGATGTCGTGCTTGGCGGCAGGCTCATCCTCAAGGTCCTGCAAAAGATCCTTGTCTTGATCGTTGCGGGGGGGAGTGAGCTTGTTGGTGAAGCTAGTGCTGGGGGCAAAGCCCTTGCGATTGATTGCCTGAGGGGCTGCGTGCGAGACCACTTGGGGAGCAATGGCAGCTGAAGTGGGAGACATACCCAAATGTGACATGAGCGCTATGCTTTATAGGGCCGCAATTCGAAAAACCCCGTGACATTTGTTCATGCATACTTATGCACGTGCACTGCGGCTATCACATTCTTCCACAGCGGCTCGTCGGGCTCAATTCCGAGCCTGCAATCAGCTATTGGCTATTCCTTCGGGCGTAATTTTTTTGGTTGTCGCACCGGCCCGCAAACAGTGCCAAAGGCACAAGTGCACGTGATATGAGATGCACCCCATGCATCCTGATGCATGCCGCAGGGGTCATACTGGGGTCCAAAAAGCATATCCGCGGTGACGACGATAGTTGCCACGGTAGAAAATGCTTAAAATTTAGTGATTGGTAGCAGGGTTTTTTCTATTAAATGGTCTATGCTTGTTTATTTTATGTTTAGTTTGTTGGTGCATGGCGGGTCGTGGTGAGGTATGACGAGCGCCGTCATGCTAGTACAGAATGGCGGGCGTTTAAGGGGCGAGCGCCCAGTACTCTCGGCACGCTGACGCACATTCCATTTCATCTTCTGTAAAGGCTCACGAGGCTTGAAAAATACCCCCGCATTTCGGCCGTTGTATGCCTGCCGGATTTGCGCACGCCACGCGTCATGCGTTGATTAAAAATGCAGTTCCCGATTTAGTGCCTCGTGGATTTGATGGTGTGCATCAAAACGGAGCAACAGCTGCGGCGAGATGCCGCTCATGGTCGGTAGTCCTTGGCCGACACAAATCGAGATCCACTTGGATACACCTGTCCAGCCCCTAAACATGGGTTTATAGTATTTCTTCCGTTCCATATTAGCCGATGTGCCCAAATTTTATATTTTCACTCATTTTTCGGCCCCATCGAGAAGATCAATTTCATCGCTCGGCCAGCATCACCTCCGAAGCTCGCTTGGCGTGCTTCGTCATGGGTGAATGTCTAGCAATTACTGGAAATCTACGCAACGCAAGAGCTGGAAATTCACTAGGGCAGAGCTAGAGCAGGCCCGTAATCATATCCAACTTAACGATTCGGGCTCAAACAGCCTTCACAGCTGGGATCCACACCTTCGCATATACATCTTCAACCTGGTCCAAGCGCTCGGCCAGCGACTCAACGTGCGGCAGCGAGTTATCAGCACTGCCCAAATGTATCTTTTGAGGCTTTTCACTCGGATAGGCTTTAGCGAGATCAACATCTTTCTGCTGGTAGCCACCTCAGTCTATGTGGCATGCAAGGCCGAGGAACTGCCCCAGCACATCCTCACTGTGTGCAATGAGGCTCGCGTTTTGTGGAGCGAGCTTATGCCAAGTGATGCCTCGAATATCGCCGAGTGCGAGTTTTGTATGATTGGTGAACTCGAGAGCGCCCTCGTGGTGTACCACCCCTACCGCTCGCTTCAGATGCTGCACAAAAGCATGAGCGAGTGGAGCTCGCTGCTTGTGTTGAATGCTGATGAGTATCAGGGTATCACAGCAGTCATCAACGACTCTTATGCCAGCGATATCCCTCTTCTCTACGCCCCATACATTGTGGCCACCGCTAGCGTCTACATCACACTTGTACTTCGACCACAGTTGCTGCGTACGGTCAGGGGACCCGATCAAATCAAGGCACGCGTAGAAAAGTTAAGTGTGTACCTGGGAAAGAGTTCAATTGACCTCGAGCAGGTGGTTGAGTGCGTCCAAGATCTCGTGAGTTTGTATGCAAACTGGGAGGGTTTTATGCACCGTAGGGTGCACATGAGTGTCTTAAAGTCCCTAAGTGATGCTAGGGAGTAGGTGCGGTGTCTTCGCCCGGATAGCCCTCGGCGCCTCGAGTCGGGCTCCGCATCCACAAGGTGTGCAGCCTGTACGTTATCTGTGACCACCAGCTGCGAAAATAGGACTAGACTATGAGTGCTGAGCTCGAACTCGAGCGCGGCCTGGACGTCATGCACGAGTAGGACCACAACGTGCATCTGATTGTGCACATCCAGTGCATCAGCGCTCGCCTCAGTGCTCGCATTGGTGCTCGCATCGGCGCTTGCCCGCAGCATAAACTTGAGCTCCTCGTATTATTAAAGGTCGATGCTCGCGTTAATTGAGAGCCCCAGCGCGCGGTTGTATTGAGCAGTCCCCAGCGCGTTTTGCCGCAGGGATTTGTGCGTGTGTAAAGACCTAGCGCGTCGGTGCCTAGATTTAATTTGTCTCAGAGCCTTTGCAATGGCAGCTGTGTCTTTTTTGCAGCGCCGCGACTCGGCAGCATGATTAGGAGGATTATAGGAATCCCTTTTGTCCCTTTTAAGGGGGTGCCCCTTGTGCTATACCCCGCGATACCCGCGATATACAGAAAAATAAAGTACAGACTGCGCATACTGAGCCTTCGAACGCGTCACGCTCTTTGACGAAGTATCCCTCACCACCCATCGGATCAGCACACGCCAAATGACGCCCTTGAGCTCTTGACGCAGGCGCTCTAACCTTCGCCCATTATCCGCAGAGTATCCACCCATGCCCCACACTATGCCCGTGCTAACAAAATGCTTTTGCGAATGTTTTCATTGCTCGAGCGTGCTGATCATTTCCACGCAGACCGCGAGACCGTATTGGCGGCCGTGGGGAATGAAGGCGGCGCCTTAAATGGGCCTCAGTCACCGCGCAAAGCAGATCCCAAGAGGCTCATTTTAAGGCGTCGCCATAATTTCTCACGTTTAGCAAGGCGATCTCGTGATCTACTTAGGAATGGCCGGCAGCACGCTCGAACAGCTCACCACGGATGGCAGTTGAACAAAATTTCACCCTCACCCTCACCGTCGATAGAGGCTCCGAGTTTAATCGTGCTTAACCCGCTTGAGGCGCCATACCCCACGGTTCATACCGAGCCTGTTCTCGAAATGATGCTCTGTCTGTGAACTGTTGGCGACGCCGTGGCGGCCCGCGCTCGCACTTGCGTGTACGTAGCCACTGTGCAACAGCAAAGAGGCAATGTGGACAGTGGTGTACATCTTATCACCAATCCCAAGCTAGTGGTTGACAATTATGAGCAGTTCAAGTCCCGGCTTCTGCGCGCGCCCCTGCAGCAGATCATTCGCAATTTGCCAGGCGAAGGATTGCCCTGGAGTAGAAGAAGGCTCTGGGATTTGATAAAACAATAGTTTGTGTTCTGGTGAGAAGCGATGTCGATGTCTTGGCCAGCAGGAAACAGTGCCACGAACCGACTGCAGGGCCAGAAGATCAAACGGGCAGCATGCAGCCAGGGCTTTTCGAATTGCAGGGTGAGAGGGAGCAGTTTGTTGTTGGGGCAGAGGCGGTGGTGACGACCGCAGTGACAAGAGCTGTAGCCGGACGAGAGCGACCGTATTGAGGCTATTATGCTCAAGCACCCCAAGGTGCTCGCCAAGCTTGCCGAGTATGGCATCACTGGCAGTTTGCTCGACTGCGTTGCCCCCGATGGATGGATGTACGGTGCCGACAATGGCGATGTGTTGCCCCGCAGCACAACAAACGGACAGCATGCATCCAGGGCTTGTGAGAGCACATGGTGAAAGGGAACACTGTGCCGAGATCATGGTGGTAGCCGTGACTGCGGCGGCGACTGTGGCGAATTGAGCCAGTAGCGGGCCGCTGAGATGGCAAAGCCAAAAAGGAGCAGTGGGCCATGGTAGTGCCCACGCCCAATACGACGCCTCTCGGAGCGCCTTGACGCAGACAACCCTGAATCCCCCCTCGTCCACAGAGTCGCCCACGCTGCCACTAGGGCGTTGGAGCTCCCAGACGCGGGCCCCTGAACGCCACCATCCACCATCAGAGTACCCACGCCCAAATCACGCCCTAATTATGCACAATGGCACGCGCGATAAGTCCAGTGAGCTGCCTAGTGCCCCCCAGTCCGCATCAATAGTACCCAGAAGAACCTATTAACAGACGGAGTCGGGCCCACCCGCTCGTTAGTACCATCAATGACCCTTGGAGGCACCTTCAAGTTGCCCGTTGTGGACGTGAGGTGAAGTACGCCCACTGTGAGCCCTTGGGGACAAAGATATTGCGCAACCAAATTGGAGGCACCCGCTCAAACTTACCATACCACACGCTCAAAAACATAACCGTTGGTCTCACCTGGAAGCACCCGCAAGTCACCCATCATGCTCATGGGGTGTAGCACGCCCAGTCGGAGCAACTCGGGGCAAAGAGTTTGCGCAAGGCCAGAACCAGTTGGAAATGTCAATTGAGATTTTTGGCCAGGAGTGAGTGTGTAACAATGGAGACCATTTTGCTCACAAACATCGTACTGGAAGGAAAACACAACGATTGTCAACAAGCACACAACAGAGTGTAGCTAGCACGTCGAGTTGCCGGTGATCTTACATCGTGCACTGTAATCTAGCCTTTCTCCATTGACCGAAATCAATGAACTAGCCTCTAGAAGTCCGTGCCTGATCCTGCTTGCCCTAGCGCTTTCTCGCAATGTCCACCACCCATTTGGCCTACTCGTTAGTACGTAGCGACACCTCAGAGTAGAATCCAACCAGCCAGGCAAAGAAATAAAGTGCACACTAGGGCTGCCGCGCTCTCAAACAACTTGGCATAACTCCGACAAATGCCTCTAATGTCTGCGAGCAAAGTGTCTCAGCACAATCCATCAAACAAACAAAAACAAGGCGCAAGTTAGAGCTCGCTTCGTCTACCAGCGTCTCCCAGAGTGATTCCCTTACTAGTACGGTCACCAAACTAGATGTCAGGTGGTTGAGTGTGGTGGACCAGCGAATGTTGTATGTAGCGCCGCCGCGTTGTTATGCGTAAACGTTTAACCTCGGTAGCCGCTACAGTGGGAATTCTGGCTAGATTATAACACAGAATACATAGTTTTCGGCAAAACTAGCTTGAATACGAGCTGTCATGGTTCCTGCTGTAGTTTGTAAATTTTGTGGGGTCCATGAGGGCAGCATATAGGAGTGCCGCAGTCTGGTATGTAGCATTGACAGACCGTCTATCCGGAGCTAGTTCTCGCTTAGCTCCATTGTTATGGGTAGGAAAAGTTGTTTGTGTTGTGTGTATGCTCTGGTTGCGTAGCTCCAGCTCCACGAGACATCTGAACTGTGAGCATGGCCGCCGGGAGGGCAGGGATTTGTTTTGAATTCTACCGCCTATATACTTTCCTAAAAAGGAGTTTGTAGCTGCTATCTGCTGGTATCGATTATGGTCCTGAGGGGGCCGGCTAGTATTTAGAACCCCTTTCCAGCCTCAACTCGGGCGCGCGTTCTTGTGACTACTGATGTAGAGTCTGTGTCCAGAAAATGCTGGGCTTCAGCATCCTACCATTTCTTATTAGCTCGCTATAGCCCAAGGCTAGCTCGCTATAGCCCAAGGCACACAAAGCAAAATAAACATCGGTTGAGAAATCGCATTGCGCATTATGCAGTATATACAGTTTAGGCCTTTGTCTCACCCTCGGGAGCCAACATGTTATCGGAACCGCCGAGCTGACCACCAGAAATGTTGTTTTCGAGCTCATTGAGCTGCTCCTCGCCGGCAAGACAGAGACCAAAGGGGATGCCGAAAAGGAGCATGGCGCTGGTCGCAATCCACAGACCAGAGCCGCCAAGCGAAAGGGCCGAGCCAGCAAAGCTGTAGGCATTGCCAACGGTGTTGGAGACCCTTGCTCTGAGGTGCGGAGGCACGATATCTTGGAGGGCGACAATGCGGTCGACAAGCGACTCATTAATGTCAAACTCGTCGTCTTCGTACTCGCTATCGGAGTCCACGTCGGGCTTTTGTTCGTAAACGGGCTCCTGCTGGGGCGCGTCGTCGTTGATGATTTCGAGCTTGACCATGAAAAGTTTGAATTTGTCAGGGTTGCTTGGGGGCTTGGGGTAGGGGGGTGGAGGGGGGTCTTAAGGCAAGGTTCCGGAGTAGACGAAAAGGCCGGGAAAACAGGAGGGGAAGCCCCCATTCTTCAAGTTTTCAAAAAATTGAGTGGTCTTGAGCCAGCTACAAGCCCCGCAAAAGAAGGCACCTGTATGAATCCATTGACCCACCCCCCCATAAAACTCGGCTCCTGCGGCCCCTCCATGCCCCAAGCCATTGATCTATAATTTGACATGGGCCTCAGACTCATAAAACCTTCTGGTATTGATGAGATGATGTAGCTGGTGCCGTAGCGAGTTGACAGCGCTCTTGAGGAACCCCACGTCCTCGACAATTTGGATATTTTCACGCCCTAGCATCATCATTTGCTTCATAGTGCCATCGTTATGAACAATTGCATAGTCGAGGTCGGTGCGCATGCGGTCGTATTCGACCAGAATGTGCTTGTCGAGACTCGCGGCGTCGCGCTTGGCTTGGCGCTTTGTATTGTCAAGTTCGCGCTTAAGGGTCTGCGATTCGCGCTCAAGAGAGGCAATTTTGGCTGATTGTTCCGAAAGGATCGGCGCAATTAGGGCCAGCGCGCACCCCACGGTGTGCTCGGCGAGCTCTTGCTTGGGGCCTTGAAAGGGGCAGCCAGGACCAGGACAAGCCTCTGGCCACTTGGAACATTGAGCCACGTGCTCCTGGCGGTCACCAGCAACGAATTGATCGTCGCAATGAGGACAATCCCACGGCTCGCTGGGGCATTGGGCAAGGTGATCATTGAGTTCCAGCAGCTTGAGATTGAGGTTTTCACAGCCATTGGGGCATTCTGCTTCAACATGGGGGCATTCGTTCCAGTGGCGCTCCTTTTGTTGCCCACAACTGCAGTCGATGGGGGTGAACTCACAGTGTAGATCGAGGTGAGATTGCAACAGCCACCGCTTGTCCTTGAAGGTACATTTAGAGTGCGGGCAATGTACTATGAGGTCATTGACGAGACCACTGACCAGAAAAGGCGCCGGCTGGATTGCCTCGGGGTCCACGAGGCTACGGTCTACGGGACATTTGAGGCCGGACCCCGAGCCGGAATCGGGATCGCTGTGGCTGTTGCTCTCGGCCAGCGAGTCGAGACATTTTTTGCAAAAGGTGTGCCCACAGGGAGTTACTACCGGTTGCACGAGCGCAACCTGGCAAATGGGACAAATAAGCTGCGGATTGACCTGTTCGTACTTGAGCCCCCACCAGTCGATATCCATTACACAAGCTTGAATGTCGGCTGAACGGATAACTGTGCAGCTGGAGCAGCTACAGGATACAATCAAGGAGCAGCAGCGGCTAGAACTGCTGGAGCTTGAGCCGAGTGCTGCCGAGCGCCAGGATCTGCTTGATTTGGCCGCGGCCTGTCGTGACGGCATCGAAACCCTCAAAAGCGCCGCCCTTGGGGCCGAGTACGAGCGCCTGCTGGCCGAGGCCAAAGACCTTAGCATTGACATTGAGCCATTGAGGGTCCGGCACGCCAGCCCACACGTGCACGAACCCGAAGTGGGCCCCCGGCTTGACTTGAAAAAAGTGCGGTTTAGCGACATTTCTCAGGTATTTGAGCCCGAGCCCAGGTTAGAGTCGCCCACAAATACGTACCATCCCTACTCGGATGACCCCCAAACCCAATTCGACCACAATAATGCGCTCATTATGGAGCAGGATGTGCGGCTCGAGACTCTGGGCGAATCAGTGCGCAGAAGCCGTCAAATGGGTCAGGATATCAACTCTGAGCTTGATGTGCAAAATGACGCCCTCTCCAATCTTGAAGCCCAGACAGACTCTACCCAACTGCGGTTGTCGGGGGCGACGACGCGAGTCGAGGTTTTCAACCGCAAGGCGCGCGAGAGTGGGAGCTGCCTCGTGATCACAGTTCTTACGCTGATTTTATTTATATTGCTTGTTTTATTTTAGGTTCCTGGTGGTGTTGATTGATTAATACTTGTGTAGCCTGCTTGGCCGCTGATAACCGCGCGGCTAAATGGCTGAGCGCCGGTGTGCACGCAGCTCTTGTTTGACCAAAATTTTCGTAGATCCAGAGTACCCATTGTGCAATTAGTTCCTCGGTATCTCGTCTAAACATTTCTTTAGCGCTCCAACACTTTAGCCGCCTAGCCTACATATATAGGGCAGGGCTCCACTCCCCACACCCTCCATTATGCACCCAAAGTCACCCGAGCTGGCAGTCAAAACGCTGCTCAAGAACCAGATCCTGATCAATGGGCAGTGGAAATCGCTCGCAAAGTCGTTCAAAGTTACCGACCCGGCAACGCACGCAGAGATCGGAACCGTGCCCGACGCAACCGCAACAGAAACTCGCGAGGCAATTGAGGCCGCACACGCCGCATACAAGACATTCAAGACTCAAACAGGTCGTTCGCGTGGAGACCTGTTGCGCAAATGGGCCGACCTCGTCCGCAAGCACCAGCTGGACCTGGCAACCATCCTATCGTGGGAGAACGGCAAGCCGCTCGCCGAGGCCAAGGGTGAGGTCTTGTCTAGTGCCCAGACGTTTGACTGGTTTGCCGAGCAGGCCGCTAACCTCGGCGGTGATACCCTCAGCTCGCAAAACCCCACTGCTCGCCTCCACACCCTCCGCCAGCCCGTGGGCGTGTGCGGAATTATCACGCCCTGGAACTTTCCAGCGTCTATGATTGCGCGTAAGATTGGTGCTGCTGTTGCCGCCGGATGCGCAGGTGTGATCAAGCCGGCCAGTGAGACACCCTACAGTGCTCTTGCCCTTGCCTCGCTTGCTTCCGAGGCAGGCATCCCTGATGGTATTGTCAATGTTGTCACAACTCACGAGCACACCAAGCAAGTTGGTGAGGAGCTTTGCACCAACCCTCTGGTCAAGAAAATTACCTTTACTGGCTCCACGCCCATTGGAAAGCTGCTCATGAAGCAGGCCTCAGGCACAATGAAGAAGACAAGTTTTGAGCTCGGTGGCAACTCGCCCTTTATTGTGTTTGAAGATGCCGACCTCGACAAGGCGGTGGATGGCGCCATGGCCTCCAAATTCAGAGGAAGCGGCCAGACCTGCATTTGCGCCAACCGCTTCTTTGTGCACGAAAAGGTCTATGATGAGTTTATTGCCAAGTTTCTTGCCAAGATTCAGGCTCTCAAGCCCGGCCATGGTCTTGACAGCGAGACCACCCAGGGTCCCCTCATCAAGCAGGCCTCTATCGACAAGGTTGAGGACCACGTCCAGGATGCGCTCGCCAAGGGCGGCAAGTTGTTGACAGGTGGCAAGGTGCTTGACCTTGGCAGCAACTTCTACGCTCCTACTTTGATTGTGGACTGCGACGTTTCTAGCAAAGTGTTTCAGGATGAGACCTTTGGTCCCCTAGCCGCTGTGGCCAAGTTTAGCTCCGATCAGCAGGTTGTCGAATGGGCCAACTCGGTCCCTGTGGGCCTTGCTGGGTACTTTTACACTGACAACCTCAAGCGCGCACACCTTGTGAGCGAGGCGCTCGAGTTTGGTATGCTTGGCATCAACACAGGCCTTATCACTGAGGTTGCCTTGCCGTTTGGTGGTGTCAAGGAAAGTGGCTTTGGTCGTGAAATGTCCAAATACGGTCTGGACGACTACACTGTGCTCAAGACAGTGAGTACTTCTGTCGCGTAAATAGTTAAAATTTGCTCAAAGTGCTGCTGTGTGTGCTGCGAATTTCACCCCAGAAATGCAGATTTGGAGATTAAATCAGAGCTGAAAAGCCAACATTGGGCTTAACGGTCATGAGTGCCAGTGGAGCGGTCTTGTTTCGGTATCTTATACATGGGTTTCATGGCGTATGTAGTATGTCGTAACTAACTAATGTCGGGGTTGCCCTTAATAGTGGCTGTCGCAGCTGCAGGTATGTGCAGACACTGTCTCAGATCTGTTCTGTTGTTCCAGGAGCTGGCTTGGTCTTGGCTAGACTTCAACAAGACTGCCAGTTGAAGAGGCTGAACATGATGAATCAAGAAGTCTTAGAGAGAATATATCTAGGCGAGTTGTAGAAACAGTCAAACTATAGAGTAAATGAAATTCTTCGTATAGGGTGGATCACATGAGCGGCTGCGTTCCACTCAACAGAACACTGAAGATTATACCCAAGAAAATTATTCGCTGCGAGGTTTTTGGAGCCATTTCCAGGCCCTGTTTGCATGGCGGAGAAAAGCCGGGTCAAGCTTTCCTGCTAGACTGGCCCGATTAACTATCTCCGGGCCTTCTCTCTGGAGTCTTGGATTCAAAGCATAGAATGCCTGGCTGTTCAAACTTACAGCCTTGAGCGCAAATGCACGATCGCTGAGCAAGCGGTCGGAGAGAAATAGCATCAATTCTATCAATACTCTGGAATAATACCGGCTTCCTTTCAACTGAGTTGCCTGCCGCTCGAAATCTTCGACAAGAAACAAGGTCAGGCTTTCACTGTCACGGAGCTCTTTGCTAGCGTGCTCAAACTCATACAAGTTCACTTTCATTATCAACTTGATAAAAGTCTTGCAGCCTCGTAATTTCTCCGGGAATATTCCCAGATTGAACTTTCCAGCAGAAGACCCTAGTTTGGTACAGAAGTTACTTGAGCCAAAATACCAGGGACAAACTCACAGCCCAGATGCTTGCACACCTTGATCTCGGCAATGATTTGCTGCATCAACATGTGCTTGTTCTTCATGGCACTGTCGGCCAGCGGCTCGCTCAGCTTGATGTTGAAACCTTCAACAAGCGCGTCAGTTCTAAAGTAGCCTGTATAAACCGGTTATACCCACGCGGCGCTTTTGAAGCAAAAGGGCAAGAGTCTTTGGCAAAACAAGAATTTTGTTTGTGAGGTGCTGGTACAAGGGGATTACCGAGCCTGCTACTCGCCAGTTGAGCTGTTGCACAACGCGTTTACATTTACATCCGAGGAGCTTAAGCGTAGTCCCGAAATACTGATACTAAGGACGCGAGGGAACTACGGTTTCCAAGATCGTCCCATTATATCGCAAGCGATTGCAAGCTGCACTAAATCAACACAAAGTCTAAGAAACAAGAATAATTATCTATCATAAATTAGTCGACCTCCTCAACGGTAGGACCGTCCTCAGAAGCGCCAGGGGCAGCACCAGGAGCGGCACCGGGGAATCCACCGGGCATGCCACCAGCGGCGCCGCCAGGGGCACCACCAGCCTCGTAGACCTTCTTGAGGATGGGGTTGGCAACGCCCTCGAGCTCCTTCTGCTTGTCGGCGTACTCCTCAGTGGAGGCAGAGCTAGAGTTGTCGAGCCACTCAATGGTCTCGGTGATGGCAGCCTCGAGCTTGGTGAGGTCCTCAGCGTCAACCTTGGACTTGAACTCGTCCTCAGAGGTGCTGGACTTGAGGCTGTAGGCGTACGACTCAAGACCGTTCTTGGCGGCAACACGGTTGGCCTCGGCTTCGTCGTCCTCCTTGTACTTCTCGGCCTCGTTGACCATGCGCTCAATGTCCTCCTTGGAGAGACGGCCCTTGTCGTTGGTGATGGTAATCTTCTGAGTCTTACCAGTACCCTTCTCGAGGGCGCTGACGTTGAGGATACCGTTGGCATCAATGTCAAAGGTAACCTCGATCTGGGGCACACCACGGGGAGCGGGGGGAATACCAGTCAGCTCAAACTTGCCGAGCAAGTTGTTGTCCTTGGTGAACTTACGCTCACCCTCGAAGACCTGGATCAACACACCGGGCTGGTTGTCGGCGTATGTGGAGAAGGTCTGGGACTTCTTGGTGGGGATGGTGCTGTTACGGCCAATGAGCTCGGTCATGACACCGCCAGCGGTCTCGATACCCATGGACAAAGGAGCAACGTCGAGCAAAAGCAGGTCCTGGGTCTTGGAGGAGGTGTCACCAGTCAAAATGGCGGCCTGAACGGCAGCACCGTAGGCAACAGCCTCATCGGGGTTGATGCTGCGGTTAAGCTCCTTACCGTTGAAGAAGTCAGAAACGAGCTTCTGGACCTTGGGGATACGGGTGGAACCACCAACAAGGACGATCTCGTCGACGTTGGACTTGTCGATCTTGGAGTCACGGAGCACGCTCTCGACGGGGGCAAGAGTAGAGCGGAACAGATCCTGGCACAACTCCTCGAAGCGGGCACGGGTGATGCTGGTGTAGAAGTCGATACCCTCGTACAAAGAGTCGATCTCAATGGGAGTCTGGGCGCTGCTCGAGAGGGCACGCTTGGCACGCTCGCAGGCGGTGCGGAGACGGCGCAGAGCACGCTGGTTACCGGTAATGTCCTTCTTGTTCTTCCGCTTGAACTCGGCCACAAAGTGGTTGACAAGGCGGTTGTCAAAGTCCTCACCACCAAGGTGAGTGTCACCAGCGGTGGCCTTGACCTCAAAGATACCCTCGTCGATGCTGAGCAACGAAACATCAAAGGTACCACCACCAAGATCAAAGATCAGCACATTGTGCTCCTTGTCGGAGGTCTTGTCGAGACCGTAGGCAATGGCGGCAGCGGTGGGCTCGTTGATGATACGGAGCACGTTGAGACCGGCAATGAGACCAGCATCCTTGGTAGCCTGGCGCTGAGAGTCGTTGAAGTAGGCGGGGACGGTGACAACGGCGTCGTTGACCTGACCACCGAGGTAGGCCTCGGCAATCTCCTTCATCTTGGTAAGGACCATAGACGAGATCTCCTCAGGAGTGAAGGTCTTGGCCTCACCCTTGTACTCGACGTTAATCACGGGCTTGCCGCCCTTGTCAGTGACCTTGAAGGGGAAGTGCTTGATGTCGTTCTGGGTGTCGGGGTCCGAGAACTTGCGGCCAATAAGACGCTTGGCATCAAAGACAGTGTTGGCAGGGTTCATGGCGGCCTGGTTCTTGGCGGCGTCACCGATCAAACGCTCGCTGTCAGTGAAGGCGACGAACGAAGGGGTGGTGCGGTTACCCTGGTCGTTGGCAATGATCTCAACGCGATCATTGGCAAAGTGGGCGACACACGAGTACGTAGTACCCAAATCAATTCCAACTGCTTTAGACATGTTGACCAGATCGAAGGGGGGGGGTGGGCCCTTATATAGTTTCCAAAGAATTCTCTAGAACATGTGCTCTGAGCAAGCATGAATTTTTTAGTTTTTAGGTGTTAGAGCAACATAAAAAACCTAGTTTTCCTCGAAACTTTTGTTTTCGGCCTTCTTTGCAAACATGTTCCACAACCTTCTTCTGCCACCCTGCCCCTGCCCTAACTGACAACCACAAACTGCGCAGCTGCTACCTGCATCGTGACATCACCACTACGACTCGCTGAGTCAGGAAAATGCAGGTTAATTTGGATCCAAACAAGCCCCAGAGGCGGCGCAGGACGGGCGCGGTGGTTGAATCTGCGGTCGAATTGATTGTCCCTGCCTGTGTCCTGCTACTGATCGGCCTGTTTACATATGCGTTTGCATTTCGGCTATTGTGGCAGCGCGTGTACCCCGAGCACAAGGCCACTGCTATCGGTTTGATTGCTGGGTTTGGTGCTTTACTTGCCTATGCGCTACTCCAGCTAGTACTGATCCACGCCTATGGCTGCGGCACGGTGCACGCGGGGTACGTACAGAGCGCCGACGAGGACCCATTCATGTGCTCCTCTGAGGGATTTGCCTTTTATTGCTCGGACTGCCAAATGGTCAAGCCCAACCGCACTTCGCATAGTACCAAAGTTGGCCGGTGCGTGCCTGTCATGGACCACTTTTGCATCTGGATCGGCGCGGTTATCGGTCAAGGAAATCGCAAGTTTTTCCTGCTCTTTAGCTTGACCCTGGCTTCAACCTTTATTTACGTGCTTGTCTGTTTGCTTGTGTACCAGCACAATGGGTTCCCAGACACGATGGCCCTGAGTATTGTCCTTTACATTCTGTGTGGGTTCCTCGGCGGCTTCTGCGTTGCTGTGGCCTTGAACCACGTATGGATGGCATGCATGGCTCAAACAACCATTAGCAATATGCGCTGGGCCGCCAAGTCCGATCACTTTGTCAATTTCCCTACAAAAGACTCTCGACGCATTGTCAACATCTCGCAGAAAAAATTGGGCGTCGCGGCCATGTTCGACCAGGGGGTGTGGCGCAACTGGTGCACCATTATGGGCCCGCCCTGGATGTGGCTGCTGCCGCTGCGTCCACCATATGTGGAGCCCGTTTTTAGGCGTGACCGCATTGCCGCTTTTCAGCGCGAGTCCGACTAAGTTCCCGAGCATCGCTCTTATTTATTTGCATAGCTAGCATAATTATAAATATCACGCACGGATACGCTTGTGATCCCGACCGTCGCGGCGTCCATTGCCGCTACCGCTGCCGCGGCTGCCCTTGTGGCCCTCCTTGCGGTACTTGCGGTCACTCTTTGTGCTCACCCCAATAGTGATATTGACCTTGGGGGGAACGCTAAAGCCATAAGAGCGCGCAACCTTGACAAGATCCAGCTGGTCAATTTGGTACACTGTCTTGAGTGAGTGCGACGCATAGGCCTGCAAGTACGACCGGTAGCCATCACGCGCGCTCTGGTTAAGCCAGTAATTTGACGAAACAAGTTTCTCAAGCTGAGACTGCACATTGGCGATCTTGTTTTGCGGGAACTCGTATTCATTGAGCGGGATCTTCGCGCTCTTGAGGTAGCGCAAAAAGCCCAACTCGCTCGGTGTCAAAAACATCAGCGAGCGGCCCTTGCCCTTTGCACCACGTGCAGTACGGCCAACACGGTGGATGTAGTCGCGCGGGTCATCAGGCGGGTCAAACTGAATGATCCAGTCAACGGCGGGGATATCGAGACCGCGCGCCGCCACGTCGGTACACAGCAAAATACCTTCCTTGGCGTTGCAAAACTCGAAGAAGGTGTTGGTACGCTTTTGCTGCTTTTGCTTGCCGTGCAAGTCAAGCACAGGCAGGTCAATGTAGTTGAGCAACTCGCCATAGTACTTGACGCTGTTACAGCTACTCAAAAACACAATAACCTTCTTGTTGCGGTTGCGCTTGAGGAATGTAAACAAAAGCAAAAAGCGCTTGTCAGACTCGCACACCACGTAGCCCTGCTCAAGGCCGTCGGCGGTGCTAGTGCTGTTCTCCTGGTGCACGTTGATGTAGAGCGGGCCCTTGCGCAGTGAGATGCGGGCAAGGTCCTCGACCTTGGTGGTCTGAGTAGCGCTAAAAAGCATGCTCTGGCGGCCCTCAGAGGGCAAGATCTTGATGATCTGGCGCATCTCCTCCTCGAACCCGACCTCGAGAATACGGTCGGCTTCATCGATAACGAGCGCCTTGAGGTTCTTGAAAATAAAACCAGGGGTGTTTTGCAAGTGATCAAGCAAACGACCAGGGGTGGCAACAAGCAAATTAACGCCCTTGGCAAGCTTGTCGGCCTCCTGGCGGCGGTTGTTGCCGCCACCCATGACAATGGCCACAGTCTGCGAGTGGTGCTCCATCAACTCCTTGGCAACGCCAAAGATTTGCAGGGCAAGCTCACGCGTAGGGCTCACAATGATCACACCAGTACCGTTACGAGGCTTGAACTTGAGGCTGTAAAGGAGCTCGATTGCAGGGATCAAGAATGCCAGGGTCTTGCCACTACCAGTCTTGGCTGCACCAAGTACGTCGCGACCAGCAAGAAGGGGCGGGATTGTGTGGCTTTGGACAGCAGTCATTTTTTCAAACCCCATCTGCTCGATGGCCTTGAGGGTAGGGGCACTCAGCTGAAGCGAACTGAACGGCTTTTGATCATTTTCATCAACCGTAATGTGCTCACTCTCGGTTTTACTCTTCTTGTTGGACTTTTTAGGCTCCTCGACCTTGAGCTCCTCGACCTCGAGATCCTCTCCCTCGCTGGGGATCTCGATCTCCTCATTCTGGAGTTGCTTTTCAAGCTCTTCAACGGTCATTCCTTCATTTTCAGAGCCACTGGCGTCGCTGAAGCCGGCAAATTCTTCCTCGGGCTGCTTGCGTTTTTGAGATTTGGCCATGAAGAAAAATCTTAGATAATTTTTTTTATAGTGCCGGCCCAGGTGAAATTTCAAATTTCAGGCTAAGGGAAGAAAAAAAAAATCTGAGTATGCAAGTTTGCTGGCACGTTTAATATATAGCAATTCTACTAAATCTGGATAATAGAGCCTCTTTACCCGCGCCAGCCCCAGCGAATAATGGCAAGCATACCCAGCTGATCACGGAAATCAGGGACGTGCTTGATGTTTAACCGATCGGCCGAAACTACTGTCAAAGCTACATGCTCGTTCTTGAAAAGCTGGGGCTCAAAGTGCATAACAGACTTGCCGTCCACCTTGGCCATTTCAATGGCCTTGGCCTCATCGCGCGCACCCAGGCTTGCCGGTGCTAATGCTGCGTTGGATGCGAAGCACCTCCTCGCGAGAGCCCTCAATAGCCAATAAACGCGTATTCTCATCACTATTGTGAACGGCGCGGTACTCCTTGTCCCAGCGTGCTTTGACGTTGGGCTTGGCATCGAAGTCTTTGGGGCACATCTTTTCGACATTGATGCACGAGAAACGCCAAGTCAAATATACGGCGGTCACCACGCAGATGCTCAGAGGCAAACTTGTATGCATTACCATTGAGCTCAACTGCGCGTGATACGACCTCAAAGTGGTCTTTAAATCCGAGACCATATTCGAGCGACATTGGAGCGCTCTCAACTACGGCTAGGTAGAATTCGCGACTCTTTTGAAATTTGCGCTCCGCCCGTTGCAGTGCATAGCCATTTTGTTAAACAGCTGCGAACGCAATTTCCCGGTCTCCCTGCAGCTCCTTGGCCATAAAGTACGCCACGCCGCACCAATTGACCAGGGCAAGAAACAGCTCTTTATCCCGTTGTAGACTGGGGTTTTTATTGATAAGGCCAAGGAACGCATAACCAAACGCTTTGTCGTTCTCAATGGTCTTGACAGGGCTGCGGCGCATAGCGTTGCGCAGCGAATACAGCATGAGCGCTCGTGTCACGAATTTGGGGTCGATTTGCGAGACAACATTGATGTCTCTTGCCGCCAAATTCTGGAGCCATGCAGAGTCACGACAAAGCTTGTCGATCTGCTCCAACGGCACCCAGCCAATGCAGCCTGGTGCAACCTCTAATAACTGCTTGACAAACGCCAGGTTTTGCAAGAGCGGGGACTTCTGAATGTATGCAACATTTGCACAATCGGTCTTCGCTGCTGCAAGAACCACGTCGCAGTCATTTTGCCACACTGAATGCATCAAGCTCATGCGCGACCTAGCACACGCCACGCGGTTTATGTTCTCGCCCTCCTCCTGCTCATTGTAGGGGATAAGTGGAACGTTAATTGATTGCGGGGTTACCGCTAGCAGAAATACGCTCCTATCCTCGCAGAAACTGCGATTTCCCCGCATCCAGGTGGAGGGTGGAGGGGATACTTTGCAAGCTGCAGCGAAGGATGTCACTATCTAGATAAGTCGTTCCGATAACATCTTTGCACGAAGCAGCAATTGACTGTGCACAGACAAGCCCCAGCAAGTAACACTTTGACTCGGACTCGAAGCTCTAGTCTAGGCTTGGGATGCGGCCGCTCTTGAGCTCGAGCAAAACGTGGTCAGTGGTGCCAAAATAAAATATTTGGGCTGTGTAACCCCACACATAGCGCATATTGTCCTGCTTTGGGGAGCTCATATCCTGCATTCCCTCGCGAAAGTGCTCAAACACTTTTTTTTTGTACGGGTTGAGGGCTCTCCACCGAAAGTAAAAGTTGCACGCGCGGACTTGCAAATGTGCGGAAGTTTGAGGAAATGGTACGGATTTGTTTCCCAAGCAGGGATTTGCTCGGCGATATGATACCAAACGTCCCGGTGGTGGTTGATGGCTGGCCTAGTGCTCTTGATGTGCTCGGGCAGCACAATTGACTCTTGATATTTGTTGAGCTCTAGGTAAGGATTAAGGTAGTGTCACTGGTACGGCATGAATTTTCAGGTTTTTCAGCTAGGTTGCCAGGTTAATACTAGTCGACTGTTTCAAGGAGAGGATGCGTCCTGCAGTTTGGCCACGTGGGGAGATACAAAGCTGTTTGAGACTGTGTGATCGTGTTCATTAATCTACTGCACCTTATTGAAATTTTCTAGTACCCCCCCTGAAATTCGTATAGCTTGCCAAACATGAAGTGTTGCATTACCGGGAACTTGTCAAACACATTGTCCTGGTACATGCGTAGCATGCCGCGATTGATCTTGACCCAATTGGCCGCGAGGCTGGCATCGTGCAGCAGGGGCGAGTGCTCAAAAAACGGCCCGCGCTTGACGGAATAAATAAATGCAATGCCTCCAAAGTACAGATTGGTGGCCGCGTGCTTGGCGACCAATTCGGGGTCCAGCACGCTTGCAGGAGGCGGAGCGTCGGCATCAAGCTTGATTTCTGCCGAGCCAAATAGGTAGCAAAGATGGAAATGGTCATCGAGACCCCAAACACCATGAGACCCCGCAGGCTCGAGGTTGTAGCGCACAATTAGTCTGCGCACGAGATCATAGTAGTCTGCCCAGACTTTAAGGATATCGGGGGCACTAAACGTCTCAACCACGCCTCCCACAAACGCCAAAAAGTTGAGCTCGTGCCCAGTACCATAGTCGAGTCGCGTGGGGTTACCCCAAGCTTGGCTCAGGTAGTGCCCCAATTCGGGCCCATAGCGGGCAAAAATGGGCTTGGATCGCTCGTGCCAGACCCTAAAGGCTACGCTTCCGAATCGTTGGCCGTCGCGTACTGGCTCAACTTGAAGAGCTATGGTCCAAAGCTCTCCAAAGTACCCCAGTAGCTTTGTGGCCTCGGGATTTGTTGTACTAGTAGGGACCTCAATCCCAACACAGGCCTTGTTGGTGGCCTCAATAAGCGATTTAAGCTTGCCGTACGCGCGGCTCTTTTTGAACTGCTCGAGGTCCTCGTGTGTGTTGATTAGTTTCTGCATGTCAGGAGGGTACGGGTAGTCTAGGCTAAAGTTTTATGTAGAGGGCTAATTCAGGTGAACTTTTCAGTCAATTTGAGGCTACTTTAGTTACTGGGCTTGGGGATGGTAGAAACTCTGGGGCCATGACCATCTCTGGTACCTGCTCTGCCAGAGATCTAGGTCTGGGTCTGATCAGGGTCCCAGGCGAATGTGGCCCTGAGATTCAGGTCACAGATTTATATGGGATTAAGCCATAAAAAACGGCAACAAGTCCATCATAAACTTTTAAATTTCATTACTTTTTTATAGCTTATCCCTACTTTGACCCTGGGTGTTTACGTCCAAGCTCAAGCTCGACCTTACTCATGCACTGCAACCCAGAGGAATTCAGGCAACTCTGTGACGAGCTGCAGGTGGCCGAGCCTCATCTCAACAGCTCGTGCCTTGAGCTGCTTGAAAAATTAAAGGACGACTTGCGCGACCTGCTCTCGACGCCGGCTAAGTCCGACAGCGCGAGGCAAACCCTTGCCAAGGGCACGCTGAAAATTGATAGTACCGAGCTCAAATTGTCGCAACGGTTCATGAACACGAGTGCCGAAGTCGCCGACGAGCTTGGGCTCGATGAGATGCTTGCAGCACAATTTGTATTTTATGGGTCTGAATCTGCAAAACGGCTTGGGGTAGAGCTTCACCAGGCCGCCCTGCTCCTGTTTTACCTCAGGAGAGCCTACATTCTCCAAGCAGTACGTCTTTTGGTGGCCCTTCAACCCACAAACTTTGATTTAACCACGATTCTCGGCAAGGAGCCGCAGCTCATTCTCAAGGCTTTGGTTGGCGTGCAAAAGAGCATAGAGGACCTGCATGAGCGCCTTCAGCGCGGTAGGTTCTTGCAAAACGACCAAAACCCCCAGTTTGTGCCCACAATCGAAACTCAGCGCGACTTTCTTGTTGCTGAGCACCAAACGCTGGCGTGCATTTTGCATTCGCTCGTACGCTCAAACAAGGTGGGTGAGGCCCTGGTTGTTGAACTCATGAAGGAGGCCGCCTCTTTTAGCTCTTACAGCTCACATTTGTACGCATACGTGCTGCCACTCGCGGCCTACTTTTCCACCCACAGCCTCAGCGCTAGTGCCGCATCGAGCGTTTGGGAGCAGACCTGGCGCCTCCAGTGGTGGAGAGGTGGTTTGGCTACCCTCTACTGCTCCTTTAACAGCGACGACACGCTCTTGCGCTCGAGCATTAATGATGGTGGTCTTGAGCTCCTTGGCGCCCTGGCAAAGGACACGAGTGTCGGCATCTGCACCACTTTCAACGACTTTTCCATGCTGAGAGCACGCGTGCCCCCTCTAAGCGAGCCGGTCTCGCCCCAGATCCGCGAGCTGCTGATCCCCGAGCTTGAGGGCTCTGTTGCTTCGTTTGTTGCCCGTAATGCCCACATTTTGCGAGAGATGCGCCTCAGCGAGGAGGATGCGTACCTTAGCGGCGACGCCACGCGGCCCGGAGTGGACTTGGAGCGGTTCTTTTTGTTTATTTCGTACCTTTACCAAGGCCGCCCCGATTCGAGCCTTGAGATTTGGCACAAGCCTGGTGGCCCCTTGTATGGCTTTTTGAAATGGGGCTCTACCATCCAGGTGGCGTTTATTAGTGCTGCCTACAACGAGATGCTTGCATCGCTGGCATGCGGGCCTCAAGCAGCGCTCGCGGCTTCCAAGATGTTGCAGGTCGCGCCCTCGCGCTCGTTTGCATTGTGCTGGACCTATATTCACGATTTGTTGAAATACTATGCTGCCAAGCTCGCAGATGACAAGGCGTTGCTGGACGATTCCACAGTGCTTGTACTGTTTAGCTATCTGCGACTTGTGTACCAAATTGTGAGCGACAGCTCCGAAGCGCGCACCACGGCGTGGACCGAGCGTGAGCGGCTCGTCGGCGTGCTTTTTGAGCTTTTGCGGTTCCAAAGCCCATTATACGCGCCCTTGTTTACGTGCATTGGAGGGTTTGTGGACGAGCAGCACGTGGACGAGCTTTGGAAGATGGTTGACGAGTGGGCGTTTTCTGCCATGGTCTACAAACTCGGCGGCAATGGGTTGTTTTACTCGCCCTCGAGCGAGCCCCGCTTTGATAGTTTGCTCACATCAATCAGCGATGTCACTGGATTTGTCTTTTTGGCGTCAAAACTGGCTGCGCGCACTTGCTCAACCCGCGTGCCCAGCTCGCCTTATTTGCGGGTTTACTGCGATTTTGTCGCCAAAGTGTTTTGCTGGACCAAGACCGAGCCTCAGCAGCACGCTCTCCAGGAAGCGTGCGTATGCATATTCAAGGCGTTTTTGCAGCCCCTCGAGGGTAAGCTTGTACAGGTTCCCTTGGCGCTCGCACAAAGCCTCAACATGGACAAGCTCGTCGAGGGCGAAGGCACGCTGAGCGAATTTTTGGCAAAGTTCCCGTACGAGTCGGTGATGGATCTTTGTTTCAAGCGCGAAGTTTACGAGGTATTGTTTAGCATTTTGAAGCCGCCGGCCGAAGAGGACACCCTTGCCTTGGGCGCGGGCGCAGGTGCGGGTGCGGGTGCGGCATCTGGGGCGAGCGCTGCAGGCACTCGCGTAGCCGACGCCGAGTCGGCTACTATCGCTGCGTGCGACCTCATTGCACTTCTCTTGAGCAACCCGCGGCACTCTTTTGAAAAGCCTGTTCTCTACAACCTCAGCGTGGTCCCTCACCTCGCCACTTACTGGAGCTCCAGCAACCGCGATTTGGCTTTGAGCGCCGTTAAGTTGCTCCAAAGCATCGTTGCGAGCGATCTATTTGTGCCACTGGCCACGCGCCGCGACCGCATTGTCGCAGTGCTCGAAACGGCCCCCAACGTTGGCAACATCAAGATGGGGTTGGTCGAACAGTTTGGGCACGCCAGCCCCGAGCTCCAGGTCCATACCCTCGAACTTTTGCTGCAAGGCATTCAGAGTAACCAGGCCACATTTGCTCATTATTTGCTTGGGTTTAGGCTCGGTGCTAATGCCCTGAGCATCGACGCAAACTTGGTGGGTGCCATTGGCTCGGGCAGCTCACTACTCGAGGTGGCGTGCGCGCTTCTCAAGTCTACTGTGCACAATATGGATCGTTACAATATTGACCTGGGCGAGTCGCGCCTCGCATTTTTGCTGAGCGAGGTACTGCTCAAGCTCGTACACAGCCCCCTGAGCAGTAGCTTGACGCTTGACTTTTTGCGCAAGGATGACTTTTTGCTTGAGTTGCTCAAGCTTGAGCCGGTGGCCAGCGCGCGTACCCTTTGGCAAGGCGAACGGCTTGGCGAGGACCCGGCGTTTGACAGCGCTCAAACATTTTACTACTTTTTTAAGCGCCGCGCGGCACTGCTCGAGATGGTCGCGCTCGAGTTCCACACCTCGGCCAAGCGCCAAACTTTTTCGCTGCTTGGGCGCTATGTCAAGGTGCTCATGAACTTGCAGAGCCAGAGCTCGCGCTCAGTACTGCACTTTTTGGATTTCCTCAAGTTCAAGCCTGAGCAGCCTCCCTCGATTCCGGCTCAGATCAAGCCGAGCGACCCCGATGCACCACTTGATCTTGACCGCCTTCGGCTGTTGCTGCTCGTGAGCCCTGTTCAGGGCGTGGCTAACCCTGAGCAGCTCTACACAAAGTCGATCGTTTACCTCAAAATTAAGACTGCTCAGCTCGACTGCCTGCGTCCCTGGTCTCAGCTTGTGCCAATTCTGGTTAATGACACCCGCAATGTCGCGCGCGAGCAAGACACCACCACATTTGTGCTCGAGACCATCCAGACTTTGGTGCCCAAACTCGTCGAGAGCAGCCGGTCAGACCTCACATTTTGCAAGCCGCTGGCCTCGCTATTGGTTTTGCTGCTTGAGCGTTACCTCGAGACCCATGGCGAGGACTTCATTGGGCTTGATCGCCTGCACTCATTGTACCGCGCCGCCGTCATGTGCATCCCTAGCTCGCTCACTTTTGCCTCGCTGAGAACTGACCTGTATGTTATTGGGTATCAGGTGCTGCAAATGACTCTCCTCACCCACAAGCGCGCGCTATACGCCGATAAGCTTGCAGTTATTTCAGGTCAAGATCGCATCCTCGAGAGCATCTGCGTGGACGCCCTAAGCCAGCAGCAAGACCTGAGGCTCGTTGCACTTGTCCTATTGCAAACTTTGGCCACAGTGGCGCGTGAAGCAGATGTCTCCTTTGTTCACGACACTCTTATCCGCACAAACATGCTGCAACTACTCGTGCAGTCGCTGGCATCGGCGCCACTCGTTGAGGCAAAAGTCATATTGTGTCTTATGCTAGAACTCGCCCAAAGCCGTCGCGGAGCCGAGTTTCTGCTTCAAAATAAGCTCATCGATAAGCTTGCCCAAATCAAAGCCCTCTCTGGACGCCAAGAGTACGACCTCTACTTGATTGTGTTTCAGCTGTTGACAGCGCTCGTGCTGTCGCTAGGGGAGGAGTCGGATGCGCCCGCACAGGCGCGCAAATTCATTGAGCAAAACTACCAGCAGGTCACGATAATTAACCGTGCAACGCACCTCGGGCCCGACCGTTGCGCAACTGCTATCGCGCGGCTAGTGGCCTTGGTTGGGTACAAACACGCCTAGCATAGTATATATTTAAGCATCTTTTACGGTGGCATGCATTGTAATTGTATAATGTGGATCAGTGGAGTGCCATTGACAAGCTAGCACTGGCCAATCCTTTGCTGCACACCATGCTTGATAAATAGCCCTTTGCGTGCTCAAGTGCCGGCACACCAGGCCGCTACGCCAACTCAGTCAGTTGCATCATAATTACTATATAAACTTTGAGCACGAGCAGGCACTCAACTAAACTAAACTAAGCTAAACTGGGGCGCCAGGCCCCTTAATTCCACGCAGACGGGATGTGCGTCTTTGCGTTCTTTGCATACACCTGCTGCAGCTTGTCCTGCAGCTGACCGGCATTATCCTCGATCCATTCCATTGAAGCGAGGTGCGAGTTGAGGATGCGCAGTACGGGTCCGATCGGGTCCTCATCCTTGATCTGGTTTGCGTTTTGAGAGATCTTGTTGATTTCGCCAATGAGCGAGGAGAGGCTTGTCTCAAGGCCGTCCAGCCGTGACTCAAGCGACTCGGCCAGTCCGTATGCCTCGCGCCGCTCCTGATCGGCCGGTTGCAGGTGGTCGAGCCTGGAAGCCTCGAGGTTCTCGTACTTGTCGAGCATCTGCTCAAGCGAGGTCTGCTGACCATCAATGTAGTTGAGAAGATCGTCAATACGCGTCTGCTGCAGCTCAAGGCCCTGCACCTCACTCCAGGTGTTGGAGATTTTGGTGCCGTTCTCGACTAGGACCCGGTCCCATTTAGCAATATCCTGAGCCTGCTCTTGAAACTGCTTTTGCGAAGCGGTCAGAGCCGAAGTCCACTTGGAAATAATATCCTCAAACGACTTGTTGCGCATGTACATGCTAGGGGTAATCTCGGTCTTCTTTTCAGTAGATGCAGCACCGAATGTAGCGGTAGGGGCGGAGGTTTCATCCTTTTTGGCACCAAATGTCAAGCCAGAGGTGGGCGCATCATCCTTTTTGGCACCAAATGTCAAGCCAGAGGCGGGCGCATCATCCTTTTTGGCACCAAATGTGGGCGCCGCAGTGGAGGTTGCAGCGGGGGTGGTTGTCTCGTCCTTTTTGGCCCCAAACAAGGGCGCATCCTTTTTCTCTGTGCTTGCGGCAGGCGCACCAAAGAGAGGGGTTTCCTTTTTGTCGGCTGAGGTACTACTGGCAGCGCCAAATAGTGGCTTGGACTCGGTCTTGGCACCAAGTGCGGGGGTCTCCTTTTTCTCGGTAGAGCCAAACAGAGGGGTCTCCTTTTTATCGCTGGAACCGAAAAGAGGCGTCTGTTTTTTCTCTGTGGCGCCACCAAACAGCGGCGTCTCCTTTTTATCGCTCGCCGCACCAAACATGGGCTTGGCACCAGAATCGGTACCTGTGCCAAACGCAGGGGCTGCACTCGAGGCAGAACCAAACAAGGACTGTTTTTCTGTGCTTGCGCCAAAGGCGGGGGTATCCTTCTTCTCGGCAGGGGCCCCAAAGTTAAACGCCGGCTTGTCTGCGGCAGGCGTAGCTGGCGTGGCAGAGTCCTTGGGGGCGAAGAGACCACCTGCAGGCGCTGCTGAAGATGATGTAGAGGTCGCTGCGGCAGGTGTTGTGGAGGAACCAAACGAAAATGCGGCTTTGTTGCCAGAGGGAGCGGCAGAGGATCCAGCCGCGGGGGCCGCGGACTTGCCAAAAAGACCACCGCCAGAAGCCTCAGCAGGCTTGCCAAAAAGTCCGCCCGAGGTTGTCGATGTCGTCGACGCGGCAGCAGCCGGTTGGCCAAAGGAAAAGCCGCCAGTCTTTTGCTCGGCTGGCTTGTCGTCAGTCTTTGCTCCAAACGAAAAAGCGGGCGTCGAGGCTGTGTTTCCAGTCTGGCCGAACGAAAACGCGCCTGTGCCGCTGCCAAATGCTGGTTTGGACGAGTCTGAGCCCGAGTTTGAATTGCCAAACATTATGATGACAGATAGAGGTTGATCTGATCTTCAAAGCTGGCCATGGTCGGCGCGACGTGACCGGCTGGTATCAGCGCGGAAAAAAATCTCTTGTTGGTGTTTTATGTAGGAAAAAGTCCCGAGAATGTATGTACTTTATGGCAACGTGCACCTGGGTCATGCCAAGGCGCACGCGAGCATAGCTGGCCCGTGGTGGTTCGGCTTTTAATGCAGCCTTTGGCTGCTTTTAGCAGGTAAAGCGGCTGGAATAGGATTATTTCAGAGCAAGTTTAGTGACTGAAGAGCTGGGGGTCCCGAGATTCCTTGCGTTTAGCCGTTTAATCGCACGATATATAGCACTTGCCCAAGAGCGAGCTCACCGACGTGCGTGCCAACCCTGCTCTTAGAGATGCTCGCGGCGAGATTAGACCTGGGACTTAATTCTTGCAGATCCTGTTCGCACATCTCTAGCTTCTCTAGGTACTGCTCTTTTTTTTTTCAATATCGGTTTCTTCACTACCTGTGCTATCTAGCACCTGGGGCTCTGACTGCGTGGCGGCGCAGCTTGCTGCGCCATCCGCGGGCCAGGTGCTCCCAGTTGGCAGTTGGGTCATTCGCCTAGGCAGGCCCATCCCTTCCCCCTCGTCCCACCCATGCAGGCTCGCATTGACTCTGTGGAGGGATGGGGCATGCGGCTGGGCGTTGACCAGGTTGTGAAGCCATGTGCTTGTGTCGTCATTGACGTGTTATAGATGCAAAGAGGCGTGGACTGCCTCACAATTTTTTTCTTGTGCTAGACTGCATGTGCTAATTGGGGGGCACATGACCGAAACGGTACGCATTTTCCAAACCTAGACCAGCAGAGCAATGCACAACCGTTTAAAAGCTGGGCGCTTTGCTTGGGCTCATATGGACCCATTTAGTACCTGAAAGATCTAGTTGTTCCCGTGTATGCAAGTTCATGCACGCTACATAAATTTGCAAGCAACTGCAGAATCTAGCCCTTGATGAAATTAGTTTCGCTAAAAGTTGTATTTAATCGTGTAAAAAATCTAGTCAGAGTATGCTTTAACGCTACCGAGGCTTACAACACGGCCCACTATACACAGCATTCGCTGGTGCACCACACTATACCACCTAACTCTTAGTTTGGTGTGGTACTGATAGGTGATCCATTCTGGGAGACGCTGGTAGATGAGGTGTACCCTGACTTGTGCTTGTGCGTGGGTCGGGGTAGCACCGAGTCGTTTGAAAGCATGGCAGCCCTAGTTTGTACTAGGGCAAGCAGGACCAGGCACGGACTTCTAGAGGCTCGTTCATTGATTTCGGTCAATGAAAAAAGGCTAGATTACGGTACGCGATGTAATATCACCGGCAACTCGGGGTGCTAGCTACACCCTGTTGTGTGCTGGTTGACATTCGTTGTGATCTCCTTCCTGTACGATGTTCGTGAGCAAAATGGTCTCTATTGTTGCACATTCATCATTGGCCACAAACCTCAATTTCGAACTGGTTCTGGCCTTGCGCAAACTCTTTGCCCCTAATTGCTCCGACTGGGCGTGCTTCACCCCACGAGCACAACGGGCAACTTGAGGGTGCCTCCAAGGACGTCCAATTATGGTACTAACGAGTGCGTGGGCAGCCCAGTGGACTTCTGCGGCATGACCTTATGCACAATTAGGGCGTGAGATAGGCGTGGGTACTCTAATGGTGGATGGTGGCGTTCAGGGGCCTGCGTCTGGGAGCTTCAAGGTCCTGGTGGCAGTGTGGGCGACTCTAGGTGGAGGAGGGAGATTTCAGGGTAGTCTGCGTCAAGGAGCTCCGAGATGCGTCGTATTGGGCGTGGGCACTTTGCTCGTGACGGGTGAGGAGGCAGGGTGTCTGCGTTCGGGCGTGAGTACTTTGCTCGTGACAGGCGAGATGGGCGAGGAGCAGAGTACTTGCGTCCAGGCGTGGGCTACTCTGCCTAGGCGGGGGGCGGGTTTCAGGGTGTTCTGTGTCAAGGTGCTCAGCGTGATATTAGGCGTGGGCACTTTGCTCGTGACGGGTGAAGAGGCAGGGTGTCTGCGTTCGGGCAGGGGTACCTTGCTAGTGACAGGCGATGCGGGCGAGTAGGCGGGTACCTGCGCCCACCAAGTTCGTCGTATGGGCGTCCTCCCGTGCCATTGCTACCCCAGCCGCCGCCGTCGCTCTCGCTGCCGCTACCATGGCTATGACCTACTACTCCTATTGACTCGGTAATCTCAATGGCCCTGGCTGCATACTGCTCTTTTTTTCTCGTCGCGCTGCTGGCTCACTCCAACACTGTCACTGCCGCCGTCGCAGCTGCCAGCATGATCTCGGCAAAGTGTTCCCTCTCACCCTGTGATCTCACAAGCCCTGGCTTCATGCTGCCGGGTTGATTTTTTGCTCTTGCTTGCTGCACTCTTGTCAGTGCCGACGCCCCATCACTATTGCCGCCGTTTGTTTTTATGTCTGGTGTTAACTCTTATCGCTACCACCGCCGCCGCCGCCACATCTGCCTCAACAACAAACTGCTCCCTCTCTTGCTGCGTTCTCTATATGCCACCCGTTTGTTTTTCTGGTCCTGCTTGCCACGTTATTGTCATGGTCTTATCCACGTCCCTGCCGCATGGCCATGATCGGCCTATAAACTATGTACATATTTCCTGCCCTCCTCAAAGGACAGCCCTTAGACGAAGTAAAGCCTCCTCCCCCAAAATGTCTACAATTTCTTGTATGGAGCACCCCGCCTGGCCCCCCACCAGTGCGCGGCGCAAAAGAGGGAGCAGCTGCTTTTTGGGGCCAGAAAGCGAGCGGCCTGACTCGAGCTCACTGACCGCTTGAGCCACAAGAGCCTTTTCACTAGCATCGAGGTTAGCTCTGGGTGGTTTCTCGAGTGTAGATTTGACCTTTTGTTCAAATTCGCTAGGACTGCTAACGTGCTTGCGTAGAATTGTCAAAAGCCGCAGTATCTCTGACTCTGAATGACCATCTAATTGGCACAAAGGGGCAACACGACCGGGGTCCGCGAGTAGGGCGTCTTTAAAGTGGCGCTGAGCAAAGTACTCGAGCTTGTTCATGTCCACCTGAACATTACCCTTAGTGAGCCCTTCAATGGAGAATAGCTGCTCCATTTGGTGCTTGGACATGTACTCTGATTGAGATGCACCAATCTTTTTGACCGGAGACCAGCCCAGCAGCACCACGAAATTGAGAAACGCCTCAGGTAGGTACCTGCTCTGAAACTCTAGTGCGCCCACAGCGGCCTTGCGTTTGCTCAGCTTTTTACCACCACTATCAACTAAAAGCGGAATATGAACAAACTTGGGTGGGACCCACCCAAAACTGTTGTAGAGGGCAACATGCTTTGGGGTCGAGGCAAGCCATTCTTCGCCGCGCACAACGTGTGTAATTTCCATGAGATGATCATCCACAACATTAGCCATATGATAGGTAGGTAGGCCGTCGCTTTTCACCAGAACAAAGTCGTCGTATCGGACGCTGCCGGCGTTGATTTGAGGCTGAATGTTGAGATGGCCATGCAGCTCGTCGTCAAATTCGGGGTATGCGGGCGCCTCGGACCCATCAGTGCGAGTAGGACTCTTGAACCGTACAACGTGTGGTTCATGCTTGCGCTGCTCACTTTCTTCGGCGCTAATATGCGAACATTTACGGTCGTAACTGGCGGTGCTAAACATGGCACGAGCACTGGTACTAAGAGCATCAAGGCGCTCATGGCTGCAAAAACAGCGATATGCATGGCCACTTTCAAGAAGTTTTGCAGTGTATTGGTTGTAAATCTCCCGCCGCTCGCTCTGACGATAGGGTCCATGAGGGCCGCTCTTTTGTGGGGACTCGTCGGCCTCAATGCCAGCCCAAAGGAGGCTCTGATAGATGTTTTCTTCAGCTCCCTCGATAAGCCGTTTTTGGTCTGTATCTTCAAGCCGCAGCAAAAACTGGCCGCCGGTCGCTTTGGCGAGCAAATAGTTAAATGCGGCTGTTCTCATACTACCCAGATGGATCGAGCCTGTGGGACTAGGTGCAAATCTTGTACGGGCAGGCCTGGCGGCTGTGGTACCGACTTTGGCACTCTTGACCGCCCCATCCAGAGTCCTGCGACCAAGGCGCTTCATCATCAAATGACAACCGAGACGGACGTTTTGCAAGAAACGGTCACGCGTGTAGAGTCTCTGGCCGAGAATATCGGTGGTTTGACTGCCAAAATACGTACAAATGTGGCAGAGGCCATGCACAACTTGGGTCCTCTGGCTCAACGCGCAAGTGGCTCCACCGGCACTCGCCAGCGCATTGATGGGCTTTTGTCGGACTTGGAAGACTTGCGGCCCTTGCTTCAAGCTATCCAGCACCATGAGCAGGTAATTTTGAGCGGATTGCTCGTTGAAGGCCCCGAAAAATATGGCGAGTCGTGGACCGCCCTAGGCGACCTTTACACGGCCCTTACCACCGATTATCGCCAGTACCACGGCCTCATTACCCAAGTGACCAATTTACAGCAGCGTGCTGAACAGGAATCGAATGATCTGCTCCATGGCGAGATGGTACGCGTGTTTAGCGAGGAGGACGTACCCCACCCAGACGACGTCTCGACGTTGCAGCAAATGGTGGCCTTCCTGGAGAACCACGGTATGGCCAAACAAATACATGTCATGGCGACCACGCAGATCCGTATCTCAACCACAAAGGCTGTTCAAGCCCATTCACATCGCATCGAGACGCCAGCCGCAATCAAAAAGTTCAAGGCGTTCCACCAGCAATATCTGGGCCAGCAGCAAGAATTGCTCGGCTTTTTGTTTCCAGCTCACTGCGAGGAGTACCTTGGACTCCAAAACGAGATTTTTGAGGCTGAGGAGCAGCAACTCGCCAAGAAGGTTGGCCGCCTTAGCCAGGGCAAGGCCAAGGGTGATATGGGCGTATTTGATGAGATTGAGACTGCGTCCGAGCTCGAGCCCGAGAGACTGCCCCAGTTGATGCCCGAGGCAGCCGAGCGCCTTGGTGCGCTGTTTGCCGATATATCAAGCGATAAGGCACCGACACCTGAGGTGGGCATTTCACCCACAGTCGAGAAGCTCGCGCGCACAATCCGTCAGCTGGCAAAAAAACAAGGCGCCGTCCTTTCTGCGCTCCAGAGCCAGCCCCCGCGCTTCTACCTACCGCAGGCCCACAGCCCCGAATGGCTCAAGGGGTTCCCCATCACTTCGCGCCTCCCCAATTTGCTGGACTTGTACTTTGCAGACATGCTCGAACAGGTCTTTTACAGCCTCAGCCAGGCCGCCAATCGCAGCAACAAGACGCCTGCCCAGCAGGGCCTGTTTTTGATCAACAACACGTCGTTTGTGCAGCACTTTTTGGCTTCCAATGGTGGCCTGTTACCTCCCAAGGGCGTGGCAGAGACTCGCCTTCAAAAACACCACAACACTGCCATCAAGCTCTACCTCAGCGATTGGCAGCGGTTGAGTCTCTGCCTCATGGAGGCGAGCGGAGGCCCCGACCACAAGCTCAAAAAGCAGGAGCGTGAGGACGTTAAGGAGCGGTTTCGCCAGTTCAATACCGAGTTTGAGGTGCTCGTTGACAAGCAGCGCAAGGCGCCCATCCCCGACAAGGACTTGCGGCTCGAGCTCTCGCGAGCTATCAGCGGTATCATCCAGCCGCTGTATCAGCGTTTCTATGACAAGCACTCGGGTGGCGATTTCACCAAGAATTTGGACAAGTACGTCAAGTACGACCCCAAAAAGCTCGAACAGATCTTTTCCACCATGTAGATGGATGCTATTTATAAATATATATATGCACGCGACGTTTTTTCTCCTAGTGGTCGCCTCAACTCAATTGCTTGTCTTGTGTGAAGTGCGGGCATGTACCCTGTCTACATCTCTGTGAATCCCTTGAATCGCTAACTACAGGGCTCCGTCAGCAGGCGCACCCCCCTGTTAAACCCCCACGGTCGTTGCCACCCCTTTGTCATGGACGCCATCTGCCAAAAGTACACGGCGCAGCCGCTCGCCCAGGCCCCCGAGGCGCAATTCGGCGAGTTTGAGCTCCCGAACGTCGACGCGCCCGCTGCGTTTCTCCGCGCGCACACCGACGACGCCAGCAACAGCGATGCCCGCATCAAGATTCAGCACGGCACAACCACGCTGAGTTTTATCTTTGAGGGTGGAATTGTGGTTGCCGTCGACTCTCGCGCAACTGCTGGCTCTTGGATTGCCTCCCAGAGCGTCAAAAAGGTCATTGAGATCAACCCGTATCTCCTGGGTACAATGGCCGGTGGCGCTGCCGACTGCCAGTTTTGGCAGCGCTGGTTGGGCTCGCAGTGCCGCCTGCACGAGCTGCGCAACAAGGAGCGCATCAGCGTCTCAAGTGCCTCGAAAATCTTGGCCAACGTCATGTACAACTACAAGGGCGCCGGGCTTTCGATGGGCACGATGATCTGCGGCTACTCCAAGTTCAACAAGCCCGAAATTTACTACGTGGACTCGGACGGCAGTCGCGTTAAGGGTAACCTGTTTGCAGTCGGCTCGGGTCAAACATTTGCCTACGGCGTGCTCGACCAGGGCTACAAGTGGGATCTCTCGGTGGACGAGGCGCTGGCGCTCGGAAAACGGAGTATTCTCGCTGCAACCCATCGCGATGCCTACTCGGGTGGAAGCGTCAACCTCTATCACATTGGGCCCGAGGGCTGGACCTACCACGGCAACCACGACGTGGGCACGGCTCTGTGGGAGGCCAAGGAGGCCGAGGGCTCGTTCAATAATATTCCTGTCGATTAATTAGTTTTATTTTTGGCACAAGGTGCATACGCCACAATCCCTAGGGGCGATGCGCGCGGCACACATGCCGCCCATGCGCCATGCGCGCACTTGAGGATGCATGTGCATGAGTGCTAACTCCAGAAGCTGGCCGACGGGAGAGCTTAAAAAAGGTCAGAATAGCCTTGAGTAATTTTATGGATGCCAAAACACCAACTAAAAGCTCCTTTGTCTGCAAATAGTAACCATACTTCTTGGTGCGCCGCAGGTTACACTACAGCATGCGCAGTTATGCTTGCACGAGGACCCATGCACCCAGTGCGACATAACAAACCTGTTGTACTGGGGATAAATACCCCTAAAGTGTACCAATTATGTATCGCTATTAATGTTGTTTGCTTTGCTATTGACCGGCGCGGCCTCCCAGTTTGCTCCCACCTACCAGCAGATCGATCAAGGATCTCCCATTGCATTCGAGCAAGGCCAAGCCGCCGCCCAGGAGCCCAACCAGGAGCTCATCATCGAGCTCTCCATTTCGCAGCAAGCTCCTCCAGACCCACTCCCAGCAACAACACCCCCAGAGACACTTGATGGAACTCTGGACGTTTTTAGTATCGACACGGTGCCCAACCCGACTGACTCTATTGTGACAATCTCCTTGGGTACTTTGGCCAACTCAATCAAAACCCTCGCCGTTGCCTCCATTACCATTGACCCCAGCATTCCCACGCCTGTGCCTGCGCCCAAGACCGAGTCTGCGCCTGCGCCCCAAACCCCCCAGGCCCAGCTCGAGACCGAGGCTGTCGCTTCGACCCAGAAAGAGCTTTTTTCTTCTACAAACGAGACTGCCGTTGCGTCGAACACCCATATCAAGTCCCACACCACCCCGGTTGTTGACCAAGGCGTTAATGAGGGTGCACCTGATGGCCAAATTTACGACCCCTATCAAACTGCCGAGCTAGCTGTTGTTTCAGCGCCGCCTGTCTACTCTATGCGCCAAGACGAGCTGTTTGATATGTTGTCCGACTACGCCAAGAATATCGACCACTACTACCAACAGCAAGATCCTGCCACCCCGGCTGTGGCCATGGAGCAAGCTGCACAGTACCAAGCCCAGCCCAACATTCAATATCGAGATACCTCGAGCACGCAGCACCCCTTGCAAGCTGCTTGGACGGCGCCTCTTGGCACCCAGCTGGTCACCGACACAAAACACACCTCGTCGGCCATTATCACCGCTGCCAGCCCCGGACCCCAGCCAATTGAGTACTATGGAGATGCGTACTTGACCTTTGATTGGATGCATGACAACTGGAGCTACTCGATCTCCAATGTGTCGGCCGTTGCCTTCCACTCGGCTAATGCTGCGCGCCGCCTGACCCCCGCCATTGTAAAGTGGGCCCTACAGCTTGTTTGAGCACGTGTGCTACCATTCTGTGTTTCTATTATTTATTCATATAGTTAGTACTAGTTAGTTTATATTGTAGTGCATCCGCATAGCTATACCGGCCTCCATTGCCATTGCGACTGCCACCCCCGCGCTGTTACTCTAATCAAACTGTAAATATTACATTAAATAAATATGATGCCTATGCAGCTTCTGTGGTCGGCCTTTTTGCTGCAGAGTCCTCGCCTGGCGAAGGCCGCTTGAGCATAGCGCGCTGGTAGGCGCGTAGCTGCTCGATGGCGGCAAGGATACTGGGGCTTGGATTGGGGACTTTCTCGGCCTTGGCAAGTAGCTGGGCGATTTGCTCGGGAGTGTACTTGGGCGGGGGCGCTTTTGCTGCTTGGGCTGAGGGGGCGCCTTGAGCGGGTGCACCTGGTGCAGGCGCGATAGCGGGAGCCGCCGCCGCAGCATGCGCGGGAACAAGCGCGGGAGCGGGCGCCGCAGCAGGCGCAGGTGAAGCATTGGGGACAGCCGTCGGTATTATGGGCTGCGCTGCAGGCTGTGCGACGGGAACTGCTGGCTGGGAGACCGGCATGGGAGCTGGAGCTGGCGTGGGAGCCGCGCCTGGTGCAGGAATGGGTAGTGCCGCCGGTGTAGGCGCTCCAGGGGTAGGCGCGCTCGGGTACGCTCCAGGGGTAGGTGCAACAGGGGTGGGCGCACCCGGGGTAGGCGCACCCGGGGTAGGCGCGCCAGGGGTAGGAGCGCTGGGGTACGGGCCTGGCGTTGATGCGCCAGGAGTGGCGCCTGCTGGCGTCGCGGCTGGCTCGTCGTCTTCTTCAAATACGGCGCCGCCCATTCCTTGGCGCTTGAGCTCACGCAGCTCCTGCTTGACCTCATTGTTGACCTCCGAGGGGCGCCGCGTAGTTTGGTACTTTATTAACTCGAGCGCTTGCACCAAGATCTGGTTGACTTGTTGAGGACTTTGGAGGAACTTTTCGAGCTGCTCAATGCCGCCAGCGCTCTTGGCGGCGCGCGCTACAACCACGGCGAGCGCGTTGGACAGCATGTTGGCGTTTAGCGTCTTGCCACCCGCCTTGGCCAAATGACCCTGCAGCTGCGATTGAAGACGTGAAAGCAGTCTAATAAGCTGTGGACTGAGGAGGTTGCCCGACTCGGAGCGCGGCTTGGCGTCGCTCTGCTTGCGAGCCGGGATCTCTTGGGCAAGCTCGGCAATCGACTTATCTGGACCCGCAGCCGTGCCGCTGGGACGCCGCTTGACCGCGCGCTTCTTGTCCTTCTCGCTGATGTACTCCTTGTCGAGGCCCCACAGCCATCCCTTGCCCTCCTTGCTCACCTTGCGAAAGGCCTTGGAGGAGCTCAGGTTGTGGCGCACACTGTTTTGCCATCCCGAGGGACAGTACCGGTAGTATGGGAAAAGGTCCATGATGGCCTCGTAAATGTCTGCGAGACTCAGGCCCTGCTCAGGCGCACGTTCCTGAAGAGCACGCGTAATGAGCACCGAGTAGCTCAACTGAGGCTTTTCACGATACTCGAGCGGAATCTCGTCAAGAGTGTACTCGCGCTTTTTAGGTTTGGGCTCTTTGGGGGCTGCTTCGAGCGGCTTCTTTTTGCGCTTCTTTTCCTGGACGGCAAAAAAGTTCGCCTCATCGCTCTCATGCTGTACCGTTTCGTCAGGGTCCCGCGCCTCGGGCTTGGGTGAATTGGGTAGAATAAACTTGAATCCGATCGTGCCTATGCGCACTTCCATCTTGTCGCGTAGCGGCACTGTTGCCTCGTGCTGGACGAAATCAGAGTTCACAAACGCGCCGTTGCGGCCCATAACCGTGAGCTCAAAGCGCTGGGTAGCAAAGTTGTAAAAAATCTTGGCGTGCCGACGCGAAATCGCCTTGGAGTTACCAAGGTGCACATCGACGCTTGTTTGACCGTTCTGAGCGCGCCGGCCCAGCACAACCTGCAGCGTCTGGACATAAAAGGTAAACTCGTCAAAATCGAGCCGCGCATAGGCGCTCACACGCGTCCGCTCGTCCGGTTGAGCTTGGTCGCTTTCGACCGCGTCCGGTAAGGAATTGGCACTGAACGCGCTCTGCTCATACATCAATGGGCCTTCCTCGGGTGCGGGCCGAGCGAGCTCTGGCGCTACCTGCTCGGTCGCAGCTCGCTCGGCGCCGGCGGGAGACCCTACCTTGGCGCCGTCGTCCATGATGAGTAACGGTGGGTGGTAGGGGTTATGTACTGCGTCGTGCGTCGTGCGAGCTTGGAGTTTGACAGTGACAAAGAAAGGCCTTTTGGTTCCATTTGAGGATTATTCGAGGCACATGTTCTGTAGTTGATTTCTAGCGCAGCTTCTGGGGTCGCCTTGGCTTGATTTAATGTATAATATGGATACGTGTGCCCATTTGGTTCCCTACACGCTACATATGCGCTCTCGGCATGCCGCATTACATTGCCGAGCTTTGCCATGTTACAGGTCTAGCATCTGCTTGACCCACGCTGGGCCACGCTGGCGGCTTTTGAGAGCGCGTGCATGTGCATGCATTACACGCGTCAAACAACCCACAGCGCTCCTTGACATTCAAGCCCTAAAGAATGATTTGGCTCGACCTAGTGCTATATACAACTATTCAAAGCCTGATTTCAGCCTCACTGGACCCCAAATTTTGCAGACGAAAGGCCTGTGGGTTCCCCCAGCTCTTACCCCTAACCCTAGACGCTCGCCGCCGGGCAACCATGCGGACAATGCATAAGACCCCCACAAGACCCCCCATACTCACCGCCAATTCCTGCACTTAGCGGCCAAAGCTCGCCATGTCTTGCACTTAGCGCCAGTGCTGACATCTATAAAAGGACAGCGCAGCCCTTAGAGTCACCAATGACAAAACTTTCAATTATTGGTGCCCCGTTCAGCGGCGGCCAGGGCAAGGGCGGTGTCGACGAGGCCCCGTTGATGCTTGAGCAAAAGGGACTTGGCTCCGAGCTCGAAAAGTTGGGCTACAAGACAAACTGGCAGCACCTTGAGTTTGAGGACGTTGCCAACGACGACGTGCGCAAAAACATGAAGCGTCCCAAGTTTGTTTCCCACGCCGCTAAAAAGGTCTATGAGGCGGTCAAGTCCAGCTCCAAAGATGGCCTTGTCCTCACCGTTGGTGGTGACCACTCCATCGGCATGGGCACTGTTGCCGGTGTTTTGGCGTCCCACCCTGACGCTGTCGTACTTTGGATTGATGCTCACGCCGACATCAACAGCCCCGCCGCCACCGAGTCGGGCAATTTGCACGGGTGCCCCGTTTCGTTTTTGACTGGCATCGATGAGCTCGAGTCTGACCCTAACGACGAGTTCAAGTGGGTTCCCCGTAAGTGCCTCGACTTCTCGCGTCTCGCCTACATTGGTTTGCGCGACGTGGATGAGTTTGAGAAGCAGGTGATTCAAAAGTACAATATCGCCGCCTACTCGATGCATGATGTCGACCGTCACGGTATCTCCCGCGTTGTGGATATGGCTCTGGAGCGCGTCAACCCCGGTTTGCGCAGGCCCATCCACCTCAGCTTTGATGTGGACGCCCTGGACCCCTTCTTTGCACCTGCCACCGGTACCCCTGTTCGCGGTGGCTTGACCTGGCGCGAGGGCTGCTACATCTGTGAGGCCGTGTACGAGACTGGCAAGCTCGTTGGCATGGATCTTGTCGAGGTTAACCCTCACCTGGGCGAGACCGAGCAGCAGCGTGAGACGACCGTGCAGAGCGGAATTGCATTGGTCAAGAGCGCATTTGGCCAGACTTTGCTGTTGAAGTAGATTGCATATATAGAGGGAAAAAGAAAAGAGAATTGTGAATGTCTAACCAGGAGTAATGTCTCGAGACCACGGAAGACGACGGCAGCAAAATCCTTGGAGGCCCAAAATCGAAAAACAGCTGCTCAGCACATAGCCTAGGCACCTCAAATAGTCAGAGCACAGCCTAGACAAGCTCAGAACAGGTGCCAACCAGGAGCATTTTGACTCGACTGAAGTGAGGACGGGGGGTCGATGTCTTGGGCAGTGGTGAAAGGGAGCAGCTTGTCAAGGATAGTGGCGAGGACAAGGTCGTTGAGGTTGGCGAGGTGAGGGTGACACGAGTCAACAGCAGGATTGCAAAAACACGGGCAGTATTTCGAGGCCTCCACCCCGCTGAAATCTGCGAGATTCCCACTGATAAATAAATATTAGCTAGACTAACTAATTGGCTGCTCACGGAACATGCCACAGCAAGGGCAGCGCCCCTCATACCCAGGCTTGGCCTTGTTGCACTTTATTTTGGCGCGCTTGTTTTTGAACCAGGGCTCTACCTGCTTCACGGTTTTACCAGATTGCGGCACCAGCCGCTCTTTTTCTGGCTTGTCCGGGTATGGGTTGTCCAAATGGTTGTGCAATCATTCGAGGAAAGCTGGCGGAGCCGCGTTTGTTGTCGAGGTTCTTTGCCGGGGGCGGGCGCGTGACCTTGACTGCGCTGATTTGCCAACCACTATTTGACCTTTTGAGGTGTACAATGGGCCTTCTAGGCCAGCCGGGGGCGGCATCCTCATCTGCGGGGTTGGGGTTTAGGGCATTGTTGCTCAACCAGACTAGAAACACGGCGCTTTTGACCTTTTTTACCCCCCAGACCATGGTGAGCTGAGCCGTCGGGTTCGGGTTGAGCCTGTAAAAGGCTTCGAGCCAGTCGCGAACCTGTTCAAACGTGAGCTTTGTATCCGTCACGAGTCCGTTCAACAGTGTTGGGTGTATTCGGGGGGCACCCCAATGTTGTTGGACAGGAAGTGGCGCATAATTCGCTCCTGTCACAGGGTGATGGGGGGCTCGGGCTCGGGCTCGGGCTCGCTCTCGGGCTCCTCAGAGGGAACTTCGCCGTCGTACTGGATGGAAAAATCCAGAGGGCATAGCAGGGGTGGCGTAGCCTGCGAGTCAGGATCGCACACAGAGTGAATCACCACCCGCCGTATCGGCGCAGGTGTCGACTGTTCGCAGGAGGTACCGTACTTGCCGCGGGTGGCATAACGGGGTAGTCATGAGCCAGAGCAGAAGATTCCGACGCTTAGCTGGCCTCAGGTGTTCCAAAAGTAGACCCAGGCTGGACCGGGATACCGGCAGTAGAACCGGCAGGGGCGATAACGCCACGGTTGCCTTCGGGCCTGGGCTCGGGCTCTGCGATGCTCGTTGGCGAGCCTGGATCCTCGCACGCGTGCTCGTCGGGACTTGTAAGATTGAGCGAGGGGGGGGCTCGTGGACCGTTGGTGCTGGTATGCGCTTCAAAGATCTCGAATGCCTTGAAGTTCGCCGTGAGCTTCTCGAACTCAACTTGTGAAGTGCGTCCTCTGAGGTGGTCATACGGGTCATAGTTTACCAGCCCCTCGAACATGGCCGTGAGCACATTGAGCTCGTCTAGTGGGCGGCTTCTCCTATTTGTGACAACAATATTAGTATTAATCGTAATATTGGAATAATTGATGGAGATCATCAAAACTGGGAGAATAATGGGTGGGGTTTAGGGGAAATTTATGCTCGATAATGGATCATTCGAGTATTTCTTGCATATGCGTGTGGGTACAACCCCTGTTGTCTCGCGCCGCAGACCACGCTGGGCCTCACCGGCCCCATAATTTTTCAAAAATCTACATCTCAAGAATCTACATCTATCTGTGCTAATTGGCCATGAATGCGAGGATATCATGCACCGCACGTTAATGGCGCGGTCAATGGAAATTGTCATGCTCCGTAGGGAGAGCCTTTGACTATCCAAATAAATGACCTAGGCCTGAGGCACAGCCCTGAGTCAAGGGCTGAATTTATTTGTGGGCTCTTGGGACCGGAAGTGCGAGTAGCCCCAATCCATATGCATGCACCCTGCTGGACATAAGCCAGTCTATTGTGGGTCGCCTTCGTCACCACCTCGCAGAGTGCATATGGGGGTCGAGACTCACTGTCGCCGTTTGGTCGAGCACCATATTTTTGTAAAACTTGAGCTAGATAGTGCTTGGCGAGGCTTGGCTAGGCGGGTCTGCTTTTTCTAGCGCGGCCCGCTCGGGACCTGACACGATGAAGAGCTAAAACACGTTAGTTTAGCATGGGGCTATTTTTGTTGCCAAAATATTGGATTATCCGCAACTAATTTGGCCTCCAGGCCCTCGCAGCGGGTCTGGACCGCTGAGCTCACCTGATACAAGGCTAGGGCTAGTACTGCGCGCACAAGGAGCTTGGGTTCGTACTCAGTTCTAGCCATAGGTCTAAACTCTACGAAATTTATCATTCTGAGCGATTCGTGTCCCGGAGCACTCTATGGCCCAATTTACTGAGATTTTGAGTATTTGCAGACATAACTTGGCAGATAGTAGCCAAAATCATTGCAAAGAAAGGTGACTCAATCGTGCTGAGCTATTCCGCGCTGCGCGCTAGTCGCAACTTGTGGGGGCCTCATCCAGCGAGTTGAGGCGGTCAACCTGCACTAAATTATTGTCCATTAGCCACATGAATAGCCCCACGCTCAGCCCTCGACGGGGGCTGCACCACCGGGGGAACCTCGCTACTCACAGGAACCAGCGCCCGCGCATTGTCCTGAGCCACGCGCAACACCTTGCTCATGGTTGCGAAAAACTCGCCGTGGTCACCGGCCGAGTCGGCATCAAAGCCCATCAGCCTTAGGCCGCGGCCCACATCCTGTTGAGGGGCCGATTCAGCGTCAGAGTCAAAAATGGGATCCTCGACTGGGTATGCCTGGCGGCTTGATTTGTGAAGCTTGAACATGTGGCGGCGGCGCCGTTCAAGGATGCGGCGGTCGCGCACGAGCTTGTGGAACTCGTATTGTGTGCGGCGCTCTCGCAAAGTGGTTGCCGGCGGTAGCACCATTAGGCTGGCGGCGGGGCCCATTTCGTAGGGGGCAAGGGCGATCTGTTTGGGCTGTTCCTTGGATCCAGTCTCGAGGTATTTGAGGCGCGTTTGCAGCATTTGCATTCCAAACGCCACCTCTTCGCGCGGGTCTACATTCTCGGCCGCAATTTGCTGCTCGTTGAGAGCCACCAGCGGGGGTGCCATGGTGCCATTGCCAAACGGATTGGCGGAAGCAGAGGTTGGGCTTGAGCCCTCCAGAGCCTCCCAACATAACCACAAAAAGGCCTGAGCCCGCGACTGTGATGAAAATGAGGTGCCCATCACAAGGTCGCTAAACTTGTAACCATCGAGATATTTGGCATCCACTGCGACATAATCTGCGTGGAAAATAAACAACAGATTAACAGCATTGGCACGCGGGGTCGGCCGCGCTAGCAGCTCGTCCAGTGTCTCGGAAACATCGTCACCCTCGCATGCCGCCTTGAGGATACTTTTGACCCGCGGAGCATCCTGAAGCTGCTTGTACTCGACTTGCTCGCCGCTTTGGAGGGCAGGAATCGCGTGGTATGTGCGAAGCCTCGACTTCATGGCCGGGAAAAAGTTGAGAGTCGTGTTCATGCGGCCATAATTTACCAGCACGGAAACCATGGCGAATTTGACCGCGTCAGGGCCGCCAGTGGTGAGACGTTCATTCAAAATTTCCGAACACTTTTTGCTGTGGCACAATGCATCAAGATAAAGCTCGCAAAACGTTTGTTTGGCGCCGGTGTGGGGGTTGGTAAAGACGCACTGCTGGTCAGAGAAAATAGCGTTTAAAAAGTCGTAGCCAATGTCTGCGCGCCACAACGGCTCTCCGTCAGGCTTTTTAAGGTGCTTGATGCGCGATCCCGCAGGTGCCGCAAACAGTCGGTTCCTCGTGGCGTTGGCCATATCAAGTCAGCCTCCGCGCTGGTTCCTCGGAGGGTGGATGCAGGAGCGGATGCCAGGATCACCTACCCTCTTGGACCCGGTTTGATTTTTTTAGTGGTCAGTGGTTGGTGCTTGTGACGATAATACCCAGGGCAGCGTTGATGCCCTTTGTAGTTTTTTCCTTGGGCTTGTACAATTAACGCGTGGTGGTAAATAGTGGATGCCGAGGGCCTAGATCCCCTGCCCTAGACATGAATATTCGCATAGCTCTATAAATACACTAGTTTTGCTCGTTCTCGTGTTCGCCACGGTCGTCGCGATCACGCCCGCGCTCGCGTTCCTGCTCGCTGGTCCCCAGCTCAGGCACAGGCCGTAACGGCTCGTCGTCGCTAATCTCAAAGCTGTCGCGGCCATTATCGTCAAGCTCGATATCCTCGGCCGTGAGCAGGCCCGTGTTGAGCGAGTCGTAGGCCACGGCGTTTTGGCGGCGTTTGAGCACGTACAAAACGATCGGCACGACTGCCACTAAGATGATGGTGACCCCAATAGCACTGCAAACAAGGTAAAACAGCAGGCCGTGGCGCTGCTCGATAACGTGCCCCGGCTGGTCCTGCTCGGCATAAGGGTACGTGGGCGAGCTCGATGCAGTGGAGTCCTCGGTACCGGTGGGCTCGTCGGTGGGCTCGTCGGTGGGCTCGTCGGTTGGCTTGTCGGTGGGCTCGTCGGTGGGCTCGCTCTCTTTGGCGCCTTCAGTGCTCGTGGGCTCGGCGCTCGCGGTACTCAAGGGAGCCTCAAGCACATCCTTGTCGTTTTCACCAATCGGCCGATTTTCCTGGTCCCACATGTCACTGTAAAGGCGCTTCTCGCCGCTCTTGGACTCGCCCCACAGCCGCAGCGACCAGCGCCTGAAAATGCCGCCCAGCGGCAGCTCCTCGCCAGAGACGTTCTCGACCCGCAGCGTCCATGTTCCTACCGCTTGTTGGCCCCAGTGAGCCACACTGTTGAAGGTCCAATCGGTCACGTGGGCGTTGGTGATGTCGTTTGGCCGTGCTTCGGCCAAAACCACCGCGAGCCCCGAGGGCGACACAAGGGTGAATTTGAGCGCGCCACGCTTTTGAAACTGGTAGCTAAGGCGCACGTTTGCGTGCTCGAGCCGCTTAAAGTCACTCAAGTTGTCCTCGGTGACCTCCACAGTGTCTTCAAACAAGGTATCAAAGTTGGAGTTGTGTTCCCTAACTTCACTGAAAAACCAGGTTTGTGGGCCCACAAGTTCATGGGAAACAGCGGCATCAACGGCACGGCCGGCATCCAGCAGCCCAAACCCATAGTCGTTGTGGTATAGCTTGCCGTCGGCGACCTCAGTCCAGTTACCGCGCTCATTGTTTGTGATTTCAAAAGGTAAAGCGGCCTCACGGCACACATACTGAACGTCACGCCATGTGAGCTCTGGTCGCGCATCAAGCACAAGCGCAACAATACCGGCAGCCATGGGCGCAGAGGCAGAGGTGCCGGTGTGGGCATCAGTGCACGAGTTGGATTCGTCGCCCTTGTGCTGGCTGAGGGGGTCAGTCGACGTGATTTTGGTATCACTGTTTGAGGAATAAGTGGTCACAAAGTTTGCGCTGCAGCTCTCGGCATAAAAGGGGTGCTCATTGTTGATATCCACGCTGCTCACAGTGATGCTGTAAATACTGTTTGTGTAGCCATCATAGTTGCAATTATCGCCGCGGTGGAACCCATTGCCGGCGGCCTGCATATAAATGCTGCCAAGGCCGGCGCGCCCGTTTTCAATGCCGTTCAAAATGGACCGCCGCACAATGTCTGGCGGGCCTTCCATGTGCACACCGTCGTCGGCAGGGCCCCACGAGCAGCTATAAATATCGTTTTTGTGCATCATGTGATTGAGCGCGCGTGCCTCATCCAACGAGGTGAGGGAACCGCTCAAGATGCGAATTCCGGCAACCTTGGCCTCGGGGGCCACACCCACACCACACACGTCATTGAGACCAGCAGCAATCTCACCCGCGCACCGGGTGCCATGCCAGTCGTCGTACAGCTCGGGCGTAGGCTCCTGGCGGTGCGTGTTGTAGTCGTAGCTCGCGTCCAGCTCAAAGCTTTTGCTGAAATCAGGGTGGTTATAGTCGAGGCCATCGTCAACAATCGCCACGGTAACATTTTTGCCAGTGTATCCCTTGCGCCACGCTCCTAAAATGTTCATGTCGTGGCCGGGAATCTCAGCGTTAAAGATGTACCACTGCTGCCCGAAAAGAGGGTCCTTGATATTAAACTCGTGGCGCACATCTTCGAGGGACTCGGTAGCCCTTTTGGATAGCTGTGGGGGCACGCAGCATGTGCCCGAATCTGAAGTGTCTGCATGCTCTGAGCGGGTGTTGGTCAAGCCAACATCCTGCCCAGTCAAGCCCTGCTCGTTGAGCCCTTTGGAGGCGCCCTCGTTGGCCCAAACACTCGCCCTCTTTTGTATCCTCGACATTTCTTGTCGTTTATGCAGCTCAAGAGGAACTTCCACCACCCAATGCCCGGGAATCGCCATGGCCTCGACGGCGTTTGGCGGCTTGGTCTCGCTGCGCACCACCTCATAACTGTAGGAATCCAAGTCACGGCGAGCCGGCAATGGGCGTGCCTCGTACTCGTCCTGCCATTTGATGCTCTCGGAAGCTTGCACAATGGCTCCTAAAGCCAGGGCCAATACTGCCACGCTTGGTTGCATTACAAACCTCGAGACTACCCACCACCCACACGCTAGAAAAATGGTCGACTCTGATCTGGCAGAGTACATGAACAAAAGGGTGCTGGTCACTCTAAATGGCCGCAAGGTTGAGGGGACCCTCAAGGGCTACGATGCATTCATGAATATCGTGCTCGAGACCGCCGTGGAGGTCAAGGAGACCCCGGCGGTTATTGGCACTGCGGTGATTCGAGGCGAGGCAGTTGTGAGCTGTACTTTGGTTGAAGCGGCGTAACAATCTATTAACACAAAAAATTTCACCCTCGAGCAGCCTCGAGCACCCCATAATACCCTTTTAGCTAGGCTCTCCAATTAATTAATCATGAAACGCGGACGCGACGACAGCGACGACGACGCTACGCCCGTACCCGAAGAGCAGGTCGCACGCATCGCCTCGGCACTCTTGAATGCCCGATTTTATTCGCGGCCCCTCAAGGGCTCAACAATCAGCGAGATGGCTCCCGGTGCCGACAAGGTTCTGCTGGTGGAACGCGTCAACGACCTGCTTTCCGAGGCCACCACCCTGGAAATGGTAAGGATCCCCGAGCGTGCCCAAGTAGGCACAAAAAAGCTGGCGCCTCGCAATGAGTACATTCTGCGATCCAAGTTGCATGACTCGCGCAGAGCCGCGCTGCTCAAGCACATGCATCAGCCAACCGCCGTCCTCGAAGGTCAAATGTTGCAAGTGGTTGCTCTAGTTTTAACAGCCGGTGAAGTACCCGAGCCTCAGCTGCTCAAGACCATGGAAACGAGCCAATTGGTACCGAGCGAGGCTGTGGCCAGGAGTCTCATTCAAAGGTTGTTGTCGATGCGGCTGCTTGAACAACGCGATAATGTGGTACACGGTTCCAAGAAGATTGTCCTGTACCGAGTTGGACCGTCGGCAAGCGTTGTTTATACGCGAACGGCCATGCGCGAGTACTTGCTGAAATTTATGGATTATAACGAGGATACGCAGACCGCAGAGATGTTGGCACGCAACAAACAGCTCGTCCAGGAGAAGGTTGAGGCAGCTTTGCCTACTGCTAGGGATTAGCGACACCCGCCTAGTTCAGGCTGGCTAACCTTGGTTTTTATTAAATTATTTCTATTATATAAGCATTTACATAAGCATCTGTTCCCAAACTTTCAAAAATCTGATCGATCTCGAAAGGAACGATAAAGCAATGACTAAGTAGCACCCCCACAACACCCCCTGAAAAATTGGCTATCAGGAAATTTCACCAAAAAAAATTTGGTCATCTAATGCCCGCCGACTGTGCAAACGCTCTCGCTGCTCTCAAGGATTACGACTCCAAGGATGGTCTAACCGTCCAGGAGCTGATGAACTCCAAGGTGCACGGTGGCCTCACCTACAATGACTTTTTGCTGCTTCCTGGCCGCATCGACTTTGGCTCTAAGAACGTGTCGCTCGATACCAAGCTGACGAAAAAGATCTCGCTCAAGCTGCCGCTTGTTTCGAGTCCTATGGACACTGTGACCGAGGCCGAGATGGCGATTTACATGGCGCTGCTTGGCGGCATCGGTATCATCCACCACAACTGCACTGCCGAGGAGCAGGCTGCGATGGTGCGCAAGGTCAAGAAGTTTGAGAACGGCTTCATCGTTGACCCCGTTGCCATTTCCCCCGAGACCACCGTTGGTGAGGTGCGCTTGCTCGGCTCTGAGCTCGGTTTCCGCGGGTTCCCCGTGACTGGTAAGTACATGATGGTTTTTTTAAACTTTCGTTCTACAGCAATGATGGAAAACGTCTTGTTGAAAATTTTCAAGTCTGATACTAACAATTTAAGAAAACGGCAAATCTGATGGTAAACTTTTGGGCATGGTTACCTCGCGCGACATTGAGTTTCACGAGGACGAAACCACTCAGGTCAAGGAAGTTATGGCCAAGGACCTGGTTACTGCCAAGAAGGGCCTTACTCTCAAGGAGGGTAACGCCATTCTCAAGGAGTCCAAAAAGGGCAAGCTGCCCATTGTTGACGATGAGGGCAAGTTGGTTGCTCTTGTGAGTCGCCAAGACCTCAAGAAGAACAACAACTACCCCCTGGCTTCCAAGTCCAACGACACCAAGCAGCTGCTGTGCGGTGCTGCGGTTGGTACCCACAACGCCGACCGTGAGCGTCTCGACAAGCTTGTTGCTGCTGGTTTGGATGTGGTTATCCTTGATTCGTCTCAGGGTAACTCCATGTACCAAAGCGACATGATCAAGTGGATCAAGTCCAAGTACCCTGAGCTCCAGGTCATTGGTGGTAACGTGGTGACCCGTGAGCAGGCCGCTCAGCTAATTGTTGATGGTGTTGATGGTTTGCGTATCGGTATGGGCTCTGGCTCTATCTGCATCACCCAGGAGGTCATGGCGGTCGGCCGTCCTCAGGCTACTGCCGTGCGCGCCGTTTGCGAGTTTGCCTCCAAGTTTGGCGTGCCCTGCATTGCCGACGGTGGTATTGGCAACATTGGCCACATCACCAAGGCCGTTGCCCTTGGTGCTTCGTGCGTCATGATGGGCGGTCTCTTGGCCGGTGCCCACGAGGCTCCTGGCCAGTACTTTTACCGCGACGGTAAGCGCCTCAAGTCGTACCGTGGTATGGGCTCGATCGAGGCCATGGAGCAGACTGGTAAGGACGCCAACGCCGCCACCTCGCGCTACTTCTCCGAGTCGGACTCGGTGCTTGTTGCCCAGGGTGTCTCGGGTGCTGTTGTCGACAAGGGCTCCATCACCAAGTTTATTCCTTACTTGATGTCTGGTCTTGAGCACGGTCTCCAGGACATTGGTGTCCAGAGCATTACCCAGTTTCAGGAGGGTGTCAACAATGGCTCTGTGCGCTTTGAGGTGCGTACCGCTTCTGCCCAGCTCGAGGGTGGCGTGCACTCGCTGCACTCGTACGAGAAGCGCCTCCACAATTAAGTTTTGTAGTTAAAATGGACACTTTCAGGGGTTTCCCCTGCTTGTATTTATTCTCACCTTGTTGGACCTGCAGCTGCCGCTGCCGCTGGGTACCCCTGGCTGACCACTGTCGTGCATCAACCTGCAGGCTCAAATCAGTATCCAAAATTAGCACCACGGATAACACTCCGCGAATTGCAGCCCGGCTTTACATCCTAATCTAGATACAGAAACTATAAATATCTCCAATTCCGCACCCCGTTGTTCCACCCTTGGCTCGCCGCAGCACGCACTTAATAACATGACCCATAACCTTCAACAGCTTTTGGGCAAGGATGCAGAGATTGTCCTAGCATCAAAATCGCCTCGCCGCAAACAAATTTGTGAGCAAGAGCTGGGGGTCAAAAACCTGCGGATCGTGGGCTCGCAGTTCCCCGAAAACCTCGACAAGTCGCTCTACACTCCGTTTGAGTATGTCGTGCAAACCGCCATTCGCAAGGCCATTGACGTGTACCAATCCGAGGCCGACAGCGATATTCCGCCTGCTCTAGTTTTGGCAGCAGACACCATCATTGCCGACAATGATGGCCTTATTATGGAAAAGCCAAGGGGTGTTGACCACCACATGGCCATGCTACGCAAGCTGCGCGATTCGAAAAACCCTCACCGCGTCTTTACTGGTGTAATTGCAATTGTTCCGTTCGAGAAACCCATTGTCCCCGGCTACGCCTGCGAGTCATACCTTGGCGAGAGTACCGTCGAGTTTAGAAAGGACCTCACTGAAGAGGAACTGCTAAACTATGTTGCCTCGGGTGAGGCTTCGGACGCAGCAGGTGGATACAAGATCCAGGGCGAGCTGGGCAAGACTCTTGTACAAAATTACACCGGTGAGCTCTCAAACATCATTGGGCTGCCGGTCAAGGGCACTTTTGAGCTTGTGAAAAAGACGGTGCGGGTTGCTCTGGACTGTGAGAGCGAAGATGATAACGAGGAGTATGTCCACGCATTCTAGTATATGTTGCATTGTAGAGCGTTGTTTATTTTTCGGTCTTGGCTTGGGCGACCACAGCGAAACTTTACGATTAAAATAAATACATTATTGAACAGCCTTGCGGTGACGCAGAGCCTTGTAGCGCTCGTCAAAATCGTCAACCTCGGCGTACTCTTCGTACCATCCCTTTTGCCCAAGCTTGACGCCCTGTGGGATACCCGCAGGCGGCGAGATCCAGCAAAACGCCAGGTACAAAAGAAATGATACCAGAAACCCAACAAAAAAGTTGAGGTAGTACAAGTAAATAGCACCCTGGGGCACAGTGCGGCCTACCGTTCCAGCAAAGCCAGGCATGTTGGGTATGAGACCAAGCAAATAGGCAGCATAGGCGCGCCAGTTACAGCCAATGGTATTGTATATGTACTCAGAACCAACGTTGCCACTGTACAAAGCGTCAACATTGATGTGACCGCGGCGGATCACATAGTAGTCGCACGCAATAACACCAGCGATCGAACTTAAAAAGACCGCGTAGGCGCTCAGATAGGTGGTAAACTCGTTGGAGCTTGCGAAAAAGTTCCAGGGGCAGATGCACAATGCCAGAATGCCACACAAGTAGCTACCACGGCGAATGTTCACGTATTTGGGTAACAGAGCAGTCAAGTCGGTACCACAAGAAAGCGAGTTTGCAGCAATGTTGGTACCAATTTGAGCAAGGCCAAAGCCAAGGGCCACCAAAAAAACTCCTCCGCGGTCACCAGCAGTGTAGCTGCCCTGGGTCAACAAGCCCTCGAGTACTTGGATGGGCGACCAGTAGGGGGTGTCGGCCTCGTTGGGGAACAAAACAGGCGAGGCAGCAGCAGTGAGAATGCCGACAAGGGTAGCGACACTAAAGGCAATGGGGATAGTGAGCAGCTGCGACAGCATGGGCGCCTTTTTGGTATCGGCAAACCGGCTAAAGTCAGGCGCGTTGATGATGAGCGTAGCAAAGTTGCAGACGCAGTTCATGGTCGACTGCACAAATGCCCAGCCAAGATCGTGGCTATCGAGAGTGGACTTGGCGTAGAAAACTTCGCCCAAGCCATCAGCGCGCTTGAGGCACCAGATGAGGTAGACCATACCACAAATGGGCACCACTACAGCCTTTACGGTAAAAAGGTGACGGAGCTTTTGAGGAGAGAACCACAAAAAGGGCAGCTGTGCAACCCACGCAATAAAAAACGAGACAAACTGAAACACAGTGGTACCGCTAAGGTTCTGGGTACCCATGCGAGTATCGAGGTCTGTGCCAAAGATAGACATGAGCATGAGCTGAACGCACTGGCCCAAAAGCCACGACTGCACGGCAAACCAAATAATGGCCATCACGACGCGGTTGATCACGGGCCACAGCGAGCCGAAAGTACCAAAACTCGAGCGGCAGCTCACAGGGAAACTCACGTGGTAAATGGCACCGATGCGAGCCGCCAACACCACAAAGCCGCCTGTTATAAAGTAACCGAGCCACACAGAGATCCAGGTCTGCCACCAGGTTAGGCCAGCAGCAACACCTGTCGAGGCGATCTGGAGCGAGTTGATATTGAGGGCATCTGCAATCCAGAAAAAGACAAAATTGTACCAGCTCCATTGACGACGCTCACTTTCCACGGGCTTGAGATCATAGTTGTACAAGAACATCTCCTTGATGGAGAGTGTCGAATCACTCTCGACCTCGAGCAATTTACGGACCTTGCCCCAGAACGTTTGAGAGTTGTAGTCCACATATTGACCTTCAGACCCAACGTCCAAAGTTTCTTCAGAGATAACTGCGCTCTTGTCGCTGTAGTTAGTCGTCATGCTTAAGCGAAATTGAAATTTCCCGAGGTCATGTAATTCCCTTATCTAGATAAGACTGAATTTTCAAGGGTTTTTACCCAAGGCGATCCCTATCAGATGCCTAGCGGGGCGCTAAAACGATCGATCGACTCTTATCGGAAATTTTTCATTTAAAAGTGAAAAATTTAACAAAAAATGATTCGACCCAGGATCGAACTGGGGACGTTCTGCGTGTTAAGCAGATGCCATAACCAACTAGACCATCGAACCAGCTGTTGTGATAGTAGGCTCCGTTGAAAGAATATAAAGTGATAAGAGAGAAATGCAAGAGTAAAACAACTTAAAAAAGTAAAAAGACTAGCCTATCAAATGACGGCGACCAAAGTATGAAATGATTTAGGGCCTTTTTTTGAGTCCAATTCTTGATCAAGGGAGCAGGTCAAATCACAGAATCAACTTAAACACTATTTTCAGTCTATCGACTGCATAAAACTCCCAGGAAACCATACTTGGAAATTGACAAATTGCGATCTTCTATAGCCGTGTAGGGGACAAATAGTGCTCTAATGGGTACATAGTGGGCATAATCAACCTCGCATTAACAGCTTCAAACCTACTCTACACCCGCTCAAAGGGCTCTACCCCAGTCCACACCTCGGGCTAAGGATACTCTACATGCTACTTCTTTTTGCCCTTTTTCTTCTTTTTCTTTCTGGCCTGACCAGCAGGCGCGGGTTTATTTGATGAGGCAGGCTCTGGCGTAGCCTCTGCAGGCTCTGGAGCGGCCTCAGAGGCCTCAGGAGTAGCCTCGGTAGTGGGCTGAGGGAGGGCCTGGGGTTCATTTTGAGGCTCAGCCTCTTGCTCATCCTTGGGCTCTAGGGTGGCAATATGCTCAGCAGTAGACTCGGGCTGCTCAACAGGTTGAGATGGCTCGACTGGAGCCGACTTGGGCTGTTCCCGAGGCTCCTCTTTGGGCTCCTTTGCGGCCTCTGGTTGCTTGAGCTCTGGCTCTTGGGCATTGAGTGGAGCGGAATCAAGCGCTTTCTGCGGTGGCTTTGGTTCCTCGGGCTCTTTTGGCTCTTTGGCCGCCTTGGGCAGCTCAGGTAGCTCACGCTCCTTTGGCTCACGCTCCTTTGGCCCGCGCTCAATAAGCTCAGGTTCCTTGAGCTCGGGTACAAGGGGCTTATCCTCATCAGACTGCGACTCGGGCTCTTCTTGGGGCTCCTTCTGGGGCTCCCCCCGAGGCTCCTCAGGCTCAGCCTGGGGCTCAGCCTGGTCAACTCGCTCAGGCTCAGCATCAGCTCCAATCAACGGAGTAACGGCACCACTGTGAATCTCGAGCTCTGCGTCACCAAGCGTGGCATCACCCACAGTCATGTCTGCCACGTGAGGCCGCGTAGGCGACAAGGCACGCGGGCCGCGAACTGGCGATTCCGAGCGCTGCGCCGAGCGCTGCGGTCCATCCTCGGGCGCTGCAAACGCCGCCATTGTTTCGTAAAGCACCTCGCCAATGTTGTTTGCGCCCCTTATGTCCTGGACATGGTCCCTAAAATAGGCAATATCCTGCATGACGTTGGCGAGAGCAGTGGCGTCCTGGATGCGCACAGACGTAAATGCCTCGAGAAGCGCAGGCTTGTAGACATCAAATATCTGTGAAACAACTCCGAGAGCAATTTGTTTGTTGAGGGTGTCCTCTAAAATGCGCGAAACAGTGGAGATATCCTTGACGAGCATCTGCATGTAATGATTGGCCGGCGGCTGTGTAGTTGCCCAATTTGTGATGGCGATCGATCTCGTGTAGCTCTTCGCCTTGTCCTCCATCACTGAAACAAACTTTTTCGAGATGTCTGCCTGGTGCTGGCGGAGGCTATCTGCGAGGTCTCCGCACTGCGCATTAAAGGCCGTGGAGTCGCCAAGGTGGCGCTGGACGCACCCGCTAGAATTGTGCAAAATAGCTGCGGCAAACCTGATTGACTCATAGGCCAAGCTTAGGTGTCTAAAGGAGATACGCTTGATGCTGGAGCCCGAGGTCATTGCGCCTGTTCCCAAGATGAGGGCGCGTGTGCGAGTGTCAAACAGGGTCAAAAGCTGAATATAAACACCTGCGAGCTCGGTGGTAGTTTGTGGAAGCAAGCAAATGAGCTCCAAAACGTCGCTCAGAATTTGAACCAGTTTAACGGCACTGCGGCTCACAAAGTACGAATCGTCCTGCACAAATACATTTTGCGGGAGCCTCTTGTTGCTAGGGGTTTGCGGCGGCACGCCATCAATGACTGCGCGCCACTCCTTGAGCCACTGCACGGGGTCTTGGTCGCCCGACTCGACAACGAGGTCTGTGGTGGTTTGGAAGGTGGAAGGCAGCTCTTCCTTTTTCCATGAATCCAGATCAAGGTTGGAACTCAGCAATTTGACATGGTTTTGGGTAAAGGCCTTGGTGAACAGCTTGGTCTGGCCCGCCAGGTACGCCGCGAGTTCAGGGGCGTAAATGCTGCAAATCGACTCGCACTCGGACATGAAAATACCGCAAAGCGAATAAATCTTCATAAAATCTCGTACAGTGCCGGTAGCCAGCGTCTCGGTGCGCACACGCAGGATCTTGGCCAGCCGCGTATCGGTTGCTCCAACCAGGTCCTCTAGGAGATCGCCAGTGGGCGGCGCAAAGCCCAGGTGCGAGCACAAGTCGAGCAAAAGCTTGGAGTGGGTAGAAATGCGCCTAAAACTTTCGCTGAGGCACGCAAAAAGCCGTTTGACCGTGGCCTCAAACTCGGCTCCGCTCAGGCCCTTGAGGGCAACTGCAAGCGCTCCAGGGTCCCTGTCGGGGTTTGCAGACACCGGCAATTGTTGGCGGACCAGCGCCTTGACCTCGCCTGCCACAGCATCCTTGTATTCGTTGAGGGCAGCCATGTGAATACTCGAGGCGTGAGCCCCGCGAAGAAGGTCCTCAAGAGTACTGCGAAACTCGGGGCTCACGTGCTGCCACTGGTTATTATGGGAGTGACGAGTTTGCTGGCCTGGAACGTGCAGAATGCGCCCGATACGCTCGATAGTTTGGTCCTCGGGGACGCTGGCAATATGATGCTCAAAGTCTTGCAGCAAAGCCTGGACCAACCTTTGCTGGTAGTGGCGGGCAACTGAAGCGTCCAAGCTATCCAAATTGTCAATTGGGTTGCGCAAAGCAACGAGCGGCGTCAGGTCGTGCGGCGTCACCAGGAGCTCGCGGCACTGGGCAATGAGCGGCACTGCCTCTGGCGGGCTATTTGTGGCAGCTTGGCAGCACTCGTGGTAGCACTGGCAAAACTTTTGCAGCTGTAGGAGGTGCGAGGCGAGGTCCTCGACCTGGCCCAATTTAGCCACCAATCCCAAGGTTTCTTTCTCGTGGGCGGCAAATTGGGCAATTTTTTCGAGACTGCCGCGTACAGCCACGAGGGAAGCGGTTGTCTTTTGGGCATTGGCCTCAATCTCGTTGAACTGGGCTGTGACCTGGAAAAACGAGCTTGACGCGTTGCTAATTTGCTTAACGAGATGCAACTCTACCACATCAATGTACCAGCTCAATTTTTCAAGCAGAATTGTATAGTCGAGGGCGTCCTCAGTCCCAACCACCTGGCTAAAGATGCGGGGGTTATCGAGGCGAAATTTCGGGTCTGTAAAGATTGAGGGTACTGAGCTGAGGGCAGGTGTGCTGGACAAGTCTCCGAGTTCATCAAAATCACGTAGCTGGCGCTGGTACCCGCGAAAATGGTCGTCGGCCGGCGGCGCCTCGAGCTGGGGTACTCGCAGCTGAGGGATATCGAGCTTTGTCGGGGGCCTGTACCCGTTGAGGTGACCACCCGCGTACACTAGCGAGGCTATTGATTTGGGGTTGTCGGACTGTTCGACCGTCGACTCGCTCAAGCCACTCAGGCTCATGATGACTGACTGACTGGGAGCCTCCCTCTCCCTACGCTCGCCTAAGCTCCTTTCCAACTTCAACTAGCAGCAAATAATGAGAGTGGACGAGCTGGCCGATGGTGGTATTGATGGCCGCCCGCGGACCCAGGAGCTAAGCTCGAGCCTCAAGGTGATCCCGTACATTGAGCAGCAGTTGCAGGATTGGACGGGAATTGACGCGGAACTCGAGTGTTTTTTGGACTTGGCAGGCGCCACAGACCAGCACAATTTGAGGCAAAGGGCTGGGCAATTGTTGGAAAAGCTCAGGGGCTCTGAAGGAGCGGCAAATGAGGCCCCAGTCACGCCCGAGCCGAGCGAGCACCAAGCCGAGATCTCAGAAGACCCCGAATCTTTATTGGAATTATTTGTTCAAGCATCACACACTGCTCTCCCCACTGCGCAAATTGCCGCACTCGCACACAAAATTTCACAGTACCGATGGACAGACCTCGAGGGACCCCTGGGGCTCTACTTTAGCATTTTGAGAGCTGCCCTTTACAAGCGGTACGGACATGCTTCAGCAGAAATTAGCGTGGCGCCCACCCCTGCAGACTATGAAGCGTTTAGACAAAACATCTCCATGCGATACCCGAGTGCCGTACCACCCGCAAGCGACGCGCCTGCTTCGCTGCGCACAGCCTTTGACCAGCCTAAACGCACCGTGCAACCTGTGCTTGGGGTCCCGGGCGTGCCATCCTCCATTTTGGAGGCTTGCGAACTCTTCAAGCAGCGGGTACGCACTCCGCCCGAGTTTGTACAATTGTGGGACCGTGAGGCCACCCCGCGCGACACATCAAGTCTCTACACTCAAATGTTGCCGTTTGCAAAAAGTTTTTATACAGTGGCCGTCAACTATATCCTTAAACAGGGCATGGCCGGCACTGAGCCTGCCGGCATGCGCGCCGCTCTCAGCACTCTGACGAGCCTCGTGCACAGCTGCGACCACATTTTGGAGCAACAGTACATTTTGACCAACTTGTTTGACCTGCAATTCCACCTTGTGGCCTTCAAGTACTCGGCCCACAATCCCATTTTGGAGAGCGTGCTAAGGCCCGGCCTCGGCAGTGTCAAGAGCCACCGGCGCGGCCACTCGCGCGCGACCTCCACGACCGATGGTGTGCAGATTGAACAGTTTAATGGTGTGGCCCTCGACATTTTTGTGCTGTTGATGCGGCTTCTACGGCTCACAATTACAGACCGGCCTCAGCGCATCACGATGATTGCAGAGCTGCCAGCCGATGCCCTCAAACAGCTCATGAGCTTGTACAATGACGATCTGTGGACTGAGGTTCTGACAATTTTCAAGTTCCAAGCACCGCTCAACGGCAAAAAATGGCGGTGCATGAACATGGAAATTATTAGCGCCATCTATATGCACTGCCCATTCAAGCTCGATGACGACTGGTTGACGGGGGGCGATACCGTGAGCGATATCCGGGCGCCGGCGCTGCCCGAGGAGGTGCTGAGGACTCTAATTGATGTGTACAATGAGGGGGTATGATATTTATTCAGGAGTAGGCTCGGGGTGCCTTTTTTGGGTGCCCTCGAGCTGCCCTAGGCGCATACAGTAGCTAGTTAATTCTGTGGCTATGAAATTGTAGAGGATTGAGGCTCAAAAGAGCCTCCACCATTCCCAATACTGCAATGTGCCCCGCCACCTGTGGCCTCGCTCAGCTTGCCCCAGCTTGCTCCAGCTTGCCCTGATTTCGCCCCACCAGAACACCACATCACTGCCTATCTGATACTTGTTAACGTTCTAGACTAATAAATTATAGAGATTAATTAATTTGAGGTTCCTATGGACCCCACGCCAGACACCCACAGCAGGCCCCCATGGAAGGCCTCCACGGCAGGGCCCTCCAGCCCCTCCAGGGCTCCAAAGCACTCCACCAAATAAATAAACTAAAGAGACCGCAGCCTCAGAAACAGCTTTGGAAGAAGCCCATCAAAATTCGCGGGTATCTCGTGCTCCATCCCACCCGCACCCGGGGTCACCTGGTACAGCCGATACATATCATCAACCTTGGACAAGAGAAACTGCTTTCGTTTGTCGAAAAATCTATAGTTCAGACCCCTCTCCAAGGGCTCTAAATCGATATGCAGCAGCTGCATCCACTGGGCAATTTCCTCGGCCTTTCCGGCATCGGCAAGAGCGTGCCGATCTGCTCTCTGTTTTCTGAGGCTCTCATTGTTTTTGATAGCAGCGTCCAGCGCATTGAGACGGTCCTCACACCTGCGCAATCCATGCTCATCGTCGCGTCGTTACTGCTCGACCATATTGAAAAACTGGTACAGCTCCACCTCGGCCGGATCCAGGGTTTGTGCCATTTTCTTTAAAGTCGCCATTTCGCGCTAGGGCTGGGCCTTGTCTATTTTGGCCGCGACTTGCTCTTGTCTTTTCGCATATTCCTCTACTTTATTGAGCTGCCTTTTTAAAGTGTCGGACTTTTTCTCAATTTTTCGAGCTCGCTCACATGGCAAATGTTTGGTACGCGATACGCTTTCTTCAAATTGGAGCTGCATGGCGGATGGCACGCAGGGTCGCTTTGTGGGTCGCTGTGGATGATGTAAAGGGATTCAATTGATTTTATTGAATTTGCCAGCACAGCTCAATAGGTAAAATATCTCAAGGCACGAGCCCTAAACACACTGTGCATAGGCGCACACACGCCGCGCATAGACATAATTATATATTCCGAGTGCTACAAACTTGCAATTTCCAGGCGAACAGGTGGGACCAAATGGGGGCGGCGGCCAAAGCAGCCGCAGCAGCTCGCGATACTCAAAACTCACAGTAACTCCTAGCCTAAACTCACCTAGGCCACCTCCCTTTGCATCTCAGCACCCTCCCGCTTACACAAGAAATGTCGGTCAAAACCTCGATGGAAGAAACCGTTCGCGGCACAAATTTGGTGTCTGCGCACTCGCACATTTCGGGTCTAGGTCTCGAGAACGACAGCATCGAGCCTCGTGAGCAGAGCCAGGGCATGGTTGGCCAGCTGCAGGCGCGTAAAGCCGCCGGCGTCGTTTTGCGCCTCGTACAGGCCGGCAAGATCGCAGGTCGCGCTGTTCTTATTGCAGGCCCTCCCTGCACCGGTAAAACTGCTATTGCCACCGGTATGGCCGCGGCTCTTGGCAAGGATACACCCTTTACTTCGGTCTCGGGTAGCGAGCTGTTTTCGCTCGAACTGAGCAAGACTGAGGCACTTACCCAAGCGTTTAGGCGCTCTATCGGTGTGCAAATCAAGGAAGAAACCGAAACTATTGAGGGTGAAGTTGTCGAGATCCAGATTGATCGCTCAGTGACTGGCGGCCACAAACAGGGCAAGCTCACAATCAAAACGACCGATATGGAAACCTTTTATGAGCTTGGCGCCAAGATGATTGATGGCCTCAGCAAGGAAAAAGTTATTGCTGGCGATGTGGTCTCGATCGACAAGGCCAGCGGCCGCGTCACCAAATTGGGCCGTTCGTACGCTCGCTCGCGCGATTACGATGCCACGGGCGCTGACTCCAAGTTTGTTCAGTGCCCCTCGGGTGAGTTGCAGCGCCGCCGTGAGGTCACGCACACGGTAAACCTCCACGAGATGGACGTGATCAACTCGCGCTCCCAGGGCTTTTTGGCGCTGTTTAGCGGCGACGTGGGCGAGGTCAAGGCCGAAGTTCGTGAGCAAATCAACGCCAAGGTTGGCGAATGGAAGGAAGAGGGCAAGGCCACGATTGTTCCCGGTGTGCTGTTTATAGATGAGGTGCACATGCTTGATCTCGAGTGTTTTTCCTTTATTAACCGTGCTCTTGAGGATGAGCTTGCTCCCATTGTGGTCATGGCCACCAACCGCGGGCTGGTCAATGTCAGAGGCAGCGAAGATGCCCGTAAAAGTGCCCACGGTATCCCTGCCGATTTGCTCGACCGAACCGTCATTATCCATACACAGCCCTACAGCGGCGACGAGATCAAGCTAATTTTGGCTATTCGTGCCCAAGAAGAGGAGGTGGATGTCCACCCCGACGCTCTGGCCATCCTCACAAAGATCGGCCAGGAATCGTCGCTGCGCTACGCATCAAACCTCGTGGCCACCGCCAATGCCGCAGCCGCCCGCCGCAAGAGCCCGCAGGTCCAGGTCGAGGACGTCAAGCGCGTGTTTGGGCTGTTTTTGAACCAGCAGCGTAGCGTCCAGTACCTCACCCCTGAGCCTGAGATGGACGTTTCTTAATTTTTATAGCGTATAAACACTAGATTTAGCGTCTGATTGAGCGCTTTTTGTTGCCTGTGTGGTGTGGTTTAGGCCACAGAGTGCCCTATTTGCCGCACCCGCCACTGCTAGTCCTGAGCCTCTCGAGGGGGGAACAAATGAGCCTATCGCGCCACTTCCCACCACCGTTTAAACACTTTCCGCGCATTTCCCTACTCATAATCGCCAGCGAGCTGAACCCATACTAACTGCTCAAATGTGCTCAAGTCAACAGGTCCTGGTACGAGGCATTTACCTCTGACGAGGTTGGGCACGACTGGGATGTCTATGACATAGAGCTAGGTACTGGGAGCCACTCTTTGCGATTTAAGCTCATCTTCTTTCAAATCCAATGGGAGTGCGACGAGGATCAGCCCAGGTTTGACTTTGTGCGGACTGTGGATGTTTGTGCTCCAGCGCATGATCCTATGAGTCTGTACGTTCTACTACAACGGTATCGCTCCATGCAAGAAGTGATTCTATTGCCCTCACCCTGGCTAGAAGGCGCCCCACCGCCTTTTGCCCCTGCTTTGAATACTTCCCCCGTTCAGTTACCGGCGACAAGCTTGGTCTATCAGCTTTTGCATATATCAGTAGGGCCCGATGTGCTGCCTGATTGCTACAAAAAGAACAAAAAAGCCGCCATATTTGCAAAGTATGCTTCACCTTTTTTTGACCGGGAGCTGGATGATTCCGTGCCGTTTGCTCTTGAGGCACTGCTCCATGGCTCTGCTTTTAGTGACTTTTCGGAACGAGTGGAGTCAAACTCTCAGGCGATTGATTTGATGTTGGAGTTAGCCCGCGTGGGTCGAGCTCAACAATTTATCGGCGGCATCCCCGCAACTATCCTGAAAGGTAAAGATCGGTTGAAAAGATTGCTGATAGTGTGTTCCCAGCTTTTATTTATGATCACAGGAAACTATGCGACTACGGCAAGGTGTCGCCAGCATCCTGCCCCCACAAGGACGTTTTCCTGACTGGTCTGGAGGCTGCCTCTAAGGATCCAAGTACCTGGGTTTGCGTACCACCAACAGCATTGATGCAGGAGAAGAACTTTGTGCTTGAACTAATGAAGAACATGTTTGCATTGCCGTTCTGGGATTTTCTCCCGCCTGACTTGCAGCTTGATAGGGATGTCGTCTCTGCCGTTGCATTGGGAATAACCATTAACACTGCTCTCCCACCAGAACTTGCTATTTGCGTTGGCACGCCCCCTAGCAGCACGAACTGTGAAAAATTGCTGCTATTATGCAACTATCCTCTGTGTATAGTATCGAGTCTGATCTAGAGATTCTGCTCAGGGGTTTGAGCTTGCCAGCTAGTTTTTTGGAAGATCTCTGAGGGCAACTCAACAAAGATTTCGTCAATTTTAAACCCACGGAAGTGGCCAAGCTTTTGCTGGAACAAGTCGGTAATAAGTACGGCGATGATTATGGCCGGTTGTACGGCCGTCGACGAGACCAGAGCGAGCGTAGCGACGAGCCCGAGCTCCCCGGACTAGAATAGTTTTTGAGTAATTATTGATGCATACTAGAACTGTAGCGTCCGTTCCTCACCGACCAAGCCCCGCCCCCACAGGGGTACCCACCAAGCCCCGCCCCCACAGGGGTACCCACCAAGCCCCGCCCCCACAGGGGTACCCACCACACCCCACTCCCATTCCACTACATGTTGCACGCTGCATCACATTGCACTCATGCTCCCCCTCCTCCTTTTTGCAACAACCTTGGCCGCAAAACACTCCATCAAGGTTGAGTCGTGCTTGCGCGCGCTCGAGCCCGAGCTGGACAAGTGCAAATCTGTTGAGGAAAAGTGCCGCGTGCTCGCCAAGGAAGGCAGCCAGTGCCTGAGTGATGCCAAGCCCGAGCACCTGATTGAGCTCATGCATAGCCTCGACAACGGTGCATGCCTCCAGTACAACCTGATTGATTGGCATCTGTCCAAGCGCGACGAATCCGAGTCCGAGTCCGAGCCCGGGTCTGCTGCCGCGGCGCCTGAGCATGAGCATGCGCGCGACTTGAATTTGGTGAACCAGGTGATCAAATGGGCCAAGGAGCGCCAAGCAGAGATCTTTGATACTAGTGAGGCCACCGAGACGGTGCCCATGTCGGCTGCGTACAGCGACAAGTACGCCCCTGTCCACGACCGGTCTGGATTGAGCGCGTCGCACCTGCCGGGTATTATTTGCGCCGCTGGGGTGATATTAGCGTGGATCCTGTTGTAGTTAGTCGTAGGTATTGTTATATATTGGATGGAGAGTCGCCAACCCTGGGCGCCCCAGTGTACGCTCTTCCAAGGCACAAAAAGGGGCAACAGACTCTGCCCTTACGCTCAAAACAAAACAAACAAATACATTATCTACCTAACCGCTGCCGCGAGTGTTGAGAATCAGCGCAATAATCATACCGTACAAACCGAGGACTTCGGCGAAAATAAGGATCAGGACAATGCCCACAAACAGGCGAGGCTCGAGCATAAGCTTGCGCACGCCCTCGTCGCCCACCACACCGATGCAGTAGCCAGCGGCAAGCGACGCAAAGCCGACGCAGAGACCACAGGCCAAATGCATGAAACCGTTGAATAAAGTGTACGACTCGCCGGGGCCCATGCCTCCTGCAATCAAGACACTCACAACGAGCCCGTAAACAGCCAGGATACCGCTCATAATGACCGGGATCAGCGACTTCATGATAAGCTCGGGCTTGAACGTACCGATACCAGCAATGCCGATGCCACTCTTTGCGGTACCAATGCCTGCACCTGCTGCGCTAAGAACCAGCGCGCTGGCACAGCCCATGAACCCAAAAAATGGGGCAAACGCGGGCGAGTACTCGGACATGGATGATGCTGCTGTGTAAGCGCCCCGAGGAGATAGCGATAGGACCCTGGGGCACAGAGGGAGGGAACCAAATTTTGGAGCAAACGAGGGGGTATTGGGCAGATTTAAGGTCTTTAGCAGCCATTGACGGTGTTTGCGGACGTAAGTATTGGTTATATAGAGATATATGTGCAGATGTATCCACAGATCTAAAAGGGGATATAAGAGTGCGAGCTCGTCGGCTCAAGCAAGAGTTGAGCAGCCAATACACTCCTCTACTCAAATTTATTCAAAAACTCCATTTGTTTCTCAACATGGGCACAAAAATCCATGGCTTCTATTGCTTCGAAACGTCACGTGATACTATGCATATCGGCGCCGTGCAAGCCCCTCAGCTCCTTGTGCAGAGCGGGCCGTCTTAGCCCAGTGCTCAAGAGTTATATTTCACCTTGGCATTCCCCTCAGCGCCTATATTTCAGCCGCGCACATCTCTCCTGCACAATGACATCAATATCGTGAGTCACTGCTATATAAACCGAATCAATTATCAACCCAGTATAAAAACAATGGTCACTAAAGTTCTTCTTCTCGGATCTGGCTTTGTTGCCAAGCCTACTGTCGACGTTCTCGCCGCCGATAAAAACTACGAGGTCACTGTTGCCTGCCGCACCCTTTCCAAGGCCAAGGACCTTGCAGGTGCCAACGCTTCTGCCATTTCGGTTGATGTTGAGGATGCCAGTGCCCTTGATAAGGCCGTGGGTGCCCACGACCTGGTGATCTCGCTCATCCCTTACACCTATCACGCTACTGTGATTGAGAGTGCTTGCCGCACCAAAAAGAACGTGGTTACCACCTCGTACACCTCACCTGCCATGCTTGCGCTTGAGCCCAAAATCAAGGAGGCCGGTATTGTCGTTATGAACGAAATTGGTCTTGACCCCGGAATCGACCACTTGTACGCTGTCAAGACCATTGACGAGGTCCACAAGGCTGGTGGTAAGATCAAGAGCTTCCTCAGCTACTGCGGTGGTTTGCCTGCCCCTGAGGACAGCGGTAACCCCCTTGGTTACAAGTTCTCGTGGTCCTCTCGTGGTGTGCTGCTTGCCCTGCGCAACTCTGCCCGCGTCTACCGTGACGGCAAGATCCTCGATATTGATGGCCCCGATCTCATGAACTACGCTCGCTCGTACCCCATCTACCCCGGCTTCAACACCGTAGGCTACCCTAACCGTGACTCCACCCCTTACAAGGAGCGCTACAACATCCCCGAGGCCGACGACATTGAGCGTGGTACCTTGCGCTTTGGTGGTTTCCCCCAGTTTGTCAAGGTTCTTGTTGATATTGGCTTTTTGAACGACGAGGCCTCGCCCGTCTTCAAGGAGTCCCAGCCCTGGAACAAGGCTCTGGCCGCCTTTATCGGTGCCTCCAGCACCAGCGAGGAGGACCTCGTCAAGGCCGTGGACGCCAAGGCCAAGTTCGCCTCTGCCGAGGAGCGCCAGCGTATCCTTGACGGTTTCCGTTGGCTGGGCCTCTTTAGCTCCACCACCAACTCTGCCCGTGGCAACGCCCTCGACACCTTGTGCGCCACCCTCGAGCAGCTCATGCAGTTTGAGCAGGGCGAGCGTGACTTGGTCATTCTCCAGCACAAGTTTGGCATTGAGTGGGCTGATGGCAAGAAGGAGACCCGCACTTCGTCGCTCGTTGCCTACGGTGAGCCCACCGGTACCGAGGGTGGCTACAGTGCCATGGCTCGCCTTGTTGGTGTTCCCTGTGCCGTTGCTGTCAAGCAGGTCACTGAGAAGGTCGGTGTGTTTGCCAACCCCGGCATTTACGCCCCTGTGACCCCCGAGGTTGCCTTCCCCCTGCTTGAGCAGCTCAAGAAGGAACACGGTATTGAGCTCATTGAAAAGACTATCTAGATAGGAAGAACTCTATATTTACCAGGCCAAGATCGACTTGTACTGCAGCACGCGCGAGCCAAGCATCGCCCAGTCGGCGCGCTCGATCCACATTTCGTCTACAACCTTGAGCGTGGCGTAAACGGCTGCACCCTTCCAAGCAACGTTAGTGCAGAGAGCTGACCCGGGTATCTTGGTCACGTCGGCGTCCTTGTCAAGCTTTTTAGCCCACATCATGACCCGGTCAACGAGCAGGTGGTTGAATTCGGGGAAATCGGCGCCGCCACCAATCACGAGAATATTGCTCAAAAACTGGCTCGGGCTGGCTTGCTGCTTGACTGCGGCCTGATGAGCAGACTCTACGATTGCGTGGTCGAGCGGAACGTGCTCGGTTTCGGCGATATTAATTGTGGAAATGACTTGTTTGAGGTCCACCGCGGGGGCCACCTCTTTTTCCTTGTCGGCCTTGTCCTTGTCGGCCTTGTCCTTGTCGGCCCCGTTTGCGCCGTTTGCAGCGGCCCCATTGGTGGCCTCGTTTGCAGTACTAGCACCATTGGCGCCGTTCGCAGAACCGTTGGCGCTTGCTGCGCTCGCGCTCGCCTCCTCAAATTTGTCCTTGTAACTCTGGCCAAACACACTGAGGGTGTTCATATAAATATTGATTTGCGCGTCACTGATGGGGTCATCGTACTTGCCATCATAAACATTCTCCGGTTGGGGCATGAGCCTGCCGCGGGCCTTGTGCTTGACGCTGGGGGGGTCAAACGCCTCTGGGTAGAACAGGCCCAAGATGGGCGTGATGGCCTGCTCATAGTACTTGAGGTCGTAGCTGATGCTGTGCTCTGGGTCGTGAAACTGCACAGTTTGCTGGCGCACCTCGATTTGCCTAATGTCGGCGGTACAAATCTGCTGCTTGAGTGCATCGGCGGTTTTACGCTCATTGACCACCCCCATGTCGAGATTCAAATTAAAACTACTGCGCTCGAGAGCCCGAAGCATCAGTTTGGTGATATCTTCACCGCCATAACTCAGTTTAACGCGCGAATCGAGCACCGACATGCCCTCGTCAACGCACGCGATTTGGGTCGCCTGGGCGCCCACGCTCACGACGCACGCGCTGCTTGCGCCGGCTCCGTAGGTTGCAGCAACAGATTCCTGGATAATGGCCACCTTGCCAAAGGTTGTGGTCTGCAGCAGCACCTCCACAAGCGAGTTGACGACAAACTGCTCATACAAGTCAGGAATCACCAGCACGGCTGCGTGGTCGCTCCAATCAACCAGGGGCCGCTTTTTCAGCTCTTCAGGGGAAAAATTCTCGCCATCGCGCACCCGGCGTTTACGGCCCAGTTGTTCGGTGACATGGTCGAATATTAGGCCCAGGTCGCCAAAGATTTGCTGGATGCTGTCGTAGCCCTGCTCGTTAAAGGTGCCGTTTTGCATAGGCCACGACATTTCGTAAAATTCAGGAGCAACATTGTCGTCGCAAACCACCAGGGGAGGCTCGGTAACAAAGGTTGTCGACCCTTCAATGCCTTCGGCACTTTGGTCCTTGTTGAAGGTTGTCACCGTTTGCTCTGCACTAGCATCAATGGGGCGGTCATAAAACCGCATGCGTTCCTTGAAATCGTTGATGATGCGTGGGTAAACCTCGTCAAACCGCGGGTTTTTAAACTGGTCAGTGCGAGTCTGAGTCTCGACCTTGCGAGAAACAACCATGGGGAAACTGCGCGGCTCGGGGTCATCTGCATAACCAATCTGCAGGTTGCGGGACCCAGGCGCAATCACCACCACTTTGGACTCGTCCATGGGCTGAGTTTCATTTCTATTCACCAGCAGCTGGTTGTCGCGCTTGAGGTAGTCTGTGTAGTAGTTTTTCTGGTTAATGGCAATGATGGGCTTGTATTTTGTGAACCGCATTTTGTTGTTGCGTTTCGAGATTGTCCTTTCCATCTTGGATAAAGTCGTGACGATGGTGACTGTCGTTGGTTGGGTCTGGTCAGCGGAGGTGCCCAAGGGGGTGCCCAGGGGGGTGCCACAGGGGGTCAGCGTGGGTGCAATGGGAGTGAGAAAGAGTGAGAAATAGGTCGAATAGGTTATATAGCTATAGTGGACTATAGAAAGTGAGATTTATCCGTATACATGAGGGTTTATAGCTAGACTTGGCTCGGGGCTCCTAGTAGTACTTTGTGCTCTTTAAATACGCGCGGCACCCACAAAATCCCTCAAATAACTGATATCACTAAAGATAAAACGCGCTACGCCCCCACCGCACCCCTGAGCCGCATCTATGCATAATCATGCAGCTAAATTAAACGCGTAAACACGCCAGCTCTCCAAGCCATGCGCCCCTAAACCCCAAAGATATGTATACACAGCCTACCCCCTAAACGATACTCTAAATTTTTCAGCCACCCTCGCGGCAATAAAACGCGTAAACGAGTGCTTCGTCATTCATGGACGACTACTACGACGGAGCGACCCAGCAGTGCTCACAGCCCGATAATTCGGTGGCAAAGAGCCAGGTGAGCGTGTCGGTCGACCCCGATGTGTTTCTCGTGTTGAGCGGTGTACGCGGCACCACAGAGCGCTATGAATTGAAGCCTAGGCACGTCGATGGCGTCGTGCAGCGTGAATGGACGTTTGGACGTGGCAAAGACGCGCACTACAAGCTCGCTACCTCCAAGCGGCGTATTTCTCAAGTCCACTTTTGTATTTGGGCTACCGGCGATGAGCCACCGGTGGTGATGATCCACGACAATTCCACCAACGGCACTTTTGTTAATGGCATCAAACTGCAAAAGGGCAAGAATTCCATGCTGGTGCATGGTGACACAATCAGTGTTGGACTTGGTGTGCCTGAAGACGAGATTGAGTTTGTCTGCTTGTTTAGCCGTGAGGCACGCCAGCCGGCCTCGGAAGGGATCAGCGCCAAGTACCAACTGGCCGACCTGATTGGTTCGGGCGCGTTTGCCAAGGTTCGTCTGGCGGTCGAGCGGTCGACCGGTAAAAAGTATGCCATCAAGATGATTGAAAAAAGCCGCATCCACGGTAACGTCGCCGTCGAGCGCGAGATTGATGTTCTCAAGCGCCTACGGCACCATAATATCGTTGGTCTCAGAGACTTTGAGAGCGATGATAACTTTTATTATCTGGTGATGGAGTATGTGCCCGATGGCGACCTCATGGCCCAGGTGGAACGCCTCAAACGTATCCCCGAGGATATTGGCCGTGAAATGCTCAAGCAGATCCTCGAAGCGATTGCCTATGTGCACGATATGGGCATCTCGCACCGCGATCTCAAACCCGAAAATATCTTGGTCGCCTCAATGGACCCGCCCGTGGTCAAAATTACCGACTTTGGCCTTGCCAAATTTAGCGCCCAGAACTCGTTCCTCAAGACGTTTTGCGGTACTTTGAGTTATCTGGCGCCCGAGGTTATGCAGAACCGCAACCAGCGCGGCAGTGGCCGCTTTTATTCGAACAGAGTCGACATGTGGAGTTTGGGGTGCCTCGCCTATGTGATCTTGACCGGGTACATGCCATTTGACGGCAACACTCAGGAGGACCTGTACAAGGGCATATTGAGCGGCCAGCCCAACCAAGGACCCATTATTGACGCCGGCCTTAGCAGTCTTTGCCAGGGTTTTATTGGCACCTTGCTGTGCGTGGACCCCAACCTGCGGAGTGACGCTCTCACTGCCCTCAACCACCCGTGGATCACTGGTCTTGACAGCGACGACGAGGCCAACCAGAGCATCACAGTGACCGGAAACGCGTTGCCCCAAAGTTCCATGGGCCCCCTCAACGAACGGTTTACGCAGCTAGGGCTCACCAGCACCCAGTTCAATTTCCCGCCGCCGCCGCTTGATTCGGGCGATTCGGACGAAGACTCCAACGACCGCTTCCCGCTTTCCAAACCCGAGTACTTTGGGGTGCGTAGTGGCTATGAGGAGGACCCCATGAGCGGAGTGTGGATGACCTTGACTGTGACGCCTGTTTCGAGACCGTTCAAGGATATTGGCATTTCTAGCGACAAGTTGACGATCGGGCGGGCGCCTGAAAATGGGTTTTGCATTGAACACGACCAGCAAATCTCGCGCCAGCACTGTGCGATCGAGCGCCGCCAAGAACCGGACGGGCTGTGGAGCGTGTGGTTCCATGCGTACTCACCATCGTGTGGTATCAACAAGACTGGTCTCAAGCCCATGAGCAAGGTGCGGATCTTTGATGATGATATTTTGGTGCTGTACATTCGCCAAACGCAGTCAAGCATGATCACCCTGTGCTTTGCAGTCAAGTTCCACGACATTGAGAATATGCGTACCAAACGGGTTTCCAAGGAGCTGGATATCGAGCCAATTGACGCTCCGCTCAAGCGCAAGAGAAGCGAGAAGCAGGACAAGCCCAAGCGCCACAAGAGCATGATGCCTGTTTAGGTATGTGCGTTGACTGGTATCACCACCATTAATTGCTATTTAAATAATGATCAGATGTACAGGCGAGTGTGAGGCGAGCCAGCCCTGGGCACCACTGGGCACCACTGGGCATCACCGAGTTTTGAAACCAAACTACTGATGGATCTTGCGCAAATGTGAGACTTTTATGCCAACTCCCATCGACTTCACCAAGTGCTTTTGAAATACTCTGCTACATCAAGTAGGGAGGTTTCGCCTCAAAAAAAAAAAGTGACAAAAATATTGTCAAAGTATGGGCATTTCAGGCAAAAATGCGAAAGAGGACGAGATGAAATTCCAACTGCACACTCCGACGGCGAAATCTGTATACTCTGCCTTTTTTCAATGAGTTTAAGGGTGAACCTCCATACTTGGCAGTCACTTGTCAAGGCCTCCCCGAGCTAGTTGCTGGGGCACGATTATTAGCAATATCCAGTATGAAAATCCTAATGCTATTTAAATAAACTTGAGCTGTCCTAGCTGGGCTCTAGTGCCCTTGAAGCGATTTAGCCTTGGCCTAGCGAGTGCCAAAGTAGGCGCCAAGCACAACGGCAACAATCACCACGATCGCCACCAGAATGCAGAAACAGATGATCTTCTTCTTGCGAGCTTTGCGCGCGCTCACCACGGCCTTGGTTTGGTGGCCCACGCCCATCTCGACATCCTGCTGCGCCTGGGCAGTCGTATCATCAATCTGCTGAATTTGCGTGTCCTGCTCGGCAACCATAATTTCCATATCGTGAAACAGTTGCGCAAGCTCGGCCATGGTCTGCTCAATTCGCAGCAGCTCGGTGTGCCGGCTTTGAACACTTTCAAGCGCACTTTGGGCAGCACCGCGCCGATTGTGCATAAGAGCATCGGCGAAAACTTGTTCACGACCGCTCTCGAGGTACTGCTCCACTTGGGAATCGGTCGCTTCAGGGTTAACGAGGCGCACCTGGCGCTCGGTGATGCGGCGCTGCTGCTGGCGCGCCGTAGCCTCCTGGGCCTGGAATTTTTGGATTAGAGTCATGAATTGGCGTTTGAGGTTTTCAGAGTGCGAGCGGCGCGTCTCGTCGGAGCTCTGAGCCTGCAGGTCCTTGATGCGCATTTTGAGCTGGTTGGCGAGCCCGCGGGCTTGTTGGGTGGTGGTATCAATGTCGGTCGAAATTTGTTCGAGCGCTACTTGGTGGGTTTCGCCCGTCATGCGGCGGTGGAGGCGGTCCACACGCTCAATCATATCGTCATAGTGAATGAGGTCGCGCTTGACCTCCTCGACCTCAGCAAAGAACTTGTTCCATCCGCCTTGCGGCATTGTGTCCATTTCGTACTCTGTATAGTCCATTAAAATAGCAAGAGAGACAACGAAACAACACTTGGGAGTTTGGGCACTTGTAACACGAGCTACGTAACATTATAAATAGACAGGGGTACGCGACGCGTGGGGGTTGGGGCAAGGGCATGGTGGGAGGGGGAAAGTGATCAGGGGGCTAAAAAAAAGCGGGCAAACCAAGTGCTGGATGGTGCTGGGCGGTGCTCGGCACGTGATGGCTATGCACGTGCCCCCGGCCCCGGCTACCCCTCCCGGGCCCTGGCCCTAACAGGCCCCGGCCTGGCCTGCTTGCACCGCTTGAATACTCGGCCCCTAAGCCTCGAGAATATCCAGCACATCATCAATTGAAGGCCGGTCCTCGGGCAAAACAGTCAAGCACCGCTTCACCAGCTCTTGAAGTGTATCGCTGTACCCTCCTTCTTCGGGGAAACTAAAGGTGCCGTTCTGGATGGCAAGATTGAGGGAAGCTCCGCTTTGCTGCTCAGCACGTTCAAACGGCGAAATAAGGTACATTAGTGCGTAGATCGTGCATCCATAGCTCCAAATATCGACCTTTTCACTAATCTCGGCGCCCTGGCGAATCTCCAACAATTCAGGCGCACGGTACGGCAAAGTACACATTTCGGCCGCCCAATCCTGCAGCTCAAGCGCTTCACGCCGCGAGCCAACCTTGGTCAGGGCTTGGCCGCACGAGCCAAGGTCCATGAGCACTGCTCGGCCATTATCGTCAATCATCACATTGGCAGGCTTGACGTCACGGTGGGCCCACGCAACAACTTCACTCAGGGCCAGTGCTTCTTGACCTTCGAGCAGAGCATCATCTTCGCGGAAATCCGTTTCAGCCGAGGGCCCTGTGGCCCTGTGTCTGTGCATGACCCTTAGGGCCTTGGCGAGCGCCTGCGCCCACTTTTTGACCTCTTGTTCGCTCAGGTGCTCGCCCTTGATGGCACTTTGATTGATACGGTCCTGCAGCGTGCCCTGTTTGTAGTAAGGAAACAAGATATACACCGTCTTTGAGCCGTCCTGCTCTTGGCGCACAGCGCTGTCAATCTGGCTAATAACAAGCGGCGAGTCAAAAGTTTTGGTTGCCTCGACCTCACGCATCGCATTGGCCACCGACTCGGCGCCAAACGGGCACCGAATCTTCTTGAGGGCGTAGAGGTGGCCGTCGGGATCCTGGACCAAATACACGTAGCTGAAAGCGCCCTCGCCCAAAAATTTCTCAATGCATAGCCTCCTGCCGTTCAAAACGAGGTTCTCGGCGCCAAAACACGGCAAACACTCGAGGATCCACCGTAGAGCGTCCATCGTAAGCGCCGTAAAGGTCTGACTGATAGGGTTTTATGTAGAGTGAAATAGGATCTGAGCCTTAGTGCGACTTAAGGACCAAGAGTGGACAGGGGGGCACAAGTGGTGTTGCGTCGTGAATTTTTGCAACTAGATAAATTAAAATGGTGCTGTTCTGGGCATTGCACTGCATAGCCATGAGCACCAAAGGATCATGCCCACTTGCCCACAACGCTCATCAACAACGCGCCCCCAAGTACACACACGATTTGAAAGTTGAGCTCTCGTAAACTCTTAGTACTGAAATCAACAAACACAAAGTCCCGCGCAAGCAACTCCACGAATCCAGTGTACATCATGATCCCGCACGAGAGCGCATCGCACACCCCCTGCACCGTCATTTGCGAGAATCCATTGTTACGGTATGATGTATGGGCCAATATTCCAAACGCAATTGATACAGGAGTCGTGACGCTGTAGGCAAAACTCAGCAAAAACGGCCACCAGCGCCTGCCCTTGGGGAATGGAATCATGGACATGCGGGCGCCAATTCCAAGCCCTTCAAATGCTTGATGGAAAATGATCACAATAAATAGCGTCACCCACTGTTGGCTCGAGCCTAGCGACAGCCCAATAAACACAGAATGAACAACCACGCCCACCTCCAAAATCAAAAACCGCGAGAATTGCGAGCTGAATTCGTGCTCCTCGCTAACCTCTTTTGTGTCTCCGTCTGGTCCATACCACTTTTCATTGAAAAACTGCGTGTACACATCCACAATCATTGTCAATATTGAGCCCAACAGCATGAAAAATGCGCACCACCTATAGCTCGCCCACCCTCCTGTGGAGCCTACACACGAGCGCCGCCCCAAACTAACCATTGCAGGGTCCACAAGATGGATAATTGCCGTGGCTATAATGACACCTGTGCCGAAATTCTTGGCAGTCAAGTAAACCCACTCTGGGATCCTGATCCGCTCATTTTTCCTGGTTAAAACAGGCACAAGAGTGGCCAAAAGCGATGTAATAAAAATCACGAAAATCGCGGCTACCCGGCCGCCGAGCCCAGAATATTCATAGCTGGAATCGGACAAAATGACCCCCTGCAAAACGCATAGCTTCCAGGACAACGCCACATTCGGGTCACTCACAGTAATATTAGTTGGATCCCATGAGGAATCCCAGTTTGAATGCGACAAAACAGGCTTGCGACAAAGAGTCAGCACAGATTTTACCTGAGAGGTTATATATACCCTTTAAGCGCCGCGAGGCGGGTACCCGGCGAGTACAATTTTATTAAACATGCTCGCAGCCCCCTTCAGCCCCCTTGAAAGGTTTCTGCTGATTTTCGGCGCCTTACATGGAACTTGGTTTTCAGACATTGGCTCGAGAGTATCGCAGTCTTCCCCTGCATAAGCGGTGTGCATAAGCGTGTGCTTGCATACGAGAACCAGCCAACAAAAAACAAACCAGACATCAAGACATGAATCAATTGGACCGTGAGAACCCAACTTGGTAGGCGCCGACGTATGTTTTTGATATACTTGGGGAAATGCTGGTAAAGGCTTGGACTGAGGAACTCAAATTCTCTGCTACCTCTTATTGCAACTTTTGGTATGATTCAGTATCAATCCAACATGAAAATTAGTGTAGCGTACTGAATTTCAGCAACAAACGCTTTTTTTTTTAACGCTAGAGGCGTCAAGTTTTACGCATCACACTCAACAGCCCGAGAGGCCTTGATTCCGTATCCAGCACTGGTGGTTTTGGAATCCCAGCTCCAGAAGCCTACCCCATACATGTATCTTTAGCTTTCCAGAGTGATTAGGGCGTTTCGCACCCTCTTTCGCAGCTAGGCTGTGTGGGAAAAATTCGATGTTTATGGGGTCGAAAACGTTGCCGACAACTTTTTTAATACCTTAGCCCGCTTGCCTCCTTACTTTCAGCGTCATCACTTGACTGCTTTTAACATATACCAGCGCGACGAGGACTTTCGTTCTATGGACAGGTACAGCCAACTAATGGACCTAACTCGAGTAAACCAAAGCTCTGGCCAACAAGTACTCAATCCTGATTCAGTGCATATTGCAGTCTTTCAAAAGTGGGCAGAGCTGTCTGCAGGCACCTCGAAAGTCGCTAATTTTCTCCTTGTTGAGGCCGACCTAGCTCGGCTCACGCCGCATCGCAGCATTTACCTAGCCCTCTTTCGGGCCGGTGTTGTTTCACGCTTGAATAGCGCCTATGAGAATGATCGCGAGGTTGTTTTGGTCATGACTTGCCATCACCCATTTGCAATTCCGGTCAAGTACCGTGACGATAGGGAGGTGATGCGCAAAATGATCACATCCAAGGTCATTCCCAAACGAAAAATGGGCCCTTGTAGTTTCAAAACTGCTAAATGACCGAAGTTTTATGCTCAGTGCTTGCGATGCCTACAATTGTCTCGACTATGTTGGGCCAGACCTATGCGAGGACAGCGAGTTTATGATGGCTATGCTCGAAGCCAACCCGTCGCATTTAAACAGAATGCCGGATCATATCAGAGACAATAGAGAAGTTGTGGCGAGGTTCATGAGTGATTATCCCCCCATTCTGTTTAGTGCCTCACAGCGATTGCTCGACGATGAGGAGCTTGTGCATCGCGCGGCCGGCCATTTTAACCGCGGAACTGCTAGACCCTGCTTTTCTCTTATTCAGATAGGCTCAAAGACAACAAGCAGCTGTTTCTCAAGGGCCTGTTTCTCGGCACAATGGTGTGCTGGAGTCTAGCCCGCAACGGATATGAACTGAACAATGCCCCGCAAAATCTATATGAAGACTACGATGTTGCTTTTACTGCTGTAAAAGCATGCGGTCGAGCGCTGGATTTGTGCGTGGATCACCATGCGGCCGATAAAACTATCGCCCTGGCGGCGGTAACTAACGATTGGACAGCCTACCAATTTGTGCCAGAGTCTCTGAAAGTGATCCAGATATTTCAGCTGCGCGTGGCCTAAAGAACTCAAACGCTCTGTGTAGTGGGTGGGCAGCCGATCGCGCCCTGACCTCTGACGACCAGGAGCAGCTTGACATTGCGCTGTCGTGCGAGCAAATGCGAGCATCAGTGAAGGGACTGGCAGATCGCTTTGCACAGCTTGCGCCAATGGTCATCAAAGAAGAGGACTCGCTCACTATTTTTGACAAGATGGTCAAGGAGGGTGGCCGGTCGTTGTTTGGCCTCTCCGCTTGAGGGCCTTTGAAAAAAAAATTAAATCAGTTCCTCTGGCACTGTCTAGTCCCGCTAGAAATACTGCACTAAAAAGTATATTATTGTATTATTGCCAAGAGATTTCACAAAAAATATCCACTACAATAAAGGTATAGTGGTGCTGCCTAGGCCCACTCGAGGTGTCAAATATGTACCCCTGTGTTTCGAGTGCGGAATTTAGTCGAGCGCTACTGAAACTAGTGATTTTGTTACGCAGAGTTACCTTGGTATACTTGCGAAACAACGTTTCATACGATGTTTAAGGTATCACCGATTCCCTATCCTTAATTTTACTCCATATAACTTTGACTGGATTTTCTTTGCTGGGGTGATAAAAACTGGTCTCCAACTAGCTTATCCGAGTCTGATATCTATTTAAATTAGATTGATTGCGCTTATACCCCAATCAAGCCGATATTCATCTGGCACACGCGCTGATCGTTGCATCCATATGTTCGCCTGATCCCACATCACGCGCAAAAGTTTCGAATTTGCATACCAGTCTTTCAAAAGTTTCTTTTTACAACAATTGTACTGCATTTAGCACTGCTAATCGAGATTTGCTCAGTTTTTCATCTTGGTACGATACGGGCTTATCGGTTGTAAACATGACCGCGATGAAGATTTGAATAGGGGAGTGCACCCTGCTCAAGAGAAAAATGAAAATTTAAACTTCATTTGTTACTGCACTGGTGACTGCCACAGCCTCTGCTAATTCTGCTTAGCTCCAAGCCAGGGGCTCCAACGAGGCAGACTAGACCATTGCCTCCGACTCCAGCTACTCTATTTCAAATGTCACTACTTTTTTGACTACCACTGGTTGAAAAACTATTCTTGACGGGTCCACTACTAAAATTGTGGCTCTAGTTTCCACCTCCACCTCCCCCAATTCGGGCTCTGGCTCCGGCGCTGGAAGCGTTACTGGTAGCAGTTCTAGTAGTGGCTCTGGCTCTAGCAGTTCCCCGGCCAGCTCTTCTTCTGCCTCGTCCACTGACTACAAGCAGTGTGTTACTTTTAAAGTCCCCAATGCAATCAAGCCCAAGGTGTTTATTATCTCAACGTTTGACGATGAAGACGGAATTTGGTACGAGAATCCTGAATTTGCTCATAACATCACCGTGCCTGGACTCTCTCCTGTTTTCCCCTGGGTTCATTGCACCGCTAACTACAACATTTGCCAGTTCATTACTGGCGAGGGTGAGATCAATGCCGCTGGTTCTGTGACTGCTCTGACTATGAGTTCCCTATTTGATATCTCTGAGACCTACTTTATTATCGCTGGTATTTCTAGTGGTGAGCCCACTCAGGTGACTATTGGCTCGGTCACCTTTGCCGAGTATACAGTGCGGGTTGCTCTCGAAAACCTGATTTATTCGCGTGAGGCACTCCCCTCGTATAACTGGACCACTGGATACTTTTTTCAAGGTTTCACTGCGCCTTTGGGCTGCCCTGAGGAGTGGTATGGGAGCGAGATCTTTAAGGTAAATGGTGTTCTGCTTGATCGTGCTTTCGATTTAGCCAATGATGCAAGCAGGCAGTTTGTTGGCTGGTACCGCTAATAATGTTGCGTTGAGAGAGTTGTACGACTATGCACCCGCCAACCAGCCCCCTACCGTTGTCAAGTGCGACTCGCTCACTTCAGACATCTATTGGACAGGCGAGGTTCTCTCGTTTTACTTTTGCAACTTGACCCAGATCATAACCGACGGCTCGGCGACATACTGTGGTACACAGCAGGAGGATAATGCCACTTTGGGGTCCATGATGAGAGCCCACCTGTTCGGCCTCGTTGACTTCTCGCGCATTGTCATTACGCGCACTATTTCGGACATAGCTCGTGCTCCTCCCAAGTATGCCGATGATGCTGTCAACTTTTTCAACAACGTTGATGAGGGCGGCTACTACGTCTCTATTCAAAACATCTACAACGCCGCCTTGCCCTTTATCCAGGACGTCCTTGAGAACTGGGACTCTCTATATCCAAGCTGAATTTGCTACTGACGAGTAACTTGGTGATATTTGGCGAACGCTGGGCGGCACTCCTGCTTTTGGTCCTGGCGTTACTCAAGGGGCTATCACCTAAATCTGGTCCCGCATTTCCCAGTAGCCCAGACACACTGTGCCATAGACAAGAATAAATTGAAATAGCTGTAAATTACACTGTATGTGGAGTTTGATAGCCGTGTGCTTTAGGGGTTGAGCGCTGAGCTCTGTAACCCGGCGCTCATGCCCATCGTTTGGGGAGAAGGGTGTGTGTGTGTGTGTGTGTGTGCATGGTGGACACAATGCACTAGTGCACAGCACAGAGCAAGTTTCAAGGGACAAAGCCTTTGATTTAAACCCACATTTTTGCTACGAAAAGCTACAACTAACCAAGTTACTCGAGGAGGGAGTGCTGAGCACAGAGACTAATCCTTCTTGGGGTGCTTGATGTACAAGCATCCAATGTCCAGGTAGCCCGTAATTTCATAAATAATCTCGGCCACAAATGAGGTGTAGAGCCCAAAGCTGACGCCGAGCGCAATCCACAGCGAGGCAATGTCGGTGGTGACCACGTCCCAACCGGCAAAGCTGGCGACCAGGTGGTTGCCCACACACCAAAAGGGAATGCCCATGAGCGGATTGAGCATGGGAAATTTGGGATTGTGGGTGACGTGGGCGGTAATAATGCGGCCAACCATGAACGCAACGGCAAGGCCGATCACAAAGATGATGGGCACAATGTGGGCATCCAGCAAGAAGGGCACAAGGTTGAGCCACCAAAACACGCCAACCCAGAGGGTAAGGAACGGTACGAGCTGCTTGAGGGCGGCATTCAAGTCGACATTGTGCTTGACTACGTTTTGCACCGCTGAGACAACGTTGAACATGAGGGCAAACACACTAAAAGGAACCCAGACATCACAGAAAGAAAGGCCAAACACAACAGGAGCCTTCCAAATATCGGTGCCCACAAATGCCGAGGTCAAAAAGATGCCAATGAGCATGAGCACACCCTCGACAGGGCCCGAAAAGACACTCAAAAAGAGTGTGCCGGTGTGGAACTCTTCCCATGTACTAAGGTAAAAGTTGAGGCTGGCCAAAAACAGGGCAAAGATGGTGGTTGTGGGGCCGACGCGCAGCGTGGAGCTGATGAGAATCATACCCATCGAGGTGTTGATGGCGTCAATTGTGTGGTCAAATAATTCGCCCAAGGGCGAGCTCTGGCCCGTGCGACGGGCCTGGAGGCCGTCACAGGCATCAAATGTCTGGTACAGAAACATCTCGACTGCAAACGACAGGTACACCCAACGGGGCATTGAATCAGTGAGGTAGGGGTTGTAGTAGAGAGTGCAAAGCACGCCAAGGCCGGTAAAGAGTAGGCCACACAGCGTAATGAGGTTAGGAGCGACCCATTCGGGGAACAGGGTCACAAACTTGGCGTAGAACGGCTTGAGCACGTATTTTGAGACGAGACTGAGGTCGATACTCGAGTATTTGTACTTTTTTAGGCCCTTGAGGTCTTTCTCCGCCAAAAAAACGCCCATGTTGGATGTAAGGTTCAAGTGGTTGGTGAGCGTGCCAAATGGTTGGAGACCGGTGTTGCATTTCGGTAGCTGCTGGAGCAGCTTTTCGAATTGGGGTTTTGCGATTAGTCAGCGCGCGATGGGATCCTGGCAGGCTGCTCAGCTTGAGTTACGGCAATTGTGCAAAACTGGGGTCTTTTAATGAGAAGTTTGTCTATAGTCCTAGATAATTTAGGCCCTACTCATGAGGCCCCGATAAATATGCAGATTTGGCCACTACAAGTCGAGCCAGGTCATGCTACAGTGTGGGACCCTCCTAGTTATTGTAAAAATAACTCAGTTACACTGAGATGCTGTTGCAAGACGTCCTTTTAGAGTACCAGATACGCGGCATCGCGACAAAACAACTCAAGATCGGCGCAAGTACAGGCAGCCCCAAGACAACATTATAAGCATATAGATCAAAATTAGTATTAACGATAGAATAATTAGTAGTAGTAGTCGCCAGGGGCTCTACCAAAGTAGCCCACATCGGGCAGGTCAAGGAGTGGGGGACCCTCGCCGTCAAGACCGGCAAAGGACACCTCGTTACCCCACCAATCGATATCCTTGGGGTGGTACTGCACAGCAAAAAAGATGATCAAGGCAGCAAGCGCACTGCCGGCAGTCAAAGCCGCGCCAAGAACGTAGGTGTACTTCTCAAACCACTTTTGGTAGCGCGTGCGGATATAGCGCATAAAGGCCCAATTGACGTAGAAACCACCAATAATGTACGACAAATTGAGAGGAGCAAAAGTAGAGATCATACCAATAACCGCAACGTTGGGCTCAAAGTGCATGAGCACCTTGCGAGTCTTGGGCACAAAGCGCTTGGCAAGCCAGAAGGGGATGGGAATAAAGCAGCCAATGAGGAAGCAGTACTTGAGAATGGGATATTGGCCCTCAAACACGCGCTTGGGTCCAATGACACCCCAAATAACCGACGACGAGAAGTAGGTGGTCTCGTTAGGGCAAGTGAACTTGGTGGTGAGCTTCTGCGAGGGCATACAAATGTCTTTCACATTGTAAAGCTGGAACTGGCACACGGCAAAGGTGATAAAGGTCTGGACAAGAGTACCAATAACCTGGACCCTAAAAGAGGCGCGAGGAGGGATCTTGGCGTAGTGGCCCATCTTGAGGTCAGCCAAAAAGCTGTTGGCCTGGATCTGGGTGTTGACACCAAATGCCTTGATGAGCATGAGCGCAGTACCGTAGCCGGGCTTGGCGTAACCGACGATGAGCTCAACAAGAACGTTAATGGAAATGGTGTTGGCAGTACGGCTCTGAAGAATACCAATGGGGACAATAAATATAATCGACATGCCGAGCGCCAAAAAGAGACCCCAAATGGGAGCATCGGTGGGGAACGCCTTAAAAGTGGCTACAGCCATGCCAAACGAGATAGCTAGAATCACCAAAAACCACCAGGCGGGAGTCTCGGCATGCTTGGCCATCATCCGCGAGTGGGCGTCCTTGTACTCCTTAACACTCTTGGAGCGGCCAATGAGACTGAGAGCCAAGTCTTTGAATGAGTCCAAAAGGGCACGCCAGTCGTCGAGAAGCGTAGAGACATAGACAGAGGTGTAAGAAGCAAAGAAAGAACCGTAGCTCACGAGGTTGGCAGCAGTGTAGTAGGGGGGCGAGTAGGCCTGGTACTTGGCCTCATCCAAGACATTGTCAGTGAGAATTTCCTTGACCACGTACGACTCACCAGTGTTTGTAAAAAGCGCGTTGCTGTTGATTGGCAGGTAACCAGTGTTGTACATGTTTGAGTAGCTGATCCCCAGAATAGTAAAGGCAGCAAGCATCGCGCCAATCAAGAGGTTGGAGTAGGCAAAGAAGGGAGTATAGAGAGGGTTGAAGTTGCTGATGGTAGTCCAGTCAAAGGTCGATATAGGGTTGAGGCCGATACCACTGACCGAGCCGGTGATGGTAGCCAAGTTGTAGTTGTTGGGGGCGATCCAGGTCATCCAGTTGAAGTAGGCCAAAAAGCTCATCAGGTAAAGGGGGATCCACTCGTAGAGGAAGATACCAACAAACACAAGACCAAAAAAGTGCCAACGCGTGAGCTTCCAGCCGTGCACGGGGTTTCTGTTGTCGGGGCTCAAAATGGCTCTGTTGAGGGCGAGAGTAGGAAAGTTTTGCATAAACAAGTTTTGTGTGGGGTAGACAAGGGAGTTGCGGAAGAAACCAACAAGACCAAAACCGAGATACTGGGTACTCAGGAGCATGAGGATTTGGTAGCCAGCAGTGGCCCAAGCATTGTCGTAGAACTTGGGCAGCTTTTGCACCAAAATTTGCGAGTCGACATAGGCAGTGCCTGCACTCATACCGTACATGATAGTGACAAGAGTCTGCTCCTTGTAGCTCCAGGGGCCAGGGTTGAGACGCACCTTGGTGCCAAATACCTTGAAGCTCCAGTCAGGAAGAATGTGAGCAAGGAGCCAGCCGCTGGGCGCTGTGAAGAGCTGCAGCAGACTGCTGCTAAGAATAATTCTTGGCTGGCGCACCCAAAAGAACTGGTCAACAAAAGCAGCGATTGCGGTCCAAATCAAGCCAACGATGTAAACGCGGATGGTCTCACAGTACTCGTCAGGGTCGTCCCAATTTTGGGTGGAGGCGCGCACCTCGGGGTAAGGCGACGAGTAATAAAAAATTGAGGCAATGGCGCGCAGGGCGTACTCTGAGGACACACCCTCCATGACGTTGCATTTATCGTTGTCGGCCTCAAGTGCCTCATTCATGTGGATGCGCAGGTCGTTGGGGAAGTTGCGGTCGTTCAAGTGCTCGGCGAGCGCCTCGGTCACAATATCATGCGACTCGGCAAAGCTCAGTGTTTGAGCGCCCTTGAGAATAATTTGGAAATCCTTTTCGTCTGTGTCCATGTCGTGCGCAGCATCGTGGCCAAGCACCAATTGAAGGTAGGCAATCTCCTCGCTTGTGGACTCTTGAACAATGTCACTCAGGTCAGTGAAGGAGCCCTCACCCACAGCTGCAGTGTTGGTGGTGTAGACCTCCTTCTTTTCTTCGGTGTACTCAGTGGCCGACATTGTTTGGTCTACCTGACGGTGTCAAGCTGTGCACTGAGACGGCCAATTTATACACCTCTGCGCCTGAGCCATGGTCACGATAAGGCACCCAATATAGATCGGCGGTGCATGCATGTGCAGGATATTCACGAGGAAGAAACGACCGAATTGCCGACATTGACGCGTGAAAAATAGCTTTGGCAGGCACGTACTGCTTTTCAGAAATATTTTTCATCGAAGAATGTTCCCTGTGGCCGTTGCCGGCTAGACGGGGCCAACCCACATACCTTATCGACAGCTGCATGCACATGCACTGATGCCGCAATATCCGCCAAGCCGCAAAATATGGATATGTTTCACAAGAACGCGTCAGCGATTAGAGCTCTACACTATGTTCTCATTTTCTCAAGGGCCTGGGGCTCGTTCAGAGCCAGTTCTAATTTTAGCACGGAACCTCAGCTCCGCCATCCAGGTGGCCTATGATCCATCAAAAACTAGGATATAGCTGAATTCAGTCGCGCAATCAAAGTACACGCAGAGAGGCGGGGACGTAACGCGTAAATGGTGGTGGTACCTGATTAGCGCCGCGTCACCTGGCAGCGCGCAAGAGCGCCGTGCATGCCGAAACGACCTCAAAGGCAAGTAAACTACTGTTTATAGTGTCTTTTTGATGCATTAGATGCTCGTGGCAAAACTCGCAGCTCAATGGACAAACCAGAGTCCAGTAAAACCGCCCAACCAACCCCACGTGCCAGAATTCGGTCTCGGGTGACGCTACTCGACTTTTACTGAGCTTCAAGTCGAGCTTAGACTATCTAAATAGCCATAAGAGACTTTAGGCAGTGGACCACTCTGATCCGGAACCACAAAAGGTGTGCGCGATAAAAGGTTCTCGCTGCTCAATCGTTTAATTTGGTGCTGGGCTATCAAGCCAGGGGCACAAGGATTGGAAATTGCTTTTTTCATTGAGCGCAAACCAAAGCTTCCACGAGCCAAACGGTTTTTTGGTTGGTCTTGGCCTATGTGCAGGCTGCAGATCACCATGCATGTTGATGCCGCGTGGTCTTGCGGCATCGGGATACGGGGCGAAAAACGCGGGGTTGGTTTTTTGTTTTTCGTTAGCAAACCCGATTATTTGCACAATGCTGCAGTATGGGGTCTAGCGGTCCCCGCATGCAACTAAGGTGTGGCTTGCATGAAACGGCGGCTCTGCATGTTGATATGGAAAAGGGAAGGAGGCCGCATATTCCCAGCATCTGGGGGACCTACGCGACGTTTTGGGATGTGGCCTGGGACCGAGATAAATAATTAAGTAGTATAATGATGATTCGAGAATGAGCGGCCGCTCGCAGTGTACTTAATCGCTCAGTTTTTTTCCTTGCGGCATAACATAGAGTGGGCTACCTCTGTCACTAGATTTTATGATCTTGACTGCTAAACTTTTTATTTAAAAGCACCGATTGTCGAAGAAACAATCAGTTTTGTACCCACCAGCCGCTCACGCGGCGCGGCAAGAGAGAACTTGCACGTGACGATAGGCCAGCTCCCATGAGGGGAAGCGCTCCAGCCGTCTCCAACTACTTTACTCGCAACGCCACACTCACCGCGTTGGCACGCCACCCTTATCTGCACCACGTGGGGTAGGCCAGGTGATAGGGGGCACGTGCTGACTTTTGAAAGGTATCCGAGCTGAATGAAGTTTGGTGAGCAGCTCAAGGCGAGCCTGATCAAGGACTACTACTACTACTATATCAGCTACGACAAGCTAAAGTACGAGCTCAATAAAGCGCTCAGCTCCAATGGGAACCAGTGGAGCTCTCAGAGCGAGGAGCGGTTCATGACCCTGCTCGAGTCCGAGCTGGATAAGGTCTTTACTTTTCAAAAGGTCAAGGCGAATGAGGTGAACCGGCGAATTGCTCAGGCCGAAAAGGATGTCCAAAGTGCCGTGGAGGGCGGCAACAACACCAGCGACGTTGAGTTTGACGACCTCGAGCAGGACCTCAGTGCCATCATTGCCGATGTGCATGATTTGGCCAAGTTTGCCCAGCTAAACTACACCGGATTCCAGAAAATTATCAAAAAACACGACAAGAGCACCAAATGGCGCCTCAAACCCATCTTTGCCGCTCGCCTCAACAGCAAGCCGTTCTTCAAGGATAACTATGATGCCTTGGTCGTCAAGCTTTCCAAGCTGTATGATATCGTTCGTACACGCGGAAACCCCGTGCAGGGCGATTCCTCGGCCGGTGGTTCGCAGCAAAACTTTGTGCGCCAAACAACAAAGTACTGGGTCCACAAGGACAATATTACCGAGCTCAAGCTGCTTGTTCTCAAGCATTTGCCTGTTTTGGTCTTTAATGCCAACAAGGAATTTGAGAGCGAAGACTCTGCCATCACCTCGATCTACTATGATAACGACAAGTTGGACCTGTACAAGGGCCGCCTCGAAAAGACCGAGGGAGCCGAGGCTATTCGGTTGCGGTGGTACGGCGGCATGAAGAATGACACCATCTTTATTGAGCGCAAGACCCATCGCGAGGATTGGACTGGCGAAAAGAGTGTCAAGGCCCGGTTCGCGCTCAAGGAAAAGTACGTCAACGACTTTATGGCTGGACGCTACACGGTCGAGCAAGCGTTTGCCAAGATGCGTGCCGAGAAAAAGAAGTCCCTCAAGGAGATCGAGAACCTCGAGGCGTTGGCGCGCGAGGTGCAGTACCGCGTCCTGGCCAAAAAGCTGCGCCCCGTTGTTCGCAGTTATTACTCGCGCACGGCGTTCCAGCTACCCGGCGATGCGCGCGTGCGTATCTCGCTCGATACTGACTTGACCATGGTTCGCGAGGATGACTTTGACGGGCTCGATCGCGCCCACAAAAACTGGCGCCGTATGGACATTGGCGTGGACTTTCCGTTCAGCCAGCTGCAGGCCGGCGATGCCGAGTATTTCCCCTATGCTGTGCTCGAGGTCAAGCTCCAGACCCAGCTTGGCCAAGAACCCCCCAAGTGGGTTAGTGATCTGGTCTCTAGTCACCTGGTGGAGGCGGTGCCCAAGTACTCAAAGTTCATCCACGGCGTGGCCACTTTGCTCCCCGAAAAGGTCCAGCTGATTCCGTTTTGGATCCCGCAGATGGATGTGGATATTCGCAAGCCCGCGCACAACTTTGGCATCGAGGGCCGCGAGGCAAACGACCAGCGCGCCGTGCACTTTGAAGCCGTGACACCCACGCAGCAACGCACCAACCCCGTGGTGGCTTGGGTCAACAAGCTGTTTGCCTATGACGTCAAGGTCAGCACCGAGCCTGAAGGCACCAGGTATATTGAGAATGTGCAGCTGCCCCCTGGCAAGACTCTGAGTGTGCCGGTGCGCATTGAGCCCAAAGTGTACTTTGCCAACGAGCGTACCTTTTTGTCTTGGATTGAAATTGGTATTTTGTTGAGCGCCATCGCCGGCGGTCTGCTCAATTACGGCTCTGCCCTCGCGGTCGAGGCCTCGGTGGGGTTCTTTTTTGTTGCAGTTGCCACCATTGTCTACTCGATCTTCATCTACATTTACCGCCTAATGGCTATCCGTTCCAAGCGCGCATGCAACTATGACGACAAGTACGGCCCGGCATTTGTTTGCGTTGCCCTGGCCGCTGCCATGGGCGTCAACTTTGTGTTTCAGTTTTACGGCGAAGGCAAGGGCTGGCACGGCGGCAAGCACTAGACTGTGTAGCTAGATTCTAATATTTTTTGACCTGTGTGGGTGGGTGGCTAATGGAGTCCAGCCTTGCCATAAGCTTTACTGTCTAGTCCTCGACTGATTTTGTTCCTGGTGACATCCCACTTGGCTCACTCCAAGCCAAGCATGAGGGATCGACCTTGAGGATGCCTGCATATCAGATGCAGTGAGCCAGGGTGCATCTAGAAAGAATTCAGCCGAAAAAAAATGAGTTTTGCAGTTTTAGAGATATTCTCTCCAGTTGCTTCAAGTTTAATTCCCCTCAATCTACTTTTTTGGCTTCATTCCCCATAATCATCGGTGAAGGGAGTGCATATCATGATGTCATTGTGCAGCTGGCTATGACTGTATCCCGGCCTGCGAGGCACATCCAATTCGCGCTAGAAATACTTCTCTTTTGCAAAGTAGAGTCTGTTCATTCCCTACTTCTGCATGTGGTGCACTGACGCCGCATATCACGCCAGGGGTCCAGCGGCCCTGCCATGCTAGGCCCTGCCACTTGCTGATCCTCAAAATAATCTACAACTGCTTGCACCGATTACCAACTCTACCGCACGGCTCCGACATGGTTGATCTTGAGCTGACGGTGCGGTGCTTTTACGGCGTTTCGTTCGCCTACAACTCGATTCGCGGCATATTCGCAGAAGGCGAGCGACCTCCGCCTGGAGTTGTCATTACAAGAACTGAGCCAGACCCCGAAATGTACAAGCCGGTCAAGAGCGTATATCAAATCGCCTACAGCGGCCTTGAGCAATTCAAGGAGGACGCGCTCGCAACCTCGTGGAACTCGCAGAATTTTGACTCAATTGCCCATATGCATTCCAGTCTCATTGATGCCGGCTACGACTACTCTACATATTTCAAGGTTTTTGGCGTCACTTCGGAGCAGTGCCTCGACAGCTCAGTATCTTACCCAGAACTGGGAGATTTACTGGAGGCAAACCCAGAATGGACTTATATTTACGGGACGAGAGATATTTTTTATCCGCCCTTTGACGAGGCCAAGCACAAGAGGAGACAAGAGAAGTGCGCTCGGCAACGGGCCAGGCAGGGCCAGAGAGTACCCTTGGGGAGAACCATTGCCGCATGTTTGTGCACTTGGCTGTGCTTTAGGCTTGAACTAGCTCAAAACAGGCGGTTTTTACGGGGAAGAGTTGGCACTTTGGCTCTCTTAAGCGCTGTCGTGATCTTCTTTTTCAAGGTTTGGGGCTATTTTGGATTCACCGACCGCCCTTTTGACCCCTTTGGGCTTCACAACAAGATGTAGAAAACCATCCAAGTATTTAAACTCGTACAGCTGGCCCAGAGGCGCGCTCAACGGCACTGCAGCACCTCTTAGGAGCGCCTCAGCGTCAAGGGCGATGCGCGTCGAGGCAAACAGGTGCGGCAGCTGGCTGTTGAGCAATAGGCCGAGCGTCGAGTTGGGATCGCCATGAATGTAACGCGGTTTGTTCCCGCTGTACACCTTGATGGGTACGCGCTTGACTAGCCGCACCGGCAGAAGGCGTTTGTACTCGTCGTCATTGCGGGCGCATGCCGCAGCCCACAAGGCCTGTGAATCATTGGGGTTTAGGGTCATGACTGCACTCGAGTTTCCGTCTCGAATATAACACGATTCTTTGAGTTGTTGGAGAAAAAATTGGTAAATATCGAGCGGTGAAATCGAGGTCGGAACTGGCGGTTCTAGCGCTAGCGTAAGGGTGACAGGTATTGCCTCGAGTTGATTCAACTTTCTTAGATCAACTGAGACGCCCCAGGGAATATGCCACGGCACCACAGTGCCATTTTCGTCCTTGAGGCACAGCTCGGCTTGACGGTGACCTTCCCTGAGAAGTGGACCAAAGTACGCCACCAGCTCGGGCCACGCGCTCGCCAGGTACCAATTGCGCCACCCGCGTACCAAAAACTCCACAGGCTCGACTGTGAGCGGCGGTTCCGCCCGCACAACCACAGGCACCCAGTCCATGTTTATTATGTAGGCGAGTTGCAGGCGGAGGCGATGCGTGAGGTTGTGGTCGGCCTGGAGCGAGTGCAATGTAGCTACATGCTGTCCATAATTTATTAAATACTAGTGCTATTTGATACACAACCCAGCGCAGATCACCTCTCACGCTGACATGTCTCTGGGCGACCAGTACCTGGACATCCAGCACAAGATCCTAGAACCATGGGCTCATCCCAAGACTGTTGGTTCATACACCATTAAAAGGCCTCTTGCCGATGGCGGCTTTTCAAAAGTTTACCTTGCTGAGCACCAGGTGTCTGGCCTCGAAGTGGTGCTCAAATGTGCCTCCAAAACCCTGCCCAACTTGGTCTCAGAAATCATGAATCTGCGGATGTTCCAGCACCCCCACATTGTACGGCTCTATGAAATAATTATTGGCGAGAAGGAGGTCTGGCTTGCCATGGAATACTGCCACGGCGAGGAGCTTCTCGGGTACCTCCAGCGCGGCCCCTGTGAATCTTTTCAAGCCGTTTCCTTTTTGTTTACACAGCTGTGTGGTGCTGTGGCCTATATTCATGCGCGGCACCATTGTGCGCATCGTGACATCAAGCTAGAAAACATTCTGCTCGATGCTGAAGGCAACCTCAAACTGGCCGATTTTGGGTTCACGCGCAATTATAGCAGCAAAAGCGTGCTGGACACTATATGTGGAACAACTCCCTACATGGCCCCTGAGCTCCTCAACCGCGAAAAGTATACCCCAGAGGCTACAGATGTGTGGTCGTTGGGTGTCATTTTGTACGCGCTAATTTATGCCCAGCTGCCCTTTGATGAGGAAAATGACCACAGCACAAAACTAAAGATCCTCAAGGGGACGCCTCAATTCCCCGAAATGCCCGCGTTTGAGCCTGGACTACGTGAAATCCTTGGTGAAATGTTGTCCAAAGATCCGCGCAAACGGCCAACTGCAGCAGATATTCTGGCCAATCCTATTTGGGGGCAGTATGGCCAACAACAAATGGAAATTTTGACCGCCCCAGTCGTGCCGCAATTCACGTCCAGAGTAGAGAAATTGGTGCTCAAGGGTCTCAGCACTTTGAAGGTGGACATTGCCGCTGTTACCAAGTCTGTACAGCTCCACAGCTGCGACCCATTACATGGTTTGTGGTTTACACTCCTAGAAAAGCAAAAAGCGAGCGAATCCCTCAACCGCCGCAAGAGCGACGCGCCCTCTCTGCGTTCATTGCACCGGGTCGCCAGGGGTGCCCGCGGGATTGTGCGCGCGCCTGTGTCACCTCACTCGACGCGATTCCCTTCCAATTTTAGCAGGCTCACTTATGATCCACCGTCAACCACCTCGAGCATTATTAGCGCTACCAAACCGAGCTTTCGCCAACGGCTGCGGGAGCTGTTTGTACGAGACAAGGCCGCTGTTTTCATAAGCCCGTCGCCAGCGACCCGTGAGACTTCAGAGCCACCTGTCTCGATGCCTCCTATAGCCGAAGAAACTTTTGGGCTTGGGCGCGGCCGCACAATCAGCCAGCTGAGCGAGTACTCGTCGCTCTCAGACAGCGACATCCACGTGGCGAGCCTGTTGCGATACCAGCGGCGGGGATCTTCAGAAGACGCCGAGGAAATCACGACCATCAACGCAAAAATCACAACAACCGCCACAAACTCGCCCATCAAAAAGCTCCAGCGCGAGTCCCTTCGAAGCAGGCTCGAGGGTGTGGGCGAGGAGGACTAGTATTTATTTATGAGCTCTGGCACTTTTGAGTGGTGCCAGAGCTACCATGTAGTAATGATTTATTGGTTTGAATTCGTTTGACCCGCCGTCGCTAGCGCCGACTATTGTTCCGGTTGGAACCGATTGTTGCCTGGCAACCAGTCTGAAACGATGTTTAAGCATCCTTGTTTCAGGTCTAGTCGCCCCACTCTCATTTGGCCAAATTTATAATATGTTCCTGAACAGTTATCCAGTTGGCTGCTGATCCCGAATTTTTAGCTCCAAAGCACCTCAAATTTGCCCTGATATCAAGTCCTATGATCGTCCGTTTTCCATGCATGCACAGTGACAAAAATAGGCGCCCAAAACAGTGCGGCTCAGGCCGGTCGTGTGGCTTAGGTGTGGTGTAGGAAGTTCTTTTCATCACTCGAGCAGCCTTGTAGGAAGCTCTTTTCATCATTCGAGCAGCCTCGTGAGCGACCTGCAACTAGCATAACGGCCCAACGGCCGCCCAGTATATGCACCTCCAAGGGCCCATGTAGTCGGCTCTGCAGCTAGGGTCTGCACGTGCGCGCCGTAGTATTCCATGCGGGGCAAAACTAATTTGCGTGCATGAATATGTGGTTACGCTTGGCGTCATGACGCGATCTCAATTGCATTATGGGTAGACTCTGTTGAGTGCGATAGCCAGTCGTTTGAAGGCCAGTGGTAACATATTAATATGTATGCACATGGTGCTCACTACTCCAGCTTCTGTACCCTTACTTTGAGGCTTCCGGTTGGCACCGCAACCCCGCCCATCTACTGGGCGGCTGCCTGGGTTACCGGGAACAGACAGCTAAAACACCTTGCGTCCCCTTGGTACCGGTTGACAGCTGCACATAATGTTTTGGTGCTGTGCATTGATTTACAGCTAGACCGTCTGCGCCAGTGCAGTACCATACTGGGCTTCCAGCGCGTGCTGCGCCATTCTATGTATAGCCTGTACATCGATATAATCTAAACCGCTAGCCAAGAGGTGATTCTACGGTAGAAATGAGCTGGTTTAACTAGACCAGTCCTTATTTGCCTCAGCCTGCCGATATCAGCCTCTCAGATCCCAAGAGATTTCGCGCCGATCCTAAACGAGGTGCTCGCATATCAAGAAAACATAAGCCGAAGCCAGCTCCTACGGCCACAAGACATCAATTTCACGGCAAACAGGGCCACATTGCTCGCAATTTTCACTTGATCGTAGCTAAAAAAATAAAAAAAATTACCCCACCTTTCCAGATTTGTGGGCAATCAGATTCATCAATAGTTACGATTGCCCACGACTTTATGCCCAGCCATTGGTCATGCATCCTGCAGAATGAAAGCCTTGGCGAGCATGACCCACAAATTAATCCCCCTAGTCAAATCGTGCATACGCTGTGGATTCGCGCCCATATAGACACCAGCGGGAAAAAAACATGATTTTTCACGTTAAATATGAAATTCTCCCTTTGAAAATGTTTCAGAAGCCGCACATCTCAAGCACAGCAGCTAACATAGACGGGTTTCTCATCATGCATATAGGCAGAGTTACCTGCATATTTGATCCAGCTCTACATTCGAGCTCTGAGTAGTTTTGATGGAATCTAACTGCTCAAAACCAATGGTTCAGTATTTTCGTCGATTTTCACCGGCACACCCCACCTGCTTACAATGTTTTCAGATAGCGAGTTGCCAGGCAACAAGCTCCGCGGTCGTCATGGCAAAATGTAGCGAAGCTTCGGCAAAGTTTGGATGTTGATCTCAAAACAAACAAGCATTGAATCGAGGCCGAGCTGAATCCGGCCGCGAATGGTTTGTTCTGTCCTTTTTGCGCTTTTCGGCCTACTAGGTGCCCATAAAAAGGTTTTATTTGGTCGTGTTATGGCCAACAATGGCCACAACGGCCAAATTGTCGATTGAGAGTAATTTGAGTGAACACTGGCCTAATTCTGTAAAGTATTGTTAGTCGCTAAATTTAAATCTCCGCGGGTAGGCTTCATTAATGCACTTTGGGTTGCATGCATCGATTAGAGCATACGTCCATGTGCGGCGATATCATGTGCGGCTTGATTTCTTTTTACAGATTTTTGAAGCTGTGGAGGCTTTTTGCAGCGAAAAATCGGCATATTTTAACCGTACATTTTGATAGGTTTGATAGGTCGCTCGCCCCAGCTCTCTAGTCTCGCTCTGCCAAAAGAGGCACGTTCCATGCATATGCATACAGCGCTTCTGCATGGTTACGCTAGTGCGCCCGGGCCCGACAGTTGTAGTCTAGAAAACCGAGCAGCAGCCAATTTAAAGGTTCGCTTTGGCCACATGCAAGGTTTCGAGCACAATCAATTTGACCGGGCTAAGTGGGCCGGGCGAATTAGCCCAGGCCAAGCCCGACCCGCCAAGCCGTTCTGCAGTACGCAGTCATTTATCCAATTGCTTTTTGGCGAAGGCATTTTGGAGGAGGTTGGATCAGCGAAATTGCGTCAGTAGCCTTGTTTGTGACTCGTGCGATTGTCGTCACCTGCAAAGGCAGGCAGCTCTGGCCGAGCCATTAGCACTTTTTTAGCAACTTTAAACATTACAAATACTGATTTGAAGACCAACAAATCCTTTTGAAGTTTTTTGCCAAAGTTACTTGGCAAGAGTGACGGTGCAGGGGCCCACGATTTGACGATCCAGTTTCAAAAGAGGTGAATGAAAATCATGGCGGCAGCAAGTGGGCCCAAAGATCAAATAACTAACATCATAGGCTCCCTGTTCATTTTACAGTAGCGAGTTCATGCATGCGGTCCGTGCGTGCTGGGCATGCATGGTTAAGCACACATGCATATGCAGGTCTCAGGGTTTGGACGCGCAGTATATAACAAGCCTTTCAGGGCTATCCACAATCTACAATCCACAGCTTATACTACCATGAACACTGCATTGCGAGTTGAAATCGACAACAGCTACGCCCCCTCAGTGGATATCACGCCCAGCAGGCTATTCTTTCAGGATAGCTCAGACAAGAGGGTCTACCAGTCGAGCCTCTTTTACCGTGACGAGTACCAGCCCGACTTGACCTACAGCTTGCCGCCGCAGCAGCTGCCCTCTGATTTGGTGATAGGCGACGAGCAGCACGAGCACGACGTGCACGCCGAGTGGCTCAGCTCGAGCCCCGCCTCAAGCCCGCTGCCATCTAGTGAAGGTGAGTTTAGCCCTGGCTATGAAGGGTTGGATGGCTTTTTTGTTGAGGAGCAGTGCCATGGGCAGCGCCGTGAGCACCCTACCCAGCTGCCCACCCAACTGCCCATTTCCTCTACACAGCTCCCCATGGGACTATTCATCCCCCACACTGGGCTCACCCCCACCAACACCCACTTTAGCATGCTCCCTCAGCAATACATGGGGCCCACTGGGTGTACCCCCACCAACATCCAATTCGGCATGTTTCCTGAACAACAGCCTCTGGGGTCCACCGGGATCACACCTACCAATTCCCGGTTTAGCATGGCTTCTCTGCAGCTCGTGGACTCCACAGGGTTCACTCCCACCAACTCGCGATTTGCCAATGTGCCCCAGCCGCTCATGCTGCCACCCTCCGACGTCCAAACTTGGTACTGCGCCACTTCTGACCCTGAGCTTGCCAGGCAAATCCGTGCTTGCGTCGATGCGTCGCTCTCCGATACCCCTGAGCTCGAGCTGGAGGAGCCAGCCGCGAACCACGATGTGGAGCGCGAGGAGAAGGAAGCCGCAGAGCAGCTGGCCATTATTGCCCAGATGGAGACAACACCTTTTATGCAAAAGTGGATAAGCGACGCCAAGCTCCGGGCCAACGCGTTCTGGTGGCGCAAAACTCACACAAAGTGCTCTGTGCGCGGGTGCACCTTTCAAGGGCGCAACAACTGGGAGTCGCGCCTGCACGCGGACAAGCACCCTGAAGGCGCAAGTCGCCATCTCTACTGCAAAAAGTCTAGTTGCATCCACTCTATTGTTCCTCTCGGTAGTGTCGCCAACCTGAGACGCCATGAGCGCCTTGTTCACGAGAACACCGAGAAAGTCAAGTGCAGCCTGTGCAACCGCACCTTTGGTCGTCAGGACTCGGTGCGCCGCCACCAGGTGAGCCGCGCCTGCTCCGGCTGGAGGCAGGTCGAGCGCCGTAGCCGTGCCAACAAGCGTATTTATTACAACGCGGACCACTACAAGGAGATGTAGAGGCCTGTCTCGACAGTTGTATATTTATTAGATACATTCACATGAACACGCAATTCACTTGAGGCCAAGCTACAGGAGACCCGCTAGAGTGTACTTGGAGACACCTTGAGGACGATGACACCGGAAAATTGGGTCGCCCAGAATCGAAAAATATAACCGCTCAGCATGGAGCCTGGCTATCTCAAAAATGCAGTGAAAAAAAATTGACCCGGAGAGGAGGCCCAGGACGGCGAAAAAACGGCAAAACACTCAAAATCGAAAAATCAAGGGTCAGCGGCGGCGGGGTGGTAGTGGTACGAGCCGAGAACAGGCCACAAAAACAAATTGACAGCATACAGCCAGGGCTGTTGAGATCGCCGAGCCAATAGGAGCAGTGGGCCATGGTCATTGGTAGCGGCAGCGAGAGCAACGGCTGCGGCTGTGGTAGCAATGGCACGGGAGTACTCACGCCCGTACGACAATCTTGATGGACGCAGGTACCCGGCTGCTCGCCCCAATCACCCGCATCGCCCCTCACTATTGAAGTATTCACGCCCCGGACGCAGACACCCTGCTCGTCGCCCGTTACCAGCAAAGTGTCCACATCCAATACGACGCCTCTCGGAGCTCCTTGACGCAGACTACCCTAAACCTCTCCTCCTCAGAGTCGCCCACTCCACCACAAGGGCCTTGGAGCTCCCAGACGCGGGCCCCTGAACGCCACCATTCACCATCAGAGTACCCACGCCCATATCACGCCCTAATTGTGCACGATGTCACGCCCGAGAAGTCCAGTAGGCTGTCCAGTGCCCCCAGTCCGCGTCATAAATTATAGTCTCCAGTCCGTATGATAAATCATTGCCCCAAACCGCATCAATAGTGCCCATCAGAGCATAGTAACAGGCGAGGTCGGGCCCACGCCCTCTTTAGTACCAGAAATGACCGTCTTTGGAGGCACCCACAAGTTACCTGTCATACTCATGGGGTGTAATACGCCCAGTCGAAGCAATTAGGGGCAAAGAGTTTGCGCAAGGCCAGAACCAGTTGCAAATGTCAATTGAGATTTTTGGCCAGGAATGAATGTGTAACAGTAGAGACCATTTTGCTCACAAACATCGTACTGGAAGGGGAATCACAACAAATATCAACCAGCACACAACAGGGTGTAGCTAGCACCCCGAGTTGCGGGTGACCTCACAACGTGCACCATAATCTAGCCATTCTCCATTGACAAAATATCAATGAGCGAGCCTCCAGAGGTCCGTGCCTGATTCCGCTTGTCCTAGTGCTTTCTCGCAATGTCCACCAGCCATTTGACGTAGCGCCACCTCAGAGTAGAATCCAACCAGCCAGGCAAACAGATAAAGTGTAAACTAGAGCTTCCGCGCTTTCAAACGATTCGGCACAGCTCCAACCCATTCCCCTAGTGTTCACCCGTCAGGAAAGCGCCTCAGCAAAATTACATCAAATGAACAGGACTAAGGTCGGAGTGCACTTTGCCTACCAGCGTCTCCCTGAGCGCTCCCCTTACCAGTATCATCACAAAACTAAAAGTCGGGAGGTGAGGTGTGGTGGGCCAGCAAAGGTTATATGTAGTGCCGCCAATTTGTTACGCATGTGACCTTGGCCACGGTAGCGTGAGTGTGTAATCTAACTAGCTTTTTAGATGGCATATATACTATCAAGCAAAAATAGGTTTTGCCAGAGCTGTAATTGCATTTGCAATAATTTGTGAATTTTATGGGATGCATGTGCCTGCATGATAGGCTGCATATGGGAGTTTCTAAACTCTTTCTCAGCTAGTTAGCAAACAAGTTTTGCATTGCCGCCATAGCTGTTTGCTCTCGGTCATCGTTGTCTGCCATTGCACCGCCGTCAGCACCGAGCCTGGGAATCTGGCTGCAACTGGAAGCTAGTGGAGCGCCGTAGCCGCGCCAATAAAAATTCTAATACGATGCGGAATACTGCGTGTAGGAAACATAGGAAACATATGACTCTGTTTGCTCGATATTCATAGATGCCCTCGCATAAACATCCAGATCACTTTAAGGTTAGGCTGCAAAAGACTTTGGAAAGTACTTTATAGCTCACGGGGCTCACTAATACCACGTTTATGGCGGAGTTTACAGACTGGGGGGCTGGTTTGCTCAAGGTTAATCCCCGATGCTAAACCGCCTGCGCGTGATCTGAAAAATTCGTGATCTGCATTTCCTGCTCAAACCTCCTAAGAAAAATTCCCGTAATTCTAATTCAGTGCATCACATGTCTAGGTCACAATTCTAGATACCAAACTCTCCATCTATCGCATATTTGGCCACTCGTATTTACACGACGTCTCGCGAAAATACTAGCTGCCATTATGAATCGATCAGTCATTGTCCCCGCATATATAATCCTACATTATTTCAATGGCAAGTGGATATGTCAAAACGTGAAACTCGTGAAATGTCGGGGCTAGTCGCTCAGAAAAGCCCATCTGCCGCGAGCCTTGAGGCCGAGTGTGCGGTCAGCCTGGCCCCCAGCTTGGGGCCTCCACCTGATGGAGGTTTTACTGCCTGGGCTCAAGTTGTTGCTGGATTATTCTGCAGCTTCAATAGTTGGGGCATCACAAACTCTTTTGGCGTCTACCAGCAAGTTTATGGCACAACAATTCTGCCAGGAGAAACGCCCTCACGCATTTCATGGATTGGCAGTTTGCTCGGTATTCTATCGTATTTGGGTGCTCCATTATTTGGTTTCTGGATTGATAAAGGATATGCTCGAGTCATGTGTATCACGGCCTCGATTGTGGCGAGTTTTTCATGGATGATGCTTAGCCTCAGTACGGAGTACTATCAGTTCATTTTGACACAGGGTGTTCTTGCCGGTTTGTGCTCTTCAGTTTTGTTCAGCTGTGCAATCAGTGCTGTCACTCCCTACTTTAGTCGTCACAGAGCTATCGCTCTCGGCATCGCGACATCAGGTACCAGTCTCGGCGGTATTGTGTACTCAATTGTAACTCAGGAAACCTTGAACCGCCTGGGGTTTGCATGGTCGTGCCGAATTAACGGGTTTATTCTGCTAGCAACTGGCGCTACAAGTGGATTTTTGCTGCGGCCTCGCATCGACCCTCGTAAAATGGCAAACCGCGGATATTTTGCCCACGAGTGCTTCAGGGAGCTACCCTTTATGCTGCACTGTATTGCCATGTTTTTTGCATTCCTGGGGCTCTATATCTTTTACGATTATGTGCAAGCCCATGCATTTGACGTTGATGGCCACCGGCCTAGCTACGGCTATTTAGCGGCCATACTCAATGGTGCATCGATGATTGGTCGCTTGTTTCCCAGTATGCTAGCAGATAAGGTCGGCATGTCCACGGTTTTTATTCCTAGCTGTTTACTGACAGCCACACTTATGTTTAGTTGGATCGCCGCTAAGAACGAGCCCGGGATCCTGGCGGTTACCGTGATTTGCGGTGTAGTGAGCGGCCCAGTGGCCATTGCTCAAAGCGTAATTGCAGCCAAGCTCACAAAAGACATGGAGCGGCTAGGAATTCGCATCAGCTTTGCCTTTATTTTCTTTGGGCTGGGTATAATGTTTGGACCGCCGTTTGCGGGTATGATGGTGCTGAACCACGGGTACATGGGAGCACAGCTGTATGGCGCGTGTGCAATGGTAGTAGCAGCAGTTTTGGGCTTGGCCTGTCGCACGGTCGCTTTGCGCAAGGAGGGCCTGAGCCAATGGACTCGCTTTTAGGGGCACAGTACACCTGCCTTTTGACCGAGAGGTACAACGTCGTACAGCTCGTACTTGCCGATGAGAAACCCAGCGCGCTGGGTGTTTATTTGGCGCTAATAATCAAGCTGTCACCTACTGTATGTAAAACAGAAAACAAAATAGCTAATTACAAGTTTACAATAACAATACCGGGCTGACCAGGGGTGGCGTCCTGCACGGGCTTGGAGCTGGGGACCTCAACGGCGGTACCCTCAAGAGTGGCAGCAGCAGCAATGTTAACGAGCTCAATCTCGGTCACGTTGACAGCCTGGGCGGCCTTGAGGAACACGTTGCGGCACTGCTGGGCGATCTGCTGCTCGTCAAACAGCAGCTTGCGGTCAAGAGCGCCGGGGCCCTTGGCAGTGACCTGGGTGCGCAGCAGCGACACAAACTGCATACCGCGCTTGGGGTCACCGAGCTTGGCGACCTTTTGCTTGAATGCGCCATTGTTCTCCTTGAAATCAAGCGACTCGAGCGCGTCGCGCACAAGGTCAATGTAGTTTGCCTGCCACTCGGGGAACTCAGTTGCAATGTACACAGTGAGCTTGCTGGGGGCCTTGGCATCAAATACGGGGCCCTTCTTCTTCTTTTTGAGCAGAGCGCCCTCGGCCTCACGGATGCTGCGGCTCACGTCGCGCACGTAGTTGACGGCATCAAGAGTAGCCTGGTCGATAGGACCGGCCACGGGGAAGGGAGCATCCTGGGCAGAGGAGGTCTTGCCCAGCAGCTCGCGCCAAACAAACTCGCTAAAGTGGGGCGCAATGGGCTGCAGCAGCAGGGCCTGCACCTCAATGTACTTGTCAACAAGGGTCTTGTGCATCTTTTGACCCACAACGTTGCAGATATCGCGGTAGTAGTCACGGGCGATCTGCAGGTCAAACAGACCGCTCTTGAGAGCGTTCTTGTACTCGGCGGCCTCGTACGCCTTTTTGGTCTCTGAAACAAGCAGGTTGAGCTCGGACTCAAACGCGGCATCAAAGAAGCCAAACTCGCCGGTCCTCAGGTCCTCCTTGAGCACGTACTCCATCCACTCCTTGAGGGTATGCAGACGCAAGATGGCGGCGTTGGCGTTGGACTCGTCAAAGTTGGCATCCTCAAAGGTATCACCTGCATCGGCAAGCGCGATACGCGAGGCGTCAGTGCCAAACTTCTCGCACATTTGGCGCAAAGTCATAAAGTTACCGGTACTCTTGGACATCTTTTCATTGTTGAGCATCAGGTGACCGTTGGCGCGCACGCCCGCGGGCCAGTACTCTTCGGGGAAAAGGGCAGTGTGGCAGTACAAAAAGAAGGTCAAGTGGTTGGGGATCAGGTCCTTACCCGAGACACGCACATCTACAGGGTAAAAGAAGCGGAAGCTGCTGCGCAGAGTCTCGAGCTTCTTGGCATCAACGCCAGCAGGAGGACTGTTGGTGCGGGTAAACACATAGTCCCAAACGGCATCGGTCATTTCCTCAGCGCCGATATCAAGGCTGCCGCGCTCCTGGCCATAAAAGTCGCTGTGCAAAAAGTGCGCAATAGTGTAGTAGGCCATGTAAACAGTCGAATCAGACAACGACTCAACTAGGTACTGAGGATCCCAAGGGATCTTGGTACCCAGGCCATAAGTACGGCTAAGGGCCCAGTTACCGAGCCACTCGAGCACTTTTTCGAAACCGTTGCGGGTCTCGGGCCCAAAGCAGTTCATCTGGCGCAATGCGCGCTCGGTGGTCTCGCGCCACTTTTCTTCGCCATAGTTGGTAAACCACTGGTCCTGCAAGCTCACGACGCACACGTCACCACTACGGGACACAACAAGGCCTTCGGGCTCGCTGTAAACAAACGCCTCGCCCGAAGCAACCAGGTCGGCACGCACAAGGGGCTTGGCCTCCTCAACCTTACGGCCGGCGTACTTGCCCACGAGCATAACACCCTGGTAAAAGCCCTCCTTGTAGGCAGCCTCCTTGGCCTCAGCCAGCTTTTCCTTATCCTTGGGGCTCTGGATCTTGAGCTGCTCAACCAAAGTCTTGGCAGTAAGCTTGCCGTAGCTGGGGGTCTCGATAACCTCGGGAACCTCCTCCAAAACCCACGAGGGGTCAATGCCATAGTACTCGGCCTTTTTGCGGAGCTCAATGGTCGTAATATAGTCGTCAGGCGAGTCGCTGGGCACGCAAGTAACAACACCAGTACCCTTGGTTGGCAGGATGGTCTCCATGGGCAAAACACGCAAAGTCTGCTCAACCAGAGGAGCCTTGATGGCTGAACCAACAAGGTCGGCACCGCTCACGTCAACAACGCTCTTGTAGTAACCGCGTTTAGGAGTCAAATCCTGGAAGGCCATGTTGCGGAAAGCACGCTCAGTAGTGATGTAGTACTCGCCATTGGGGGCCTCAAACACACCATAAGTGATTTTAGGGGACACAAAGCAGCATGTCTGGCCGTACATGGTCTCGGCACGGAGAGTAGCAGCCACCAAAAACACCGGCTTGTTCACCAAGTCGCCGAGTACCTTTTTAGCACCCTCGGCCCACTCAGAGACGCGGATCTTGATACCAACGTACTCCTGGGGGTTGATGGCCTCACCGGTCTGACGGTCGTGGTCCATGCAGGGCTGGTCGTCCTTGGGACTGAAAATAGTGAAGCGCTTGCCAAACTTGATTTTCTCGGCCTCCTTGAGCGCATTCATCTGCCAGCGAACAAACGAGTCATAGTAGGGGTTGACATCTGTCGTAACCATGCTGCGGCGCCAGTCAATACGGGCTCCAAACAGGTTGCAGTCGGCTTGGCAGTGGGGGGGAAAGTAGTGGATCCAGTGCTCGGCATCAGCAAACTTGTGGATCTCCTCACGGGGGATACCAAGCTGCAGCATAATCTCGTACTGCCACTTGGCGTTTCCGGTCTTGGCAGCCACCTTGGACTTTTGAGCCTTGTGCTGGGTAGGGTCCTTTTCGAGCACTTCCTTAGCCTGCTCGACCTGCTGCTCGCTATCCTCTTGGTCAAAGTTGATACCAAACCGCTCAATCTCACGCTTGAGCTTGTCTGCGCACGCCTTGATGGGCATACCGGTGCAGTGGAAACCGAGGGGGAACAGGGCCTTCTTGCCCTGCATACGCTCGTAACCAGTGGCAAACTCGGCCTTGGAAAGAGTGAAGGAGTGGCCGGCATGCAAAACACCGTTCATGTACGGATAAGCCATCGTAGCGAGGAATTTCGGGTACTTTTTGTGGAGCTCCTCGGCGCTCATCTCGGGCAGCGACGCGGGGGCATCGACCTCAAAAGTCTTTTCCTGGGCCCAAATCTGCTGGTACTTGCGCTCAATGTCGATCAAAACATCACGACGAGTCGTGTTTTCGAGCACTAAAGTTTTCGATTCCATGAGTCAGGTCTGGCTGGACGTGACTGAAATTTAAATTTTAAATGGGATTTCGCGGCAGATAATTTTAGTTTGTGTAGTATACAGGCAGCAGCAGCCACAAAGTTTAATTTTTCACTAAAAATTCAGCTATAATTAGCGCTAGCTGGGCGAGCTTGGCAGGCAGCTGGCCCTAGCCTGTCGACCCTGGCTTCGGCCATCATCGGAATCAGTCTGATCAGTACTAGCTGGCTTTTAATACTACCGATCGGCAATCTCCAAAAGCAACGGTAGATCAACTCCAGTCTAATAGCCTATCTCCTCCACCTCCCCCTACTCTACTCACGTCATGCTCCCTCGGCTGCCCGGTCTGACCGTCCGCCGCTGCCTGCGCTTCAACTCGCAGCTGGCGAAAAAATCAATCGTTAATGAGATCGAGTCCCATGCCGCCCAAAAGGCCGCTCAAAAAGTCCAGGTCAAAGCCGCTCCGACCCCCAAACCCGAAAATTTGGGTAACCCCGACACTCTGCCGATGAAGCTGGTCGCGGCTCTGCCTGCTTCGTGGCAGCCGTACGCTCGCTTGTCTCGTGCTGATAAGCCCATTGGAACATGGCTGCTTTATTCTCCCTGTACCTGGAGTCTCACAATGGCCGCGTACGCCACGAGCGCTCCGGTCTCGTCGTGGGCCCTGATGATGGCCACCTTTGGCGTGGGTGCCCTTGTGACCCGTGGTGCTGGGTGCACTGTAAACGATATGTGGGACAAGAACCTCGATAGCCAAGTAGCTCGCACCATGTTGCGGCCTCTTGCAAGCGGCCAAGTCTCCATGACCCAGGCGTGGGTGTGGCTCGCTGCTCAGTGCACTGTGGGCCTCGGCATTCTCCTTACCTTGCCAGTAAACTGCTGGCTACTGGGTGCAGTCTCTATGATTCCCGTCTTTCTTTATCCGAGCTTTAAGCGGTTCACCTATTATCCCCAAGCCTGCTTGTCGACCTGCTTCACCTGGGGTGCACTCCTGGGATTCCCGGCGCTGGGCGTCGTAAACCCGCCTGTCCAGGTAGCACTCTGGGGTTCGGCATTTGCGTGGTGCATGATTTACGACACTATTTATGCCCACCAGGATAAGGTCTATGACATTAATGCCGGCATCAAGAGCACGGCCCTCAAGTGGGGAGATCGCACAAAACCGATTCTGTCCCGGTTTGCCGGCACCCAGATCTCGCTTCTTGCCCTGAGCGGCGCCCTTTTGGGTATGGGCCCTGGGTTCTTTGCCGGAGTGGGCGTTGCCGCATGGCGCGTGTGGACCATGATCCGCAAGGTCAACTTGGACGATCCTACCAACTGCTGGAAGTGGTTCCTCAACAACATTTTCACCGGCCACTTTGTGTTTGCTGGCGTCTTGTTCGACTATGTTATGAGGATCCTCGGAGTTTACTAGACAGAGGCTAGCACCAGCTGAGCTGGGCAAGTCTCGCTGTAGAATTTAGCATATATGCCGACTCACCAATCCAACCCAGGCCAGTCTATTGTTTTATGATAAACTATTCAGATATAAAGCAGCTAAATTCTCCGCACAAAGAACAACCTTTAACCCCGAATCTTTGCTACGATCTAAGTTTGGCCCGTACAGATCCAAACCGGCCCAAAATCTGTTTGAATGACAGCCCGTTCTGCTGCGCGAGAATCTCCATTTGACCTCTGCTTGGGTAGAGTATCTTTGTTTTATGCATTCAGTCACTCAGCACAGCTTTTGAACCACTACTGGGGGTGTCGTTCAGCCTCGCCTTTCGCGTTGGAGGTGCCTTGAGATAACATCAGACTTCTTGGAGCCTATCAACAACCTGTCTGACCGTGAGCCCGGTTTGCTGCGCCAATTTCTCCTTCTCCTCTTTATCTGGAAAAGGATTGTCGAGGTTCTCTCGCAGCCGCACCCTCAGTAAATTCACTTTGTCACCATGTTTAACCCTGGGGTACCAATGAGTGAATGCGTTTGACTTTGACCTGCTCCTAATAGTCGAGAGTCTGCTTTCTCTCAAACGTGGAGGGCCCGTGCCACCCCCCGGCCATGGCCAAATAAGACTATTAACGACACAGGAACAGGACCTTTAGCTCTAATCAAAGCCAGCTATATTTTTATTCATCTAAAATTCGACCAAAGTCTGATCCTCTAAATCGTGTCAACACAGGCACACTGAGTCGAGCTCAGTCAAAGCAGAAGAGGGATCATAGTTATGAAATAGATTGGCCGTACACTCTTAACTGTAATATCTAGCCATTGAGCCCAAACCCAGGGCACAAGATTGGGAAAATGTAGACGGCGCGTGCCACCCCGAGCTAACCTAAACAGTAACCACAACACCAAAACAATAATGAACACGTGCCCGCAGCTATTGTGACAATTATCTCAATTGTTCACATCTTCTTCCCAACACCTACAAAAACTGTGTTTGCCAGTTTGCATAAACCGAAGGCCAAAAAAATAAAACCTGCAGTACCACCCGTTCTCACGTGGTCTCCCACCGTAATACTGAATGTGGCTCTAACGCGTTTGACTATGATTGATCAGACGGGAAATCGTATATTCGCGAGTTGATATGACCGCAGGCGAGGTGTAACAGATTAACACCTGTTCCTTTCTAGTGTCCTAGCATGTGACCTCCGGTCACGTGTTTCATCCTATTCAAAGACTAGTTAGCTTCCTATGTATCAAGTGTTACTACCCTTACTCTACTCACAGACCCTACGGGTCCTCGCATATCTACGTACACAGGCGCAGCCTGTTACTCGAGGGTTTAATTGGGCATTTCAATCAACCAAGTGGGCCAAATTTTGCAGAATTGCGTATTATTTTTATTAATCTTTTGATAGAGCCATTTAGTTGCACCTCCGACAAACTTTTCAGCTGTATTATGCATAGTTCATGCACATTAGAACTTTTAAATGCACATTAGAACTTTTAAATGCACATTAGAACTTTTAAATGCACATTGGCGTGAAACCAAAACGTTATAGTAAAAAAAAAAACTCACAAATTGGATTTATTGAGCTTCTTCTGCTTTTATATGCATTTACCGTATAATTTTTAGCCCGTAAAATTGTGATTTTGTTGATTTAGATGTTCGGTCTGTAAACCTCTCCTCGCGCTGTGTTTAGAGTACAGTTCACTTAATCATTTCAATACTTGTATTTTTGAAGCTTTCAGACCTCTTCTTGGCTACTCACATCAATGAATACTCTCCAATAATATCTATTTCTAAACAGGTGTTTAAGCGTCCTAGCTCGGCAATTATCCCCTGTAACATACCCTAAACGTACATTAATAGCTCTTTGCCTGATCTTTAGCGTACATCGCCTCATCTATAGCCGTCTGAGCTGTAGCAAACATTGCAAATTTAATCATGCGTATCGTTTTAAACTAATTAATTCATGGACTCATCCCTGAGCTCATCAGCCGCAGCCTTGGCCTCAGCAGGTGCTGCAGGCTCTTTAGACTCGTGCACACTCTCAGACTCGTCAAGTTTCTTCTTTTTGCGCTTATACTGGTGGCGAAACGCGGCTGCTTGAGCATCCGGGATCACGCGGTACCCATAGAGCACTTAGCCGCCAAAGTTTTTGGAGGTCATCAGAGGATGAATGCGGCCAGAGATGGTTTGAAACTTGCGCACACGCGTCTCCATGATTGTGAGGGCCAAAAAGTTGACGTTTTATTTGACCGACAAGGTCAGGTTTACAAGGTGCTCCTTGCAAGGGTGATAAATTACTGCTGGGGCACTACCAGCTATAAACTCAAAAACTTTGGGCAGCAACGACAGCAGGTGCAGCGACGTCATAACAAACAGCGCATCGAACCCGGCCTCGATTTTGTGCTCAACAGCAGGAGTCTCGTCGGGGTACAACAGCTCCTGCCAATTGATCAAGTAGAGCTTGCCCTTGGTAGCAGGCAAAAACTTTAACGCTGCCAAATTGGGAAACTCACTCTCGTGAACGACCGTCTCCTGCATCACCTTTTCTCTTTGCTGCTTCGATGTACAGGTATACCCCGGGTGCTCGCTAAACTAGTCTTGTAGAATTTCACGGTTGCTACTTGAAAGATCTTTCCTCCAGTTTCTTGCATTTGCTTGAGTACGTCTGACGCAGAACCGACTGGCTCCAGCGCCTCTTGTGTCAAGTTGGCTGTATCGAGGTTGTTGCACAGCCACTTCCGCATAAATCTTTGTGCATGCATGGTCAATGATTGGGGCGTGCTTTGATCTGAGAGTGCGACCCTTGGGTGCGCTCGCTCCTGATGACTCGGGGGACCTCAGCTTCTGGAAACGAAAAGGGCAAAGGTGCATCTGAACCCGGTACCTCGCTGTAGAACTCTTCATTTTGTTGCTCCAGTCTGGGCCTCTTGCTCGCCGGTTGTTTGGCCACGCGCTGAATATCGCGCTCGGCATCGTGCTCGGGCTCAGGCTCCACCTCATGCACCACCTCTGGCTCTGTCTCGCTCTCGACCTGCTCAGGCCCAGGGTCCATTCCAGCTTAAAGCAATGTTTTGCGCGCCCAAGAACTCTCAACTTGAAGCCGCAGGCCAGTACAACGCTTATGGGACTCTTGCTCTTGTTCTGTGTCCAGACCCTCTTTGAGTTCTCGAGCTCTAGTTTGATATCGGCCTTTGCGCTTGAGCTGGCGCTCTTTCTGCTCAAGTGAGCATTAAGCTTGCCCCTAGTTTGCCAATTTCGCACAGATCTTGCCTGTAACCTGTATGGAAGTGGGCTGGGTCCTGTTTTATGCCAGGACACATGCGCTCATGCGCGCGCCTGCATGCGTCTATGCAGGTCCCGGCGCCCCTGCGCACACTTGTGCGCACACCCTACAACGTTAATTTATGCTTATATCTCTATGCTGCCTGCGCTCAGCGCAGGTCTCACCTCCTCAAACTCTTGACCCGGCCAAGCAGGCCCTGGGGCCGCTGCTCACTTTGGTCCTGACCAGAGGGCGGGGCGCGCCGCGACAACGAGCGTTGAGGGCGGTCGCTCTCGGCCTGCTGAATGGCGTTCTTGCTTGCGGGCATTCCATCCAAAAAAGTGGTTGAGCCGAGTCCCATTGTACGCACGCCGTGCACGGGCGCAACCTTTTGAGCCATGTCAATAGTCAACGGTTCCTGCTCCTCACGGCCAAACACCTGGTCTTCTTGGCGCATGCGCAACGTCGAAACGTCATCGGGCATGAGCGAGTTGTTGGGGCCCATGGCATCAAACGCGGCAACCGGGCCGCGCGGGTTGGTCTTTTTGTTGCGGTGAGGTGTGCAGGCATCAAACGGGCCATCATGGTGGAATGCACCCGGACCAAACAGCCCAGTAACGTCCATGCGATCAATGGTATCAAGGGGCCTGCCGTCCTTGTCGACACGGCGGCCATACTTGTCGGTCTTGACGCCAACGCTCTCGGATTTGCTGCGGGACCGTGACGCGCGCGCGCTTTCGCGGCGGCTCGAGCTCGTGCGGCGCGTGCGCGACGACGAGCCTTCGGGGCGCGAGTTTTCGCGGTCACGTGCGCTCTCGCGCTCGCTGCTGCGTTCACGGCGTTCAGCGCGCTCGGCGCGTTCAGGGCGCTCAGGGCGCTCGCCACGCGCCTCGCGGTCGGCGGCCCTGCGCTCCAACTCTTTGCGGCGCTCGCGGTAATACTTTTCACGCTCGGCCAAGCGCCGGCGCTCGCGTTCCAAGCTGTCCTCATGATCGCTGCGATCGCGGCGCGAGGACCCGCTCGTGCTACGCTGCTCGCGGTCGCCGCGATCTCCACGCTCGCCACGCTCATCACGCGACGGACGCCTCTTTTCCTGAGGTCGCGCGCGGCTTGAGCTCTTGGGCACAACGTCACTATAACTAGGGGGAAGCGCGTCGTTGGTGGCAGCGCCTGTAGTTAGAGGTCCCTCGGGGGCATCGAGCTCCTCATCCGAATCATATTCGGCCGGTAACGGCTCGCCAAATGGGTTGGAGCTGCGCGAGTTGGTGCTGGGCGCGCTGAGGCTGGGCGCGCTCGAGTTGCCAAAATGCGTGAGGCCGCTCTCAAACGGCGACTCGCTGCGCGCAATGATGCTCCGCCTGAACGGATTTGTGTGTGCGCCGTCCATTGGGCGGCTGCTCATTTACTCGGAAGACGGTGGTGGCTTTGTAATGACAAGGGTTAATAAAGTGGCAAGGGGGACTCGCAGGTCCCAAACGGGGCACAGCAAATTAAACCTAATCCTATATAATTGAGCGCAATAGTGGGCAGTGGCTTTTGCTTTTGATGCGGGGCACTAGTTTGCGCCAGGACGCACGGCTGCGGCAGCCCGCACCAACAAATCAATCTCGTTGATGCGCGGCGCAGGGCGATCCACCGCCACCAGGTCGCTGCCGTCGCTGTCGCCACAACGCGTGTACCACCCGTCCAGCGGGTGGTCCCCAAATATCTGGGCTTCAGAACTAGGTAGTCTCTTGTAGAGAGTCCAGTAACGCGCTAAGCGCGCGCCAATGCACTCGGCAACAAGGCCCGCCAGGGGCTCGAGCGCAGTGCCGCTGACGTGCGGCGGTACCTTGTTGGCCTGCAGCGCGGAAACGACCGGCTTCACATCCCATTCTGTCGAGTTTGTTTCGAGCGCGGCTTCAAGAGCATCGCCCCACAGCTCGTGCGCGCAGAGTTTGAGCGCGTACTCGGCCCACCAGCGCGCGTCGCGGTTGCCGCGCAAAGCACTCAGGCGCTGCTCAAATTCGACATCTTGGTACGCCGAGAGGGGGGCGCTCGCGCTGGGGGTGCTAGGGATAGCATCCAGGCTGGCGTCCAGGCCCTCCACAGGTCCCTCCACGCCGCGGTCACTCTCGACGGTCATGCTGACTGCAGCACTCATGCGCGCTGACCAGGCCCGCCAAATCCTAAATGTGGGCCCCGGCGCCGCGCCGCGCGAGATCCGCAAGGCGTATAGACGGCTGGCGCTGCGGTACCATCCGGATAAGAATAAGAGTGCAGAGGCAAAAGTGAAATTTACCGAGTTGCAGGAGGCCCTGAGTGTGGTCACGGGGCCGGGTGGGGACGCAGGTGGCGCAGGGGCACGTGGTCCTGGGAGCACTCACGGCCCTGAAGGTGCCTTTGGTCATGGCTCTGGAGGTGCTCCTGGCCCAGGGGGCGACGCACCCACCCCGGAAGCCCTTCACCGCGCACAACAATTTAAAGCCAAACTGGCGTCTCTGCACTCTCTTACACCTCATACCCCCGATACTGGGCGCCTCGCCTTGCACCATGCCAATTTGTGCCGTGCAGCGACCCCCACGGTGCAGATGCGGTCCACGGCCAAGCGCACCTTTGAGAGTGTTGCCAAAGCCCGCAAGTGGTGCGATGAGAGTGGCGAACCGCTTCTAGCGTCATGGCTTGAGCCGCGGTGGTCGTACGAGTATGAGCAAGCGACATTGGACCGGTGGGCCAGGAGGGGTGCGCACACCGCCCAGGCTGCCCACGCCCCTGCTCATGCCCCCGCCCAAACTGTATAATATTTATTCTAGTATTTAGCTAAACCTTACCTCGTTTACCCATGCGCACGACCCTATGCCCCCTGAAACTTGGTGCTCAATGCACAGCCTGCAGTAACCAATTGGCACATGCAAGTGAAAACCAAACTTTAGTCTCGCTCACACTAGCATAGCCCGTACGAGTTAAAAAATTTGAAAACTGGTTTAATGCACTCCACCCACAGCACCCCAGCAGGCCGATTTCGGCGGATCGGCGATCACCAAAATGAATTTCCTGTAGACACAGAGTAGGATGCCACCACTTTGACCAAACCCTAAATTCACGAAAAAAAAAAAAAAGAACCCCCACCTACCCACAAAGCCCACCTCCCCCCAAGAGCGCCCCCCCAGGCCCCCACAACCCTTACTCATGATCCGTGTCTGCCGCGCGAGGCCCAGGGCCATGGCGGTTATTGCGCAGCGAAATGCACGCTTTGCACGTGTGGCAAGTGTACAGTCCACGCACATGCTTGTGCGCCAGTTTAGCGCCACGCCACGTACCGCAAAGGACGACGACGACACCAAACGCGCGTTTGAGGCGGCCGCCGCTGTTGCCGCCGGCAAGCACCCCAAACAGCCGCATCCAGTTTTCAATCCGCAGGATGTTGGAAGCCCCATTCACACGACCGATCGCGTGCTGCCGATCCAGCTGCAGAACCGGCCCGTGTTCCCCGGGATGGCCACCCACTTTACCACCAGCGACAAGGAGCTGATTGATGCCATAAACAAGCTCAAGGACAGCAAAAAATGGAACACGCGGGTTGTGGCGGTGCTTGGCCGCGAAAAGGCCGATACAACGCGCCTCGTGAGCAACACAGACGATGTGCATACCGTGGGCTGTTTGTGCCGGCTGCAAACTACCACACTCACCTATAGCGGCTCCAACAACCAGATGGTGCTGTATGCGACCCTTTTCCCGCTCTTCAGGGTCAGGGTTGGCGAGCTGGTCGAGACGGTCGAGCGCATCGGCGAGGACGCCAATGAGGAGGAAGAAGCGCTCTCATTTGACCCCGTGGACATTGGCGCGCACTGGATGACCGATATCCAGGCCTTGCCCAACGAGAGCTACTCGGTGGAAGACGAAAAGATTGCCCGCGACGCCGCGCGCATTATCGACCAACTCGGCGCCCTGAGCCAGCTAAGCCCTGCTCTTAAGGCCGAAATTGACAAGTTTAGCCATTTGATGCCGACCTCGCCTGGAAGCAAGATCAGCCAGCCACACTTTTTGGCCGATTTCGCCGCGTGCCTCGTGGAAAAAAACGAGGCCCTGCAGCCGGTGCTCGAGAGCCTCAACATTAGTGAGCGCCTCAGCATGGTTGCTGACCTCGTGACGCGCGAGGTCGAGTACTTGAGGGTCGCTGAAGGGATCCAGCACTATGCAAACGACCAGACTCAACAGCGCAACCGCGAGTCGGTGCTGCGCGAGTATTTGCAGTACATTCGCAAGGAGCTCAAGATGGATGTCGACGACAAGTCCAAGCTGATTGAACGGTTCCAGGCGCGCGCAGACGAGCTCGAAATGCCCTCAGACGTGCGCCGCGTCTTCGACGATGAAATGTCCAAATTCAGAGGGCTCGAGCCCAGCGCCGGCGAGTACAGCACGGTGCGCTCGTACATTGACTGGCTCACCAGCGTGCCCTGGGGCCAGTACTCGTCTGACCGCTTTAGCGTCAAGACTGCCCTCAAACTGCTCGACAAGACCCATTTCGGTTTGCAGGACGTCAAGGACCGGATCCTCGAGTTTTTGGCTATTGGCAAGCTGAGCGGCTCGGTCGACGGTAAAATTGTGTGCCTTGTGGGCCCCCCGGGTGTCGGCAAGACCTCAATTGCCCGCACTATTGCCGAAGCGCTCGGGCGCAAATTCGACCGGTTCTCGGTGGGCGGTGTCTATGATGTTTCAGAAATCAAGGGCCACAGGCGCACGTACGTTGCCTCGCTGCCTGGTCGCGTCATCCAGGCCCTCAAAAAGTGTAAAACCTCAAACCCGGTGATTCTTGTGGACGAGATTGACAAGCTCGGGCGCGGCGCCCAGGGCGATCCTGCCGCTGCCCTGCTTGAGGTGCTTGATCCTGAGCAAAACAAGACGTTCCAAGACACGTACATGGAGGTTCCTGTGGACCTTTCGCGAGTGCTTTTTGTGTGCACCGCCAATAACCTTGAGAGCATTCCCGGCCCGTTGCTCGACCGCATGGAACTCATCAATATCCCTGGGTACCTCCCGAGCGAAAAAGTCGAGATTGCGCGCCAGTACTTGTCGCCCAAGGCCATGAAGGAGGCCGGGCTCGGCTCATCCAAGGTGGACCTCACGACCGAAGCGCTCGAGCGGCTGGTTACGCGGTACACGCGCGAGTCGGGCGTGCGCAACCTCAACAAGGCAATTGAGAAAATTTACCGCAAGCTGGCGTTCCAGTTTGTCAAGGAAGAGGAGAGCGACGATAACAAAATCGCCGAGGAAAAAGTGGCCACTCTGGACAAATCGATCGGCGCAGATGACCTGGTCAAGCTGGTTGGTGTCCCCACCCATAACCGCGACCGCCTGTTTGAGCAGCTGCCGCCCGGTGTGTCCATGGGGTTGGGCTGGACACCCACCGGTGGCGTGCCGCTGTTTGTCGAAAGCGTGATTCAGGAACAGCTGAGCCGCAAGTCGCAGCCCAAACTTACCCGCACGGGCCAGCTGGGTGAGGTGATGAACGAGTCGAGCTCGATCGCCTACAGCTTTTCGCGCATGTACATGACGACCAACTACCCGCGCAACCAATTTTTGGACTTTGCCGTCGTGCACACGCACTTCCCCGAGGGCGCCATCAAAAAAGATGGCCCTAGCGCCGGTATTGCCATGGCGACCTCGCTGATTTCGCTCGCAATGAACAAGAGCACGCGCAACGATGTGGCCATGACAGGCGAGCTCACTCTTACCGGCAAGGTGCTGCAGATCGGTGGACTTAGGGAAAAGGTGGTGGCCGCAAAGACAATTGGCGCCAAGGCCATCGTTTTCCCCAGCGATAACCAAGCCGAGTGGGACGAGCTGCCTGCCCAGGTCAAGGAGGGCATGACGCCGCACCCCGTGAGCGAGTTTAGCGAGGTGTTTGCGGTGGCGTTTGGTTCTGTGGACGCGGCAAAGGTCAATGGAGCCTGGCCGCAGCTCAAGGAGACCAAGCGCGCCAGCTCCAGCGCCGCCATGAGCGCTGCGGCGTAAGGCCCAGGCGCAGCACGCGCAGCACGCCCTGTGCGCACAGCACGCACGTGAATAGTATATGAGTTTATGACTGCATGATAGATTAAATGAAGGGGGAGGGAAGAGGGGGTGGCGCATGCACCTGAATGCACCTGCACACGACTCCGACAAGTTCGGCCGCGCACGGACCACAGCACTAATAAATAGCTAATTACACACTCAGAGCCCTGCGCGCATGCCTATTAGGTTCTCGCAACTACAGCCTCCAACACCTCTGGATCATCTTGAAGCGCGCTGCTTGCAAACGCTAGGGACGATGGGTCCGCATATACAGCTGCCAGCACCACTTCCTTATCTGCTCTCAGATCTGTAGATGCAAATTGGAGCGCCTTGCCATACTGCGCAACTTGATCCAACATGAAATCCCGGTCGTGCAAAAGTGCCCCGCCTTCTACCACGACTTTTTGAATAAAAGACGCAGCCCGCCATACACTATGATTAAGGGTTTCCAGATGCGCGGCGAGACTCTTGAATGCAGTCAGTGCGAGGTCGCGGTTGCCGCACAGCCGCGCCGAGGCATACTCCAGGGCGCCAACGCCCTTTGCAGCCACCAAAACAATCTCATCATCATCGCAAAGTTCTTGGGACGCGTATTTCAGGGCAGAGCCATCCTCCTCCAATGCTTTCAAGACGATTTCCTTGTCGCCGCGGAGTGCCTTGGATGCATACTCGAGCGCCGAGCCCCGGTTCGTAACGGCCGCCAACACAATACTCTTGTCATTGCAGAGGTCTTGAGATGCATACCATAGAGCACACCCATCTGTCTGGACAGCTGTTTCCACAATAGTGCGGTTGCCACAGAGTCTTGTGGATGCACACTCGAGGGTCGTACCCAACTTCTTCACCGCTGAAAAGACAACTTCATAGTCGTCACAAAGCTCCTCTGAGGCAAACATTAGAGACATGGGACTCTCTTGGATTGCTGCAAGAACAATCTCGCGGTCACCACTCAAGCTTTTTGCAAACTGCAGAGCCCACCCGCTTTGTCGAACAGCCGCCAAGACAATACTTTTATCGTCCTGGAACGCTTCGGCAAACCGGAGGGCATACCCACTCGAGGTCACAGCCTCACGAATAAATTCGCGGTTGTTGCGAAGAGCCTCAGATGCAAACTCAAGGGCGGGGCTGTCTTGCTTCACTGCTGCTGCCACAATAACCTTGTCATCGCGGAGGTTCTCAGATGCAAACTCGAGAGCACGGCCATGCTGCTTCACTGCCGCCAAGACTAGAGGATAATCACCACGCAGTGCCTCGGACGCGTGCTCAAGGGCAAGCCCGTCTTTCTTGACTGCAGCCGAGAAAATCTCGTGATCGTCGCAAAAAGTGTCAGATTCAGGAATATAGCCACTCGCACAAGCCGCTGCGAGTACTACATCTCTGTCATTGATCAATTTGGCACACAGGGGCTCAACCTGCCACGCCTCCGGCGAAATTTTGCTGGAGAGTGCCTCAATCACAAACTTTTTGTCACGCAGCAGAGTTGTACTCAGGGCTAAATCGGCTAAGCTGCCCCTGTGGTGCTTGACGAGTGCCAAGTAGATATCCGCGTCGTCCTTGAAGGTAGGGTCCACACGATGTACTTTAGTTGATTTTATCAATGCCAGGCACACTTGCTTGTCTTGTCTCGCTTTTTGTGGAGCCGAGGCGTAAATCTTACCGCCCTTTCCTGCCTCCAAGAGGTGGGTGCTCCAAAGGCTCCAGACTCGAGGCTCAATGAATCGAAAATTTGTAGTGTACCCGGGGTGTTTTGCATACCAGAGTATGTCACAAAGGCAGTACAGCTGGAGGTACAGATCGCTTGTAGTTTCCCGCCTGCCCTGGCTGCAAAAGGTGGCATTGGGGAGCATCAATTGCGCGTGCAGCTTGTTGTATGCAAACCAAAAGGTGAAAAAATGCGCAGCAATACCTTCAAGTTTGTACTCGCCGTACTGGTAGACGGGTTTAGAGACCTTGTGCTGCACACCATATACATCAAACCTGGCCCAAACGAGATCGCTCAGAAATGCTCGGCGAAACTCGCGATTTACTTGCGATAAACGCACAAACTGTAAAAGGTCGGGGTTTGGAATAAAGTCAATGATTTGGATCAAAACTTCTAGCGGTATCATAGTATGTGGCAAACTCTGAGCTGATGTCTTTGTTTCAAGTCTGCATCTTTGGCTCTGAACTTGTCATGCTGGGAGTCACACTACTGGTTGCTCTTCTAGCATTTTTTTGGCTACAAATACCATGAAAACCACAAGCAGGCTCAGTTTGATGAGCTAGTGGAGATCCAAGCCGAGTATTGTGCGAGCCTAGGATCTTGGGACGCTCATTTTTGCGACGCAAATCGCAGAGACCCAATGCCTTTAATTTTTAGTCAAGGCCTTGAGACTGGAATTTTTCTCGCCAGGTTCATGGATGCGGTCGCAAAGCGTACACCGGAAATCAAGGCTGCCAGAGCGGCCGAAAAGGCAAAGATTACTTAGGGGGGTTAAAAATAGCATATTCTTTTCGCATCTGTCATGAGCCCTGAGGAATTCGCCAAGATTGTCGTGGTTCTCGGGCTTATCGCCTTTGCGGCCTGCGTTGCACTTATTGACACCCTGCAATCCAAGTTTAAAGAACTTGTAGAATTTCAGGCCGAGGCGTTTGCAGAATCAGACGCGGACTTGAACAGTTTGCGCTATGACCCCACCAGATTGATTCAGGATTTTGGGCTTGTGAGGGGGTATTATATCGCCAAGCTCAATCATCGTGCTATAAAGCGTGCACATGCAATCAGGGAGGCCAATGCTAGCCAAGTCTAGTCTTATCGATAAGCACTCAAAGAGTGCCAACTGAACATTTGGGATCAGGCCACGAGTATCACTAGTTTATCTTAGATATTTACACACATTCGGACACCACCAGACACACCTGGGCACCTCGACACCCTTTAGGCAGGCACCTTTGCCTCGCTTGGCTCTCTTGCCCTGACTCATGCCGAGCCTATTCACGCTCGTTGCCAGCCGCTCGGCAAAGCTCGATTTCATCTCCTCCCCACGTTACCTCGAGTGTCTAGAGGAATTGAACCACCCAGAGACTTCGGAAGCCGCACTTGCGGCCTTGGCACTTGCTGCGCGCGAACCGGACGTTGCTAGTCAATTGAGGGCCGATTTGACTGCAAAAACACTTGAAACACTAGTTGATAAATACCCTACTAATGCCCTGCGGCTCGTGGCTGCCACAGGCATCCCACCAACAGACGCCATGCTCGCCACCATGCAGGCACTTTTGAGCTACTCCAAACCATCAATTGACCAAGTTGCAGCAGCCTTGGTTGCGTCAGAGATTGCCACGACTTTTGGGCTCAAATTTGATCTCCAAATCGGCACGCACCCGCCGCTGTATGTGGCAGCGCAAATAAGGTCGGCCAAGGACCCCGAAACGTCAAAACTATGGAAACACGTGCGCTCGCCAAACACAAGGCTACGTCTAGCTGCGGCGCAACTGTTGGCCAAACGCAACGAGCCGGGGCTGCTTCCATTTGTGGCCGATTTGATCCCTCAGCCAGAGGCGTGCGCGATCGCCGCCCAGCTTGTTGAGAGTGCCTCAACCGCCCAAGTTTTGGTGGATACGGGCGCCTTGGCTCGAATTAAAGAGCATCCAAGTGCCGAAGCTCTTGAGCTGGGTGCCACTTTGGCTGTAAGTGATGGTCTACGCCAGAGCATGCTGGGGCTCGTGCCGTGGCTGCTGGACCTCAGCGCCAAATTCCCGCAAGCGCTGCATTTTATTCTGGCTCTTACGCGCTCGGTAAAGGCTCTGAGGCAGGGCGCAGGTTCGGCGCGCGTGGCCGAGCGCGTGCTCGAGCTTGTGCGCAGCGGCTCTGAGCCGCAAAGGGAAGCGGCCATGGCCGTCGCGTGCAACTTGGTTTTGGACGTTTGCCCCAGCCGCGACATTGTGCTGCCCTTGTATGAGCGAGCAATTGAGGTGCTGGACAATGACTCGCTGTTCTTTTTGGTGCAGTGCACTGCCGGCGCCGAGCTGGCGCTCAAGGGCGAAATTTTCAGGTTGATGGGTGTGAGCCGCTTGCTGGGAGTCGCCGCGACCAAATTGGGGCTTGCGCTCCTGAGTAACCTGCTCAAGGATAACCCGGGGGCAGTGGACGTGTGGCTCGCGGAGGCGCCCCTCGACTTGTGGGCTGCGGTAGCTGAGGGGTTGCGCACATGGACGGCGCACGCGCTTTGGGTACTGGTGCATATCGCAGCTGCGCGGCCGCTGGCTGTGCTTGAGCGGCCAAACTTGCTCAATCGGGTTGCCGCAGCTTTAGGGGGAGCCCCGGCGGGAGCCCCCGCGGGCGCGGGCGACCAGGCCGAGCGGATGGCGGGGATCTGGCTGCTGTTTAATTTGTATCATGGTACAGATGGGCATGGTTTGCACATGTTTAAAGAATTTTTGGATACGTGTGAGAGCGAGAGTGCCGAGTACCCTGTGAGGGCAAGGGCCCGCGTGCTCAGGGCTGTAGTGTAGTAGGGGAAGGTGGAGGGATAAGGGGATATGCTATGTATTTATGTTGTATGAATTGCTATTACCGGCTATATATCCCTTGTTTAGCCCCCACGGCCCTCAGCGTTGCCACCCTTTGCACCCCTGCACCCGACCCTTGCCCAGCTTGGACGGCCCACAATCTCGAAGGTGCTGTTTACTCTTACGTGATTATGAGCGAAAAAGAAGTAAAGGCCGCCGAGACCGCCCCCAAGGAGGAGAGCAAGCCCGCTGCTAATGTTTTTGCCATGTTTGGCGGCAAGAAGGATCCCAAGCCTGAGGCCAAGGAGGACAAGGAGGACAAGCCTGCGGCCAAGGAGGACAAGGAGTCCAAATCGGATGATGAGGACGCGGGCGCCGACGAGAACCCCGATGCTCACTACGAGCCCATCGTCAAGCTCGAGCAGGTCGATATTAAGACCAACGAGGAGAATGACGAGGAGCTGTACAAGGTTAGGGCCAAGTTGTTCCGGTTCGACCAGGAGCTTAAAGAGTGGAAAGAGCGCGGAACTGGTGATGTCAAGTTCCTCAAAAACAAGGATTCGGGCAAGGTCCGGTTGTTGATGCGCCGCGACAAGACCCTCAAGATCTGCGCCAACCACATTGTGTCCCCTGAGTACACTCTCAAGCCCAACATTGGCAGCGAGAAGTCGTGGGTTTACACCGTTGTTAACGATGTTTCCGAGAGCACCGAGGCTGTTGCACAACTGCTGGCCATCCGCTTTGGCAACAAGGAGAATGCCGACAAGTTCAAGGAGGAGTTTGAGGCTGCTCAAAAGTTGAACAAAAGTGCATAAATAGCTAGTTAAATGCGTTGAAGTGTAGAGCTGTGCGTGCTAGGTATTGAGCTGGGTCCAGGGGCATACTGAGTCTGGGCGGACTCGAGTGGACCCAAGACACCCCACACTAGCCTAGCGCTGCAGCTGCAGCTGGGTACGATTTAATTTCTATATGACATAAGTGAATCGATTTATTTTCTATATGACTAAACGTCCACCCAAAAGAAAACTTTACCGTTATTTTTTATATTTGTCACCCACTAGGGCTCAACCTGCCGGCCACAAACCAAACAACTCTGCCCAGGACCTATCCATCCATAATGAGCGACAAGAGCCAAAACCCCATGAGGGAGATCAAGATCGAGAAGCTTGTTCTCAACATCTGCGTTGGTGAGTCTGGTGACAAGCTCACCCGTGCCGCCAAGGTGTTGGAGCAGCTCTCTGGTCAGACTCCCGTCTACTCCAAGGCCCGTTACACTGTGCGCACTTTCTCGATCCGCCGTAACGAGAAGATCTCGTGCCACGTTACCGTCCGTGGCGCCAAGGCCGAGGAGATCCTCGAGCGTGGCCTCAAGGTCAAGGAGTACGAGTTGCTCGACCGCAACTTCTCCGAGACCGGCAACTTTGGTTTCGGTGTTGACGAGCACATTGACTTGGGTATCAAGTACGACCCCAATATCGGTATTTATGGCATGGACTTTTACGTCGTGTGCGGCCGCCAGGGCTTCCGCGTCGCTCGCCGCAAGGCTCAACGCGCCAAGGTCGGTGCTAACCACAAGATCAGCAAGGAGGACACCATCAAGTGGTTCAAGCAAAAGTACGACGCCGTTGTGTTGTAATTTAAATATAATAGCTAGCAGCTTCTTATGATACTCGGGCATTTGCCCAACTTCTCCTCAGCTGAAATTTTTCAGGTCAGGAGAATGCGGCCCCGCGGGGATTATTTCTAGTTTTTATGGTTAAGCTGGTGGTTGGGAGTGCATTGTGATATTTCGATCTGGGGGGCGTGCCCCTAAGCGCCCTCCTGGGTACCCTGTCAGTGCATGTACCCCTGGGTACCCCCTGGGGCATGAGGGATCCAAAATGGTACTTGCAGCGACTATAATGTTTGTAGTGTATTAGGAACTATTTACATATATATTCAGTTGTACCTGGCATGGGTCACCTTCGGTGGTCCCTTCGGTGCACCCCGGTCACCACCCCACCCTTGTACCCCCACCCCACTAAATCAATTGCAATGACAATTAGTCCATAGCTTCAGCTCCTACTGAGCTACGCCATATAAATACTAGCCGCTACGCTCGCTATGCTCACTCCGCACGCTCACTCCGCCTGCACTCGCTCGCTCGCACGCTCATCCCTTTCATACTGATAATTGAGCAAACATTTGAACATACTCCACGGCGTAAACTCGGGCCACAGCGTGTCCACAAACTGCACAACCGTTTGGTCTTTAATCTCCCACAAAAAGTAGTCGCTAAGGCGGTTGGTGCCGCTCGTGCGGATCAGCAAGTCCAGTGGCCTTGTGCCTGCCGTGTACATATTTTGTTCAAACGCACGCTCCTCTTTTTCTTTTGCACCTTCTCGCATGGAATGGGCCAAGTCGTCACGGGAAGTGTAAGGCATGCAAATGTTGAGCCGCACGTTCGTGTGCTTGCAGGTGAGTTCCTCGGCTTGTTTGATTGTTTCTTGGAGGTAATCGGGAAGCAAAGTCTTGTCGCCGATAATTTTCACCTTGACGCCGTGCTTTTGAGCCAAGTCATTGTGGTCGATAATCTGCTTGATGCGCTCGTCGGCAATACGCATGAGCTGGTCAACCTCGTCCTTTGGCCGCTTAAAGTTTTCAATACTGAATGCGTAGACCGAAACTTCTCTAATTCCACTCGAAAAGCACATTTCCAAAATTAGGCGCAGGGCAGAGTAACCAGCCTGGTGGCCGCTGCTCGGCTGTTGCTGCCGCTGGCGAGCAAACCGGCGGTTACCGTCCATCACAAACGCGACATGCTCGGGAGTCTCGAGAAACGCGGCCATTTGGCCCAGAACTCGCCAAAGGCCTGGCCGCACCACGTCCATCTAATCAAGGTTAAAATGAGAAGGTACTCGGTTCTGCTCAAGGCCCTCAACCTCGGGCGCAAGACCGCACTGGAAAAGCAGATCGAGCAGTCACGCAAGCTCGTGGAGCCGTCAACCCCTCTCAAGGACCCCTTCAGTGTTGTTTCCCATGAAATGTCAAATTTGGGCAAAAACATTGCCTCGCTCATTGGCTCCAATCACCCGACCCTAAACAAGGTCGCGTCCTATTACTTTCAAGCCCAGGGCAAACATGTTCGGCCAATGATTGTGCTGCTTCTGAGCAAGGCTCTGAGCGAGATCCCGGTCGCCCAACGGTCCAAGGAGATTGACAGCCAAGATGTTTGGGCAAACCCCAAGGCGAATGGCGTGAATGACCCGCTTTCACCGCTCGCCATCCTCCACGGAATCAACCCAGACTTGATTTTGAACCCTCTTTCCAAACCTCAGGACGACCTGCCCTCCGAGGTTCAGGGCGTGCTGCCCAAGCAGCGCCGGCTCGCGGAAATTGTCGAGATGATCCATACGGCCAGCCTGCTCCACGACGACGTTATTGACAACTCGGATACACGCCGCAGCATGCCCAGCGGTAACGTTGCCTTTAGCAACAAGATGGCCATTTTGGCCGGCGATTTTTTGCTTGCGCGCGCCTCGGTAGCGATTGCGCGCCTGCGCAACCCTGAGGTTATCGAACTGCTTTCGACAACTATCGCAAACCTCGTGGAAGGTGAGTTTATGCAGCTCAAAAATACCGCCGATTCCGCAAACGCAGATGCCCACCACGTCTCCTTCCAGTACTATATCCACAAAACCTACCTCAAGACGGCCTCGCTCATGTCAAAGTCGTGCCGCGCAAGTGCGGTGCTGGCCTCGTGCAGCCCCGAGGTCGTGGACGCAACCTACCAGTTTGGCCGCTCGCTCGGTCTCTGCTTTCAAATTGTCGACGATATGCTCGACTACACCACCGCAGGACAAACTTTGGGCAAGCCTGCCGGCGCTGACCTGCAGCTCGGGCTCGCCACCGCCCCCGTTTTGTACGCATGGGAAGAGTACCCCGAGCTCGGCGACATGATCAAGCGCAAGTTCTCGCAGCCAGGAGATGTGGACCGCGCGCGCGAGCTTGTGGATCTTGCCAACGGTGTCGAGCAGACCCGCCAGCTTGCGCAGCACTACCACGATGATGCCCTTAAGCACCTCAGCGTCTTGCCCGAGAGCGAGGCCCTGGACGCGCTCAAGAGCTTGACGCACACCGTGCTGCAGAGACAAAAATAAGTTGTACAATATGTAAATAGTTATGATTATGCTAGGACTTTGGCTATGCGACCAAGGACGCCCACCGGGCGGCGCTCGCATCGTTGGCAACTGCCGCCGCCACAACTTCTTCGTCGCTTTGGAGCGCGGGAACACAGCACAGCAGCGAGCCCTTACGCCTCACTGCCTCCAGCACAACCTGCTTGTCTGTGGCAAACCGTCGCGCTCTCTCTATAATTTCAGGCCAAGTCTCGACGGCAAGCAGCACCAGATTTCGATCGCCAAGAAACGGCGAAAACACTAGTGCGCTACCATGTACCTTGACGGCCCGCGTCATAAAATCATAATCCTTGAGCTGGAGGATTGGCTCGTACAGCGAGCGATTCTCAGAGGTGGACGAAATGATCAAAAACGGCAGCTCATAACCGCTCTGAAGTTTGAGTTCTACCCTGCCAACGGACTTGTTACTCTGTATTCGGGCAACAATGGCCCAAAGCTCATAATCATACCTCGTGTAGGCTGAGAGAGGCTTGTCGCTGCACACTTTCCACAGAGCCTCGCTGGAAAAAACTGCCAGTGAATTTTTGCAAATCCTGGCTAACCGGCTGTAATAAATAGGATTTCGGGGCACAAACTCACGGATGATTTCCCACAATTCTATAGGAACAATCATCTGTGATGCCTGTGATGGAACTGCCAAATTTCGGAGGGTAGTCACGTGAGTCGTCACGTGCAGAGCTTTGGCTCTGCTGCAAGCCATGTGATGGGCGTGGTGCTCTCCGAAGGCGGTAATTACAGTGTTTTGTCCAATTCATTCAGTGCCTTGCAATGCCTGCTCCGAATTTGCTCAATGCAAGTAGGCCAAAAGTCTTGGTCAAGCTACCATTTTACAGTAGTTGGATCCGCAAACTATGATAACAAGCCCGATTGAGCAGGCAAACAGCCTCTGTACAGGCCGCATTGTATATGGTAGTCACTACCCCAAGTACTTCAGCTTCATACACAATGCCTCGCTCTACCCAGCTCTGCCCAGCTCTGCCCAGCTCTGCATGGTCGAGAAAGCACTCGCTTAGAACACCAATTTATTCATTCAGGAGCTGAGTTTCAATCCTACATAAATTTTTCACTCAATACAATAATTGCCAATTAACCTGACGGTACTTGTAAAAGTCAATTGACGTGCACAAGTGAGAGTGAGAGTGTGTGTGTAAAATTTTGCAAATATTGCTCCATATGGGCAGCAATATAGCCAGAGTGAATCAGTTTGACCGAGGGAACACTCCCCCCTTGCAGCCCAGTCCAGATCGCTCATGCTAAAAGTCAAGGCGTGAAATTTGTATTTGGGCGTGTGCGTAGAGTCCGTGTGTCAAAGCAAGGCAATATTCGCATAATTATTTCTGTATAGTTCAAACTATACTCTATATTGCCATGTATATGAGGCCTCATGGGGCTCAGGGTAATACAGGCTGATGTGACATATTGTAGATACGGCAACTGAGTCACGCTATATATGATTGTTTGAGCAAGCAGACATTTTGATTAGCAACATGGTAACTTCTGCGCCCACCACGTAGGCGATGCCGTCGTCGTTTATCTCAGAAGATATAGCCAACGCCTCGGCATCACTAATTTTTGAAAGTAGCATTGTCAACCTGTCAACCTGTCAACCATTATCTACAAATCTCTCGAAAGTGGCCCACTTCTTCGACTCAAAACGGCAAGCGCTGCTTGGTGTGGCCATCTTCTGCCACGAGCGTCACCTACTCCAGTGTGAGCCTTGGCTAGAACTACTTAACTAGAGCATAGTGCCCATTTGCATATTGCTAGATCTTATTCAAGCTCCCTCAGCTGCTAGATGTGTAACTTTGCCCATATGCAAATAGATGTACTGAGGTTGAGGTCTGGCGCCCAAGCCAAGCGTTGGCTAAATATAGAAAAGCTTGGCATTGATTGGGGTCATTGAGGGATTTTGAGCCTAGGCGCTGATCGGAAAGTGGATGTTGGGGACATATTCGTCTTGGCATACATGGCCGGCCTTGGCTTGCGCCGTGGCCAAGATCAAGTAGACCCCAATTAGATCCAAGAATTTACTCTAAACGTTGCGTAGACCTAACTAAATAGTCTCAGTGGGGTCTCTGGAGAGGAGTGTGCAAGCGCGACTTGCAGTCTAGCCGTAATTTTCGTGGTATATTAAACTAAGCTGCAGGCCTAGGAGCCGCCCCAAGTTGGTGCCAGTGGCTAGCTGTTCGCGCGACAAAAATTCATGACCGGGCCGCTGTAAAATGCGGATTGCAGGTCATTAGCTATGCGCTCTGGCGTATATTGAATTTGCTAAGATGATAGTCTGGGGGGTTTCAGACTGCAGAGAGCTCGCTTGACGTCATCGTACAAAATTATGTGGCATGCAGGTACATATTTTTTATTCAGGCTCCCACCTTTCTGGCACGCATTGCTGAGGCAGCTTTCCCGATCAGTTTCTGCGTCTGATCAGTCTTATGCGTCTGCAGTTACGGTTCGGCTGGCGATCTGGTGATCCCTGCTTTTGCGCGCGAGAATCATACGTGCCCCGATCGACACAAGCGAGACCTACTCGCGTTTGTGACTAGAGCTAATTGACAACCCTGGTAAAACGACAGGTTTGGTGCAAAGGGATTTGGATGTAATGTTCTGTGACCGTCAAGTAGATGTACGGAGACTACAGAGACTATGGTACTACAGCGAGTTATCACTCCCGCTCAAGATTTTCATGCTCAGCAAAGTGTGCCTGCCTACAATAGAGGCGGTTGGGTTGACGAATTCGCTTTGGGCCAGGGCCATGAGCAACGACACGCGACTAGATACTAGATACATTGTACAGAAATGCTCCAGTTGAACGCCTCCCGTAACGAGATGCGCCATTTTGGGACAAGACTGACCTGGGGTCAATGTTAGGTTCAAATAAACCAGTTTCATACAAGTTGTGCAGTTGGACTAGAATTCGACAGATAAAATCCTTTTAATTGGTATAAACCCGAGATTTAGATGGAGACTGTGACAGCTGCGCCTAGAACCACCAGGCGCATAAACCTTAATCGTGTATATGCATACCTATGCACCAACAAGACTGACTTTTTCGAGGCTGAATTCTCGGAGAAAGGAGCCATACTCGCAATTTGCGATCTCGATGCGGGCTATGTCTACGATACAATTGCAAGGGGCCAAGTTTTGTGGCCTTTCTTTTTTTTTTTTATCTCGCTGCACGTGCTAAGCCATTGGGGCTGAGCGGTGGTAAGCATAAATGACTATTAATGAGCATAAATGAGCATAAATGAGCATAATTGAGCCACCTTATTCGCTGCAGCTGGAGATTGAGCGACTGAACGACAGCTGTTTCAGTTTGCGCAAATTTTGAGGTAATCAAAGGGGGTTTCGCTGATTAAATGATCTCATCCTGCCTTGTAGCGATCTCTAGGCAGTATAATGCATGCTGCACCATCATGCAAGTCACCTAACGTCTGCAATGACTAATCAGCGTACTACATTTTCTTAGAATCTTACCGTATAAGAATGCGACGATTATGCATGATATGCGAGCCTACATGCAGGGACAGATAGAGGACATGGCGATTGCAGAATCCCGACGACAAGATTAAGAAAAAGGCTGAAAGCCAGGAGCTGCCCTCTTTATGTGCTCATTTACTGGCCGTTTTGGATGATCTGTGTTTTTTTAATGCTCTTTTTAGACGGTAATCCGAAATATGGGAAGAATTAAGCATGAAGTGCCTCGCTCTGACGGTCCTAGGGCTGATAGCATTGAATTTTTGATAGAGCTTGATCTAGGTTAGAGGGAGAACACGACAGGAATGCTCGACCATCGCAGGCCTCGTGGGTACAGGCGCGCAGACTAACCACCCGCGCCTCTGCGCGGACCTTTACTGCCCAAACTCCAAGAATATTGAATTCAGAGCTCTCCTAGGTCGCTTCACTCAAGTTACCAATTTTCTCAATTGACAGAGAACTGGCAGAATAGGTCTGGTTTGAGATACCTTGCCTGCTTTTGCGGGTCCAGCAGTAGGGCCGGCATCCAAATGGGGTCTCCCTCCTGCTCCATTGCCAATATGGTAGCGCACTAGTAACGCTTTAGATAAACTCAGCAAGCTAATCTGTCCTCGGGGCTTTCTCTTGATGAGACCCGGTCGAGCACCTGCAATTGATTGATGGCGGCCAGCTGCAGCCGTGCATAACAAAATTGTTCTCAAGACCGCCCAGGGTTGCCTCTTGTATCGAGCAAGCCTAGCGGTTTTATGGCACGAGGCAACGGTCTGATCAAACGCAAAATTTTGGTGATCTACACTAGGCCCAGTGGGCAGCCCGCGTACCTCATGTAGGTAGACAGGTAGCTCCTCACAAGGAAAAGCGCATAGCCGGGGCTCGATCGCCTCAAGTACCCCAAGCTTTGTAGACCAGTTTTAGCAATTCAACGGTCGGTGGCTCCAGGTATGTGGTTGTCAAGCTTGTGTTCTCCTAAAGGCAAGAGGCAGCGAGAGGCTAAACCATTGGTCAGATAGATTCGAATATCAGCAGAATGGCTACAGAAATGGCAACAATTCAGAAGCATTTGCCACGAGCCTTGAGTACAGAGCCTGGTGCCGGAAATTGCGCTACATGCAGCCCCTAGAGCCATATGCAGTTGCGCAAGGGTCACCCTTTTCTCGCATGCATCTGGGTCATGGACAGCACGGCTTGGGCTGGGCTTCATACTTAGAGCTGACTTTTGACTATTTAAGCCAGTGGCTTCAGAACTGCGTATGTCGACGCTGACGGGCAGCGGAATGTGGAGTGGCAAAACAGTTGTGCGTGCAGGATTTAGCATGAATATTCGTAAAATAACCTTAAATATTGCACGCGTTAGGGAAGTTGTCCACGACGGGCAAGAGCCTCTCAACGACCCATGTTATGCAGTTTCCACGGCGCGGATTGCCCTACCCGATTTGGGAAAATTAAGGGCGGTCAAGCAACTGGCGGGCGCATAGCTTGGGGTGACATTATCTATCATGTAGAGAGGAAGGAGCTGCATTTGTGGCCACAAAACTGTGTACAGGCTCTATTTTTAGTCAATTCCGTGTTCGGCGAGGCTCGATGGGCTGCATGAACTATACTTGAGGCCGTATTACGGCTTGAGGATCTATCCAGAGTAGTAGATAAAGCTACTTGTAACTAAAATGAATCTATATTTATGCTTAAGACAACGCTATGGCCTTTTTCTGTAGGCGCTTTTGCATATCACCCCCATGTAGAAAGCGCGTGCAATGGTATGATAAAAAGAGTAGAGTAATAGATATATAGAGGTAGAGGCCTGTATCCTGTACAAAGAAAGAGGAATTTTTTATCCTCCTCTTCACCTGCTGAAAGTTCGGCTCAACTTGACGTAGACAGCTACGATGAAACAAAGAATTAGCGCCGGTACCCTTGCATGCTTTAAGGCTACTTTTACATGCGTTAATAGCGGGTATGAAGAGAGCTCTTCCGCTTGCCACGGACACGAGAGCTCTCAAACCCTGAAACGCACTTATTTCGCCATAGATTACAAAAATCCAAAAATAATGGGCCCTCAGGTCAGTTTTAAGACAGTATTCTATGACGAGCTAGTGTTCTAAGCTACATGTGTAGCGTGAGCGTTAGCCTCGATGCTGATAGAAGGCTTCCGCCTCTTCTGCTGGTCCTGTTTTCAATTGTCTCGTTCAATAAAATAAAACAAACCATATAAATGTTATCCAAGTGCTTGAAAACATTTTTTTCGATTTGTTAAAATGGCCTAGCACCATTGACATGCACGTGCAAACCTGCAGGTGATTTAGGAAGCTTGGCGTCAAGTCGGTGTTGATGAATGAGAGATAACGCCAAGAGAACGAATTTCTACTCGAAAAAGACACTATAAGCTTATTTGTTGAAACCTGTCCTGGGTCCCCCAGGAAACATGTTTCCGAAGTCCGGCTGCATGCTCGAGACCACCTTGCTTGGCAGGCATGCGAGGGCTACGCAGAGGCAGTGACGCAGAATGCAGGGGTGAATGGTGAGCTTTTAGAGGAGTTACGCTTATTCTTGATGACATCGGTGAAAGATCGCCATGGGAAGAAGCCGCGTTGGGAGAAGTCTGCTCAACAGGCGCTAAGAGTCACTGTGCCGATCAGGAACCATTTGCGTCTACTATTGCGTCACCAATATCAATCAGAGGCTCTTTTTGGTTACAGCTTTATATATTTTCCCGAGTGTGGACACAAGCTGGGTTTGACTTCAAACCCCAGGAATCAAGGAGAAGCTAGATAGGGTATGCATCGAGGCCGTTGGTTGCTGAGGTACAGATTCTGGCGAAAATTGCACACACCGAATCCCACGTCTGTTTGGTTTTCGTCATCGGCGCGACCTTTTCCGGGAAACCCTCGACTACGTCTCTCTAACTCCCGAGTTTGTCGTCATTTCATATAATAAGCGACTATGCAGATGCACGATTTTCGCTTCGGCTGGTCTAAAAACGCCTGCATTTGGCTTACTTGAAAATGCAAGTGATCTTTCGCGACTGCGGTTACGCTGGCTAGCGATCGGTTGATCCTTGCTTTACCGCGTGGAGATCTGTTTCAAAAGTGATCTTGGCTCCGCCTTTTTGAACGACCAGCATCCGGGTGCGTTCTAGCACTAGTCCCTCCCACTTTACCCCGCTCATAAATAGCTCGATAGGCGATACCCAGTCAGGCATTAGGATGGTGATCTTTTTCCCGACGCAGATTGGCTGGAGTATATTTAGAAATTTTACGCCATGTACAATTGCAGATCTCATGCATGTGCTCTCGCACTGAGACCAACTTTGTGAACCAAGCACTCGTCCAAGTATTTTTATTTAATTTGGAAAAATCAGTGAAAAGTCTTTTGATTGCAGCTAACTCGATAATAAGATCCATTTGCTGTCGGAACATGCTTTATTGTGTATAGCTAGCTAAGCTCGCTTGGCGCCATACGCGTCACACAGGTCTTAGCGGCTTGACGATCTCAGCGCTCATCACTTGGAAGGGTGAAGGTTACAAACTAATTAGTCAAATATGTGCTCAGCGCCTTGGGTTCGATCTGCGCCCAGCCAGTACCTACTTTATTGCAGATGCCAAGCCCCCGTCGTGCAGCGCCCACATTGCCTAGCAACCTTCCACCCCTCACGAGAATTGATGGGGGCCAGCCCGACTAGAGATAGTTCGCTACGTTTAAAAGATGAGTTTTAATCCACAACTGCACCCCATTAAATAGCAACTGTCAGTAAAAGGTGACCTAGCTATCGATTAACCGCTATTAATTGATTGTGCGCAGCATTAGGCTATTCCAGCCATAGCCAGGCTTCCATTCCAGAGAACCTTAGGCACAAAGGATGTTCTGCCGTCTCTCAAATGGCTTGAGCAGAGGGTGGCACTGCGGCTGTCATAACTCGGGTGTTGGGGACGCTGCCAGAGCTGTGTGGACGTGATAGCCAAATTAAGCAGACGTGCTGTATTTGGGCAGAGAATTACAAGCTTCAACTGATAATTCTACCTGTGGCGGCTCAAGGACCCACACCAAAACTTTATGCCAGTTCTTGGAAATGCATCAGACTTCGCGGTTAAACTGCAAACCAAGCACTTGATTCATGGAAACAACCAATTCAGTACAATGATCAGAGTTTTCAACCAAGGATAATGTACTGTGAGGGTTGCATATTTCAACTAATGGTTCATGCATCGGGTACCGCTTCCAGGTTAGATTGACTCAATGTGCCTGTGCAAGCGTAAATATATGAAAAAAGGTGTCTAAAAAATCTAAGAACATGATGCTCTGCCATCAATTGCCTCTTATAAATGATCTACCTGCTGCACGCACAGCGCAGGCTTAAGCGAACGCCCCAAGATCGCATGCATAACGCATAATGACGCTATCCGCATACAGCATACATCCACCTTTGGCAGCGGTAAGCTGACCTCAAAAAGAAACGAGGCTTTAGATACCAAGTCACAGCCTGCTAAGTAGTGTCATAGGCAGCAAATTCTCAAGGGATGTGCAACTAGCTTCTCAGTGCACCACGCAGTTGGAAACTAGCGCAAGCGATTCCTCGGATCTCGAGCCGATCGGCATGCAAAAGCCGCCTATAGTCCGGGGCTAGCCCCGAAAAGGCGGCTGAGAGTTTGTTCCATGAACAAACAGAGACAACGTCTTTGGATTTTTAGAAGTTTAAGAAAACAAAGACTGGAGACCAGGCCACGGGGAGCCCCATTCTCGTTCCCGCAGCCTCCCTGTAAGGTCAGTGTTGATTGACAAGAATCGGGTTGACTGCCACCGGTGTCGTGATTTTTCAAAAAACCCCGAGAAAATAGTTGCTGAAGCTCTAAATGATAAAGACCTAGGATGCATTGAGTAGGATTAGTGCCATAGACGAGCTGACAGACCATACCTAAGCGCGCGGTTACGTGCATGCTGCCTGCTGCATGCTGCAACCGCAGTCTGGCCCACCGGTATCTGCAAGTGAGAACGTGAGATGCTTATACAAAATCTCCGTTAGAAGACCGTTAAGTGATACTTCTCAACGTAAATTTAGTTATGATATTATCGTCAAGTTACTCGTGGATGAAGATTCATACCATAAAATTTTCTAAAGACTAGGGAGACGGTAGTCATGGATCGAGGCGTCCAAGTCGGGTGTAAAGTCAATTGGTTCTTTACAGACCGAGTAGAACTCGAGGAAACGACCAATTCAATTACCTTTAGTTATTTTTTCGACCCGGGCGAGATGCGGCCCTCATGCGCCAAGCACGCCTCAACCTTAAATTCCACCTTATTCTAGTTGAAAACTACTCGCTTTGAGTTTATGAAAGATTTGAGCTCGAAATTCAAGTAGTCGACAGTGGATCTCGTCGACGCGTTCACATCTAAAGTTACGTGGTACGCGTTGACGCACCTACAGCTGGTCAGAATATGCTGTAGAATCAGTTTAAAATCACATAATTCCGAGACGAATATTTATTTGTGTAGACTTAAAAGGTCAATTTTCATCAGGGTCTTATGTTTGACCAAGAAATGACCCACATCTGCAACCGATCTTAGACTAAGGCGACTGTGCATGAGTCTCGATCACACCAACGACATGCTGATCGGCTAATTATAGGCGATCTATATATTGCAGGAAGAGCCCCCGATCTATTGTCAGGTCTCATGAGATTCTTGAGTGTGCTCACGCTCCTCTCTGGGGCATACTGTGCAACAACTGCCTTCACAGATCTCATCAACTCTGGTGCTGCTAGATACTCTGCTCTAGATGTTGCGCTCGTTGCTTCCATCAATGTCTTTGCTCCTACCTCATGGCGGAACGCCGTTTCCACCCAGTTCTCGAGCTTGAGCGTATGGTACTCGCAGGCCAACTCATACATTGTCGCCAACCCCTACTCGGCTTCGGAGGTATCTGCTGGCGAGGCCCAGCTACTAAACTTTTACACCCAGCTTGAGCTTGTGATGAGCGAATTGACAACACTTTACACCGGCATTCTCCTTTACGGTTACACCAGCTCGATTGCTGGCTACATCGACAAGTTTGACACCTTTGGGGTCTCTTTCCAAAACAACCTCATCTCGCAGCTTGGTAGCTCCATTGATCTTGCAGTCGCCGTTGATGCCAATGCTGCTAACGCCGCATTCTCAGAGGTTATTGTGCTTTACGGTGCCTCTACTATTAGCTACTCGAGCGTTGCCACTACCTTCGCTAGTACCACCTCTTCATCCACCGCCAAGTCTTCTTCGTCCACCTCCAAGGCTTCTTCATCGGTGTCGGCTTCATCGTCTGCGTCGACTGCTTCGTCCACCTCCAAGGCTTCTTCATCTGCGTCGTCGACCGCTTCGTCCACCTCAAAGTCTTCTGCGTCGACTTCCACCTCTGTTGCGTTGTCCACCACCACTTTGTCTGGCACTCCTATTTACACCGCAGTCTTGGCCACTGCTTCTTCTCTAGTGTCTTTGCTTGATGTTGCTCTGCAGCAGCCGACCTCGAGCTGGGCTTCCTACACTAGCCAAGTTGACCTTGCCTTCAACAGCGCCAACGCCTACATTGGTGCCGTTTCGCAGTACTTCGCTTCGGAGTCTCCCTCGCTCACTACTTTGCTTGGTGGTACGACCCAGTTTATCTCTTTCTTGGGTGCAGTTGAGGCTCTTCTCGTCGAATTGGTTGCCACTGCCACTATCTTCAGCGCTTCTGGCACTGGTTACTTGTCTATTTGGGCTCAGTACCTCAACAGCTTTGACGCCCATGTGCTTGGTTTCGAGTCGCTTGTTCTTAGCGGCCTTGGGGGCTCACTTAATTATGCTGTGGGTGCTCAGGTTGACCTTGTGGCCGCTGATTTTGCTGAGGTGATTTCCCTCTACGGTGCTGCGTCGGTCTCGTACGTCTCGGTTGACCTGTCCACGCTCTCGAGTACCACCGCAGCCGCTTCCGCCACTACCGTCTCTGTTCCTACTGCCTTTACAGGTTTGGTCGACGAAGGCTACACCGTGCTGTCGCTCTACAATGCTGCTTTGGAGGACTCGGTAACTGACCTCTCAAGCTACACCAGCAACTTGGGCGTCTATTATAACAGCGCCTCTGCCTACCTTAGCGCCGCGGCCTCGTACTTGCTCGCCAACCCCTTTAGCGGCAGCGTTATTCTTGACGGTGAGACCGATCTGCTCGACTTCATCCAAGAGCTTGAGGCTGTTATTTCCACCCTCGTCGCCAAGGCTGCCGAGTTTACTCTTTACGGTCTCACCAGCACCATCACTGGTGAGATTAACGGCATTGAAGCCTTTGTTGCTGAGATTGAGGGAGCCATTATCGCTCAGCTGGGTGCATCTATCGACGTTAACATTGCTCTTGGTATCAACAGCTTGAACGTTGACTTGGTTGCCGCTGTTGCACTTTTTGGAGCAGACGTCATTACACTCCCCTCTGCCACTGTTTCGTCTACCTCCACTGCGTCCTCTTCTAAAGCCACTAGCACTGCTGCTTCAGCCGTTGCCGTTCCTACTGTGTTTACTGAGCTGGTCGACGATGCTTCTTCTTTGCTGTCGGTTTACGGAGCGGCTCTGGGTGCTGCGACCTCTGATGTCACCAGCTACTCAAGCAACCTCGCTGCGGCCTACACTAGCGTCTCCTCCTATCTCAGTGCGGCTGTTTCATACGTTGTCGCCAACCCTTTCAGCTCCAGCGTCATTCTTGCCGGTGAGAGTGACTTGCTTAGCTTCATTTCTGAGCTCGAGACCGTGCTCGTCGCCCTTATTGCCAAGGCTAGTAGCTTCTCCACTCTTGGTTTGACCAGCTCGATTGCCGCCGAGTTGACCAGTATCGAGGGCTTCGTTTCCAGCTTTGAGGCCGCTCTCCTTGCTGAGCTTGGTGTTAACATTGACGCTAGCCTTGCGCTTGGCATCAACAGTTTGAATGCCGATTTCGCTGCTGCTATCTCTATCTTCGGTGCCAGCTCCACCTCGCTTCCTTCTGCCTCTGCTACCTCTTCTGTCTCTAGTTCTAGCGTCAAGTCCTCGGCCTCGACCTCCGGCTCTACTGGTGCTAGCAGCTCGAGTAGCAAGGCTACCTCCTCGGCTTCCAGTTCTGCTGTTGCTACCAGCTCTAGCAGCAAGGCATCAAGTTCAACTGCCGCTACTTCTACCGCTGCTCTTGCCAAGTTTGAATCTATTTTTTCTGTTGCCTCGTCTGTGGTCTCTGGTTATGATGCCGCTCTGCTACAGGCTACCTCTGATGTTACGGTCTACTCCAGTGACTTGGCCGCTGCCTACTCTACTCTCTCTTCGGGCCTCAGCAACGTTGCTTCCTACCTGGTCAACAGCCCGTTTGACGCGAGTGTTATTATTGCGGGTGATGCTTCGTTCCTCAACTTTATTCAGGCTCTTGAGACTGCCCTGACCGATCTTGTTGGCAAGGCGAGCGCCATTAACACTCTCGGTCTGACTAGCCTCATTGTGAGCGAGCTCGAGGGCGTTGATCCCTTACTCGTGAGCATCGACGCCGCTATTCTTGCCCAGCTCGGTCTGAATGTTGATGTTAGCATCGGTCTTGGTATTAACAGCTTGAATATTGATCTTGCTGCTGCTATTTCTGTGTTTGGTGCTAACACCGTCTCGCTGCCCTCTGCTACTGTCACATCGTCTGCCACTAGCTCTGCTGCTAGTGCCTCTTCCAGCGCTTCTAGCTCTGGATCTGGTGCCACTACTACTGCTAGCGCCACCGCTAGCTCTAGCTCTGGCTCTTCTGTTGCCACCATTACTGGCTCCGGCTCTAGCTCTTCTGCTGCTACGAGCACTGCTGCCGCTGCTAGCTCTGCCTTGAGCGATCTACTCTCGGTTGCTTCTGCTGCTATTGCTACCTACGAGGCTGCAGTTTCGGCCGATGCCAATGCTGCCTCCTTCACTGCCAACTTGGAATCTGCCTATAGCAGCGCTAGCTCTACTCTTGACTCGGCTGCCTCCTACCTTGCCAGGTACCCCTACAGCTCTTCTGTGATTTACGCTGCCGAGTCCGCTGCGATTAATTTCCTCGAGAGCTTTGAGTCGTTGATGGGTCTTCTTACTGGCGATTATCTTACTTTTTACGCTCTTGGTTTTAACTCCCTTATCTCCAATGAGCTTGAAGGTATCGCTTTGTCCGTTATCAACATTGAGAATGCTATTATCTCTCAACTTGGCGGTATTTTCTCTGAAGTCCTCAACTCGCTCGTGTACTCGGTCGAGACCCAGCTTGAAAACGTGATTGCTGCCTACGGTGGTAGCTCTTTGTATGCCCCTACCGTTGCTTCTGCAGTTTCCCTGTCTGCTACTGCCACAGGTGCTGTTGAGTTGGCCAATGTTTTGTCTGAGGCATCTGCAGCTGTTGTCGATTTGAACTCTGCCCTGGACAATCCTACATCATCTCTCTACTCATACTTCAGCGTTTTGGCTGGCGAATACACTAGCGCTTCGCTGCTGGTCTCCGTGGCTGCCGCCGACGCTGGCGGTAGCTCTGCTGCTACCATTGTCGAGGATCTTGGTGATATCTTGAACCTGTTTGGCGCCGTCTCTGGCTTGCTTAGCGATTTGGCGTCGCTCGCCGGTGGCATAGATGCTAGCACCAAGGTTTCGCTCGCGCTCAACCTTAACGGCTTGGAAGACCCGATTGTGAGCCTGCAAACTATTGTTTTGGATGCGCTCCTTTCTGCTGGCACTGCGACCGGTAGCTCCTCTGCCGTCACTTCTTCGGCGTCCGACGCTGCCTCCGTTGTTGTCTCTGCTGGTGTCCTTTTGGACAGAGCAGTCGCCGGATTGAACGCCGCTGCTGTCTTGGCCGTGACCACTATTTCAAGTTCCGCCTCCAGCACCGCTGTCTCCAGCCCCACAAGGTCCTCTGCCTCTAGTTCCGCTGCTTCTGCCTCGGCTGCCAGCAGCTCTGGCTCTGCAGTTTCCTCGACCAGCGGCTCGTCTAGCACTGGTGCTTCTTCTTCTGGTTCTGGTGTTGTCTCCAGCTCTGGTACCTCCTCCAGCTCTGGCGTTGCCTCTAGCTCTGGTGCTTCGGGCGCTGGTGCTTCTTCTGGCTCTGGCGCCTCTAGCACTGGTGCTTCTGCCACTACCTCTGGCTCTGGCGCCTCGTCCGCTACCACTAGCACTTCGCCTTCTGCCACCATCACCACCAGCTCTTCGTCTGCTACATCCTCTGAGAGTGGCCCTGCCATCTCCACTCAGAACGGTAAGCGCTGCTTGGTGAGACCCGCTAGCTCTAGCGTCAGTTACTCCAGCGCTACTCTCGCCTAATGTAATACCCAATACCCTAATTCTAAATTCTGTACTATTCATAGTTAATGTATCCTTGATTTAATTCAAATTTCTGATCTAATTCCTACTTTTCTTCTCTAAAAGTCGGCTATGGCGCATTTATGCAGGGTAAAGTATATGCTGAAAAAGCGCTACGCTGCTGCTCAATAGCAAGGCAAAACATGAAAACCATTCCTCAAGCATGATTACTACAATCGTGATCATGGCACCCAACCCGCTAAAACAAGCAAAACAAGCCTGCATCTTCACGCATAATTATGCATCTCAAGAAACCTCAGATATGACTAATGTGGGTCTGGCTGTAAAATACAGAATTTGTTTTTGTTAGTAAAAGAGAGCAAACGAGAGTACATGTTTGGTAAGATTTAGCGTTTAATTTTTTTTTCTTTGATGCTTGACTATTTACTGCTCTAGGAGCAGAGCTTTTAACAGGGCTCTAAATAAATTAGCCAGCAGCTCGAAAATGTGGGCCTCCTCGCTTATGCATCCCACCGACTGTCCCACCCCCGCTCACCTAAGCGAACCTAGGCTCTTGAGAGTGACCCACCCCGCAGGGACACAATCGTGAAAAAGCAGCACTAGACTACTAACCACTTGGGTACCGAGAACCCTTCAAGACCAGCCACGCCCGGACATAGTCAACTAGATTCCCGTAGCGGGCGGGAAACCCTGGCCTCATCTAGCGGTAAAATTTGTAGATGAGGAAGATGGGTGAAAATAACACGCAACTTTGCGCTGCCACGAGGTCGGGCGAGGCAGAGCCAGGGTGGCTCCCACAAAAAGTCGCAAAACTCTGGCCAGAGATTTATGACTAGTTGAGGCGTGTCTTACTCTATAATAGGGTACCGTTATACGAGGGCTTTAGCCTGTATTTCGCGAAGTCCTAGCCACGTGACCAGAGGTCTGTTGGCATTGCATAGTTGTATACTCGATGAGACGTCTATAACGTCCAGAGTGGGTCTTTGCCGACGTGCATGCTATATGCAGTCGTATGCAAGGTAGTGCATGAGTTTATCTCGTGTACGGTTATGTAAAGTGCTGACAAAGATGGGACGAAAGAAGGTACACCGAGGAAAGTACACCTATGTTGCAACCCATAGTTATGCCGAGTATAGTATATCAGGAGTTGCAGTAGCAGCCCTGCTCCGCCTGTCGACTTATGATCACTTATCGGTAATGATCCTACGCAGGGTTCCCCGCTAGTAGACACTAAACTGACTTCAGCTCTCCCACGCCAAGTAATTTAACAACACCTGTTATACTATTGTTGTCTTGGATTGTTGGTCTAGTGGTTATGATCTCTGCCTTCCAAGCAGATGAGCCGGGTTCGATTCCCGGACAATTCATTTTACTTTTTTGTATCCGATTCAATGCTGGGTTTCTGCTTTTTTGTCAAACTGCATTCGTTTAGGGAGATTTTTGCACTTGAGTCAAGCTCGACACGACGCATCTGTGTCAGCTACTTAATTTACGCGATATTTGTACGGGATCTACTTTAGGTGCTGGAGATCCAGCAGCCAAGGTATTGAAGTGCAGAATGTAGGTCGTCAAAGGGATTGACGATAATAAACCCTTGTTGAACCATAAAGAAGAATTTATTTCTGCTGCTCTAGTCGAACTTTTAGAGAGCGGGAGTGCCCTTCTCTAGGCAGTAAACTCAACCCAGGATCCATCGGTGATTGATGCTCGTGCCCAGTACATGAGGTTTAACAGGGCGTATATGCCCAGGCCAGGGCTGAGAAAGAGTTTATCACAAAAATGCCTGAAATTGTAGAGAAAGCGAAGCTTATTGGCATGTCGAGCCCTGACGGCGTTGTAGACATGCAGATGCGCAAATCTATGTTGCGGTACCGTGCAATCAGCCTATTTGCTAAAGTGCCGGTTTCTACAAACCTTGAAGGCAATGACGGCTCAGATTTTGTCACCCCGTGGGACCGCAGAGGGGTGCGTATTCCAATTAACAACGCAGAGCAGGTCAGCCATATTGTGGAGCACTGGGCGGCCAGTCAGAAACCCACATCTTTTCGGGCCGTTTTGAGCTCGAGCAGCTCTGAGCCGCATGTTGTCACATTTACATGTGACAGCTGCGGCGCGCCAAGCTCACCTGATGCAGGCCATGAAGCAAAGAGGCAGCGAACCTCAAAGCACCCCGGTAATAAAATAAAGGGGTGCAAATGGGAGGCCGTGTTTGAGCTTGTAAAAGCGCCTCCCGGCGCCAGCTACTATTATGTGGGTGGCAGGTCTGTACACGGGCAGCCACCGGCTCGACACCAAGCGAGGAAGATGACTCTGACGATGAAGAAAACGAGTACGAGCTCCTTGAAAACAGTCTTCGGCGAGCCATTGCGAGGTTGACCTTGATATGACTGACGATGGCAACGTTTCACGCTTTTTTGTTATGACGCTTTATGGACGGTGTCTGCTCCGTGGCCACCCACACGTGCTGTTTGCTGATCCTCGTGATGAGCCATGCTATGCTGGCCTCAGACCGGTAAATAACCTGGGACTTTCGGCTAGTAGAAAGCCGTTTTTGGTGGCCACGTTCTTGACCCCCAATCTCAACCTCGATAACTATTTGTGGATGTTCCAGATGCTGGGTGATCAGATGGGTGACACTTATCTCAAAAACCACGCGGGTGTTTCTTTGTCTTATTCTATGATGTTTGGCGATGCTATTTTATGGATTGTGCGCATGTACGCCCAGGTTGAGATTCAAATGAACTCGGTCGAGCGTATCTACGAGTACATCAACGTTGAGCAGGAGGGTCATTGTACCCGAGTCGCGCCCCCCATCCAATTGGCCTCAAAAAGGCGCTGTTGAGTTTAAGAACCTGAGCTTGCGCTACAAGGAGAGCCTCCCCTTGGTGATCAAGGACGTTTCATTCAAGGTTGAAGGCGGCCTAGTCAAATGCCGAACAAGGCGTTTCCTCGCACTGTATTTGCTCCTTGCGACCTGCCTCTCACTGAAGCCTTGCAGGTGGTGTTTCCAGCTACAGCATGGGTCGCCCAGAACAGTGAAAGGTTCTCTATTGCCGCGCTTAAGCGCCAGTGGCTGCCGATGATCTACTCATAACATGCTGGCTCTGGAGTGCGCGATCCCGAGTCGTGGCCAAACGACTATGTTTTTGGGCCCTTGAAAATTTGAGGGGAGCTGAGAGCCCCGAGCCATTTTGGAGAATGCTGGAGGAAATATGTGACAGTCTCGGCGGCAGTGTTAACAACCCATTGAACAAATACCTCCTGGAGAAGTTGGTCCCGATCGCGGAAGGGTTTGCTGGCTATGCGACTCGTGACTTGTTTATGGCAGGCTCCGGCGCTTTGGATTCTGGCGTTAACAGCCTCTGTCATAGATTTAGAAAAAGCTCGTACAGTTTGCTCAAGACCTGGGCTGAGGACCTGCTGAAGGATTCCCAAGAACAGTTTGACAAGATTTCTATGAAATACTTGTAAAAGACAAGGGACGATGCCCCCTTATTTCAAATCGTATGCTAACTTGCTCTCACAAGGATCCCATGAGGTACGGCAACTATATGAGCATTTCAAGGCAGCCGGAACCACTTTGCGAAAAGGTTTTCCTGCGCTCTCTTCAAAAAGTTGCTTGGGTTCTCAGGGATGAAGATACATACCTGCCCATCTCGGACTATTGCAATGGATTTTTTTGCGAGCGTAATGACTGGCCGTACATCCACCGGTTAGCTGATGCCATCAATGGCACTTGACGAAGGGGACCTGTCAGTGGACGATTTTGACGAGCAATGATTTTATCCCGAGGACATTAGCCGCTTGCTCCATTCTTCCGAGAGACCCAGTGTGACCCCCACTTCATTGGACCACAAGCTTGATGCAAAGCCGTTCGAGCAAAAGAATACTCTGATGGTGAGAAGGCTCAAGGGCGCATCGTAGGGGGCAGTGCGCGATGCCCAGCCTCGTGTGCTCATGAAGGTTATAAAGAGCCAGCACCACCGGTCGCACGAGCGAGTAAAATCTAAGGAGGCCGGCGCAGTGCCTCAAGGTTGCCGCAAGGAGTGCCTCAAGCACCGCAAGGAGCGCGCATGCCACGCCTCGAGGAGCGCAAGGAGTGAATTGAGGGCCGCAAGCCGGGCCGCAAGCCATTCCTCAGGCCATGCCGCAACCGCCTCAGGGGTACCAAGGTAACCCTGTGCGCTACGCCGTGCCCCATCCGAATGATCACCACACCCAATGGCTGCAGTTCTAGCAGTCGGTAAAGCATCAGTCTGCTCAGAGCGTCCTCTGGCCCCAGGTGCAGCAGTGGATGCAGCAGCGGGCGCCCCTCAACCTCAGCCTCAGGCTCAGAGCTACCCCCAGCAGGCTCAACCTCAGGCTAAGAGCTACTCTCAACAGCCGTAGCCGCATCCGCACGCCCAACCAAACATTCATATCCAGTATATTAGCCCCAGTGCTCCCCCGGCCCCGGTTCCCATGCCGCCTCGAGTTGACGCTATAAGGTCCACAGACGTTTTTGGAGCGCTGTGCGAGCCGTAAAAACCCTATATATATTTATAACCAAATCTTGTCTGACCGTGCTAGGTGCGACATGCCTCAACTTCCCCGCATAAACTACCCCGCATTTTGACATCACCATGCGTTACGGGTTTATCGGTCTTGGGGCAATGGGCCAGCGAATGGCCCAGAATGTGGCAACTAAAATGCAGCCTGGCGACTCGCTTTCTGTATTTGACTTGGTTGCAAGTAGAGCCACTATGGGCACATTTAGGGAGTCGCCCATCGAGGTTGTAGCCAATTCAGACACGATTATTACATCTTTGCCTGAAGGAGCGCACGTAAAGAGCGTATTCCAGGAGTTGGGGCTGCCAAACAAGACGTACCTCGACTGCTCCACAATTGACGTCAAGACCTCGCGCTACGTGGCAGATTTGGTGCGTCAATCGGGTTCAAAATACGTTGATACACCCGTGAGCGGCGGCACTGTGGGCGCAGAGCAGGGCACCCTCACGTTTATGGTAGGCGACGAAGAGGACGAGTCTGTGCGGCGTACGCTCGAGATGATGGGCCGGAAAATTTTCTTTTGTGGTGCTCAAAGTACCGGACTTGCTGCCAAACTGGCCAATAATTACATTTTGGCCCTCAACAACCTGGCGACCAGCGAGGGGTTTGCGCTTGCCCATGAGCTCGGGCTGGACATGTCGACCTTTTCTGAAATTGTCAATGTGTCCTCGGGTCAATCATGGTCCACAATTGTCAACAACCCGGTCCCTGGCGTGAGTCCTGGCACTCCTAGCTCGAGAGACTATGAGGGCGGGTTCGCAGTTAAATTGATGCTCAAAGACCTTAATCTGGCGCTGGATAGTGCAAAGAGTACTCTAGAAATGGGATCCAAAGCTCCAAAAGTTTACCGGAGCTTGCCCTCAGACCGGGATTTCAGTGTTTATTATTCACAGTTGGTAAATAAATAGTTTTTAGCTAGAACTATATACGCAGTTGCAGCACCAGCGAGTCCTTTCCGAGGACCTGCCTAAAATTTATCGAGTCTGGTCGAGGACCATCAAACAGGCCCTTTGCCGTGAGCGCCTCAATGAGCTGCTGATCGCCGTACTGGCCTGGCCTTCTGTGAGCAAACTCGGGCTCGCGGCCGAGGGTTTTGCGAGCAATATCAATTAGAATCGATGCAGTAAGACCCCACACCAAAATTTCACTGGGCTCGCCAACCTGTTTCTCGGGGACTGGCACGGTGAAATAATGCTGGTGGAAAGGCATGCCTCCCCACTTGAGACGACGGCCAATATAGTTCTTTTTGTGCAGGAACCCTTCGAGCTCAACGGAAAATACCCGAAGAACCTCGCCATTTGTCGGCCGCGGGTTGATAATTGACGGTAGATTCGTCAATGGATTGAGCTCGGGGTCTTTAAACAGCACAACCTCGGGCACAACGCAGTGATACTTTGAGCTGAGGTAGGCTGGCATGCTAAAAAGGTGTTCGAGGGGTAAGTTCTCGGACAAACCAATTTCTTCGTCCGCTTCACGCCGAGCAACTTGGAGCGACGTCTCTCCAGGGTCTGCACGGCCGCCAGGGAACGCTGCGTCACCTGCATATGAAATCTGGCCACTGCGTAACGTAAGAGTACACCACAGCTTGTTTCTAACTTCGTATAAACACGCCAACACCGCTGCTCGGCGCTCAAGAGCCACCCGATTCCACAGCGATGACATGCGCTAGGGAGGAGAGCCAAGTCTTGATAAATAAGTTATGTGGTACCCCAAACGATGGAATAGTGTTCAAGAAGCAGCTTTATCTCCTCCACCTCGTCCAAAAACTCGAGACGTGCTATCCTCTCCTTATCGTCTGCAGTGAGCCACTGAGTATAAACAGTCCAAATATCTGCTGCCTCGGCCTTGATTCCCAAACTGGCGAGTCGCTCGACCTGAGTTTGCAGCGTGTTGTACATTTTAAATGAGGGAAGACTCAAGCCGCGCATGGCGAGATTTTCCATCATGACGCGGCCAAACTCGTCGTTCAAGCCAATTGGCTCATACATAACAACGCTAAGGTCGGTGCAAATACCCTTAAAGTGTGCCATAACATGGTTGGAGGCCTGGGGGCTCAAGTAGCACAGACAGCACTCGCTGAGCAAAAGGGTGGGGATATTGGCCACTTGAAGGTCAATTGCGCGCAGGTCGCATGCCACAAGGTGGTAGCATGAAGAGTGAAGCTCGTCTTGACCCTCGGGCGAACCAAGCAGTTCAAATAAAGCCGGGTTTTTGCGGATCACCGCGGCCTTTTGTTTGACTTTAAGGGCAAAATCAAGCTCATAGTACGTGAGGTTGGGCTGTTTGAGCTTGAACGGGCGCGTGTCGGAGCCGGCACCAAGGGAAACAATTTGTTTAGGCCCTGGCTTGGCCAAAAATTTGGCAATTAGCGTATCGCATGCATGGACGCGGCAATAAGTGCCGATATTTATGAGCGGTAGTCGCGGGGTCACGGGCTTTGTGAAATGGGAAATAAATGCGTCCTCAAAGTAGCCGCGCTGCACGGCACTGGCCTTACTTTGGAGCGCATCAGTATCTGTTTTTTGTACTGCCCTGTCCATGAGTGCTTTGAGGGCTTTGAGGTGCTTCGAGGGGTCTAAAGGTGAGCATGCAGCCCGAGTGAAAAATTTCCAGGGGGGAGCTAAACAAGGTTTTCTAGAGTGTGGCGAGGTTTTTTTTACTGGAGGCAAAATTTCACCGAGCTCTCAAGGGCTGCACACCCAAAAGACCTCCACGGGTGACTCATTGTAGCATTTGCTATATTTCGTTCAAGCCTCGCCTGTTACTCATTAAATGTTGACTGCCGGAGTTCTTGGAGCCACTGGAAGTGTTGGCCAACGGTTTATTCTGCTGCTGCAGGACCACCCCGACTTTAAGCTGAGCGTTTTGGGCGCCAGCTCGCGCTCTGCTGGCCGCAAATACGGTGAAGTCACCGCTTGGAAGCAGGGCGACTTTTTGCCCGAGGACATTTCCGAGTTGGTTGTGCGCTCGTGCGACCCTGTGCACTTTAAGGAGTGCGACGTTGTGTTTTCTGGCCTCGATAGCTCGGTTGCCGGCGAGGTTGAGCAGGCGTTTGTGGACGCCGGCATCAACGTTATTTCCAATGCCAAAAACTACCGCCAGGCTTCGCACGTGCCTCTCGTGGTTCCCACTGCCAACCCTGAGCACTTGGATGCCCTCGAGCACCGCGACAAGTCCAAGGGTATTCACGTGTGCATCTCCAACTGCAGCACTGCTGGCCTCGTTGTTCCTTTGCGTGCCTTGACTGATGCGTTTGGCCCTGTTTCCCACATGGTTGTCTCTACTCTCCAAGCTATCTCCGGTGCTGGCTTTTCGCCTGGTGTCCCCGGCATGGATATCCTTGACAACATCGTGCCCTACATCTCGGGTGAGGAGGACAAGCTCGAGATTGAGCCTCGTAAAATCTTGGGCTCCACCGAGGGCGGCAAGTTTTTGCACATTCCTCAAGAGGAGTTCAAGATCAGCGCCACCACCACTCGCGTCCCCGTGATTGATGGCCACACCGCTTGCGTCACCCTCAAGTTTAAGAACAAAAAGCCCGAGCTCTCAGAAATCAAGCGCGTGCTTTCGTCATACACCTCGCAGTGCCAGGACCTCGGTTGCCCCAGCGCCCCCAAGCGCCCCATTGTGTACTTTGAGCAGGACGACCGGCCCCAGCCCCGCCTCGACCGCAACATTGGCAACGGCTACACTGTTTCGGTTGGCCGCCTTCGTGAGGACGAGGTCTTTGACGTCAAGTTTGTGTGCCTCAGCCACAACACCGTTCTTGGCGCCGCCGGCAGCGGTATCTTGATTGCCGAGCTGCTCAAGGCCAAGAAAATGATTTAGATGTATTTAGCTAAAATGGCAGTTCAATATCGGAATTGTCGATAACGATTGGGTCTCCTGCCGAGCCAGGAGGTGCACTGGTGGGTGCGTCGAGGGCTGTGTTGGAGGCTGGATCTGAGGGTGCGCTTGAGGCATTTTTATGTGCGCCAGCTGACACGAACAGATCCTCGTCTTCGTATTCATCCTCAGGCTCATTCTCAGACTCATCCTCGTCTTCGCCGCTCTGGGGAATCTGGCCAGCCCACTGCAGCGTGGTCTGCTTTAGGCCGCTCTTTTTCGGCTGCCGCTTGGCCTTGCGGCGTTTGGTCGGCCTCAAATCATCCAAATCGAACTCGCGTTCAGGGACTTTTACTTCAGTGTACCGCTGTACCGTGTTGGGCGGCAGAATTCGGTTCGAGGGACGGTACTGAAGGGCAATTGTGCTCTCGCCGTTCTTGGTGCTATTGATGCGGTTCTCGACCCACTTGTGCCCACTCAGCGCTTCCTCGAGTTTTTTCGACTCCTTTTCGGTCATGAGCATGTACACCAACCCGTCGCGCGCGCGACCGGTACGACCCATACGCTGGATACTCTTGATGGGCGAGCTCGACTGGTCGTAGCACACAACCAGGTCCACGGCCGCAATATCGAGACCTTCCTCGGCAACGCTTGTGGCAATAAGGCAGTTAATTTCATTGGTTTGTAGGCGGTCCAGCAGCACGCGCTGCTGCTTTTGGGTCATGCCCTTTTCGCCGCCCTTGCCCTTGGACTGGCCCACAAACAGGGACGGACGGCACTGCGGGATCGAGTCGAGTACCCACTGAACTTCGTTGGCCGAGTCTCGGTATTGACAAAACACAATACACTTGGAGGCCGCGCCAGAAACGCGGTAGAAGTCGCTCAAAATTTCCTTGAGCTGTTTGAGCTTTGTGTGGCTGAAAAATGTCGGCCTGCGCTCGCCCTCTTCGTCATAAATTACTTCGCGACATGCCGTCAAAATCGCCTTGAACTCGGACTTTTGACACACCGCCTTGAGGCTCTTGCCGCCGCGGTCGTTTTGGTAGTCCTGCCAGACCTCTTCAATACGCTGGTAAAAGGGAACAATTCCATGAGTTTGTAGCAAATTAACAGCATAAACAATGGGCTGGATGGCTGCGGCCTTGGCTCGGTACGCGAACGCCCAGTTTGCGCGCTTGCTCTGGACCCATTTGGACACCCCGGTCATGAGCACATAGTAGTGCACCTCGAGCACATTGCTTGTGTGAATAATTTTTAGGTTGGAAAACTCCTGCAAAAAAGGGTCCACGAGCGCGCGGCACAGCTTGAACAGCTTTTTCATGTTTTCGTCTGGATGGCACACAATCTTGGAGATGTGCTTTTGATGGGTGTACTGGCGTACATCCAGCGACTCTTCGGTGCGGATTTCAGTACTGCTAATGTGCAAATTGTCGACCACTTGCTGTACACCTTCAAACTTGCCGCTCGGAGTCGCAGTGAGGGCCAGGATGCGCACCGCCTCATTGGCGCTATAAATACTTTTGATCACATTGACATAGCTGTGGTTGCCTGTGGCACGGTGGGCCTCATCAACAACAATACACACAACATCTTGGGCGTCAAAGTAGCCATTGGCAAGATCATTCTCGACCGTTTGAGGGGTGGCGAAAAACACCCGCCGCTCGCGCCACATTTGCTCGCGCTCGGCCAACTTGACCACATCCGATAAGAAAACGCACGCATCATTTAAGGGGACATCGGTCATGCCCAAAAACGCGGTCACTTGTTGGGTCACGAGCGGCCGCGTGGGGGCCATGAAAATGAGCTTGGCAGAGGTGGTCCAGCGGTACCAGTTCCACATCACAGTGCTTGCAATTAGCGTCTTGCCCAGTCCGGTAGGGATTGCGCAAATAATATTGCGGATCAGCGCCTTGCGGACCATGTTTCTCTGGTAGTCCCGGACGGGCTTGTTGACGGGGTAAACAAATGTGGCGAGCGCTTCCGAGTCGAGATCATGATGGCAGTGGCTATTTGAGCCTTGGATGGGCATAGTCAGGTCAAATTGTGAGCGTGGCGCATCCTCAGAGGCCTCTAAAGTGGTGGACCCGGCACCCACTTTGGGGGTGGGCTTGGCCAGCAAATGCGGCGGCAGCTCGATATCGCTGTCACTATCACTGGTGCTCATTTGTACCAGCTATCGGGATCAAGTAAATCGAGGTTCTCAGAGTTGGGGTCAGGACGCTTGGACGGTGGTTTTTCGGGGCCCTTCTTGCTCGACGCGAAGTCGTCTAATCTGAAACTTGAGTCGCGTAATAGGGCATCATCGGAAAGACTAGCAAATATATTGTCCAAATCATCAATCTGCGGGGAAGAGTCCAAAGAAGAAATTTCAGAGCTCTCCAAAGGCTGCAACTTTGAAATTTCGTCGCTGGGCTCGGAACTGCTCGGCTCGGGCACAGCTGAGGAGGGACCCAAAAACCCGTCCAAGCGCGGTTTAAGCACGGTTTGACCCAAAATCAAACTCTTGGGCAGGTCGGTCGCGGCCAATTGACCAATTTTCTCGAGTTGCGGCTCGTGCTGCCAAAACCTGCGTTCGGAGCAAAAGTCCGCCAATGCTCGGGCACTCTGCTCGGGGAACCCCCTTTTAAGAACTTCAGCCTCTACGACAAGCCTCACAACCGCCTTGGCAAGCGGTCTCATGTCTTCTTTGTCAAGGGATAACTTGGCCGAGCATCTTTTCGAGCTGCAGCTCGATGCAAAAAGCGAGCTTGGAATTTACGAGCGCAAAAAATTTACCGAAGTTGGGGGCGAGCAAATAAAGCAGGAACCGTCACTGCTGCACAATAGCACGGGGGCGATGGTCTGGCGCTCCACAGTCGAGTTTGCGAGTTTTTTGCAGGAAAATCCCCAACACAAGCTCGCCAAAATGGTCTCTGGCACTGTTTTAGAGCTTGGGTGTGGTACAGGTGCTTTGGCTAAACTCATAAGCCCCCTCTGCTCCTCATACATTGCGACCGATCAAAAGTCGCTGCTCAAGTTGGTGGCGGAAAATACAAGCGACTGCCACAATGTCCAAATAGAGCAATATGATTGGGAGCTCGACAACCCTCCAGAAATCGAACCCACGTGTGTGGTGGCGTGCGACACTATATACAACGACTACTTGGTGCCGCATTTTTTAGATGCGTTTGACGAGGTGCGGCAGGGCTCCCCGATGATTTTAGTTGTGCAAATACGCGAGCCAGACATGCTTGAGGCTGCCTTCATGCAAATTGTCGAGCGGTTCAGCCTTCAATTTGAGCTGGTCACAAATGGGGTGGCTATATACACTGTGCGCTAATCTATTCAATTTTGCTCAAAAGCTTGGTGGCAACAGCATTGCATTGCCTGCAGGCGGGCGTGCTGCGCTGCGAGTCGCGCTGGCTCATCTCGAGCCACTTCTTGGCGTCCTCCTTTTGCTTGAGCTTCCACAAAATTTGGCCAGCAAATCCAGCCACGGTGGGGCGCAAACAAAGCTCTTCATTGGGAAGAGCCTTGTGCAACCTTAAATATAGAGCCAGCGCCTCTTTATAGTCCTTTTCGGCAAGCAACAGTTGCGCAGCCTCAAGGTAGGCTGTGGCCTTGACCGGGGCCAATTCCTCAGGCACAGCCAAGTTTTTAAGGTTGTCGCACTGGTAAAAAATGTTGATTGCATTGACCAAGTGCTCCTTTTTGCCTGTGAGGCGGAAAAGTTCGACTGACGAGTCGTAGCGCAGCTGTGCCGTGCCCAGCTTGATTGTGTCGGCAGCAGTCAAGGGTTGGATCGCATCTCTCGAGCCCATTCTTGCCTGGACAAGGCCAATCTTGCGCACAAGGTCGGAATAGCCAGTGAGCCAATCGGCGTCTTTCTGGCTAAGGTCGACGTCGCCATCGCCCACGAGCGAGCGCACGGCCTTTTCATAGTATTTAAGCTGCTCTTGGGGGCTTGTGGCATCGAGGCCTCTGTGAATATAGGTTTTTGTCAAGAGCGTCCACCGCTCGGGAATGGCAATTTCCTGGGCGAGACGGGAGCGCATCTGCTGCTTAAACAAGTAGAATCCACCGTAGCATACGCCGGCTGCCGAGAATCCAATCAGGATCGGTGCGATTGCTCGAATATTTGACTTCTTCATGATGAGTGATCTCTCGGGGAGCGGGTGGACTTGGCCAGCTTTGGGGAATTTTGCATTTCCTTTAATTGTGGAAATTACTTGAATGATTTGAAACGCTCCTTTTGGGAACAAAGGCATACCTAAATGAGCGATCTCGCTATCATTTTTCAGATAACCGCAGCTCGGTTTGGGAATTGTGCAATTAGTAGTCGCTCAAGTAGTGCTATTTTTGAAAGAGCAATTAGCATTTCATAGAGTAAATATATACTGATTGCAGGCTTACTCGTGACAGAAACGGACTTTGAGTGACCCACATTGGCGGCTGCACGTGCATGCAAATTAGCTACTTGCATGTAATAGTATCGCTTGCGTATTAATTGAGGTATTCGCTATTTTAGATGATTGTTACTCTTGAGTCTAAACTGTGTGCTTGAGGGGGAACGGGCGCTAGATTTCGCTGTAGTGGAAGCAAGATAGGCCGGCGACAGTCGGCAAGCCCTGTAAAGGTTATGACGATACGGCAGCCCCAGCTGAGACCCAACTTTAAAAACTTTAAACTCTGCACGACTTTTCTTGAAGCCACTTCTCACCCTTGTCGATGGGCTTGCAATATGTATATGCCTGCATGTATAAACGCTGTACACATAAATTATTTGGTGAACTAGGGAGCCTACTTCAGCAGATATAATGGCAAAATACGCTGTCAATTATTGCAAAAAGCAGACTTGTGGACGCCAGAGTTTAGGCTATCAATACATTGATCATAATGTACGCACCCCACATTCACTGTAATGTACTGCCCAACGAGCAAAAAAAAAGTGTGAAACTTGACGAGGCTACATATTCTGTAACACAAATCAACCTTAGGCTCATATCACATTGCAGCTATAGGAAATGCGGGTTATGTGTGGCGTGCATGGCCGGTCACCAGACCTCCATTTCCCATATTTTTGCCACAATGAAAGCATAAAAGATCAATTTCTATGCGTAAAAAAGTGTTTCCGAGTCCAAATCATCTGTGGCTTGCTCTGGTAGCAAAGGCGGATGTGGCCACAACCGGAGCGATAGGCTACATCAAGCGGTATATGGCAAGATGTAACGGCTTTTAGCACAAAAATGTTAATGAAAAAAGCCGAGTTTCTTTTTTTTGGGCGCCTATTGAGCTCGAATTGCGAGACATTTGTTATGGGGAGCGGGGTGAGAGGTTCCCAAAAAGTGCACAAGCAGGCGCACATTTTCGCAAAAGTAGACTAGAATACGCACATATTTGCCTATTTTAGCATAAATCCAGGCCTGTGCAGTCTCAATAAAAAGTCATGCATGGTGGACAAAATTTCACGCACGGCAAAAATTCGCGCCAGCACTTGAGCTTTCAAGATGAGCAGCATCTTTAACAAGAACAAATCTGTTTCTTGCCAAGTTTGGCCAAGGGTCGCTCGATGGAGAGACCTGGAACTAACGTGCCCGCATTATCAAATCAGCCGTGCTCATGGAGGTTATCAAGGATGCGCCTATAGCGCGACGCCGGCGGTCGAGGCCGGATAAAAATTGGACGCCGGCCTTTAGTGCTGGTCCTGTTATCAAGCGGCAATCGATGACGCGTGCTCAAGCCGCCCCCAACGAGCCGGCACCCGCTCCAGTTGAGGAGCCCTCTCTGGCTGAAACTGAGTCGAGCCTGGACTGGCTGGACGAGCTGCCGACCAAGCCGATAAAAAAGGTTTACCAGGTACAAGGTGACAAGGCGGGGACCTCTGTTTCTCGCGCCTCCAAAGTGGGCGCAGCCGCCAATTTTCGCGTCCTCAAACCGGCAAAGGGCAGGTGGAGAGTGTGCGGCGAGCAGCGCGATTTCCGGCTCCCGCCAAATGTCTATGCTCCCAAGTATCCTTTGTGCAGCGTCAACGGCTGGAAAACGCTGCCTCGCAACTCTTGGACGAGGGATGCCCTAGCTCTTTTCGAGAAACCGGTCGAGCGCGTGCCATCGTGCATCTGCCGCGGCAAGTGCGATGAAGATTGCCTTAATCGCATTACAAAAATTGAATGTGACGTCTCGTGCTGCCCGTGGCAGAAAGAGGACTGCGGGAATCGCGCTATCCAGGCCCAGTCCAAGCTGCCGCAGTGGGTCCCCGAAACCGAGGAGCCGTACCCTGGCAACCGACTTCTTTATGCCCGGGGCTATGAGGTGTTTGCTACTGGCCCCAAAGGGTTTGGCCTCAGGGCGGTGCGCGACTATGAACCTCACGAACTGATTCTCGAATATACCGGCGAGGTCATCACCAACGACGAAATGTATACGCGTATGGAAAGCATCTACAGCAGCACCAAGCGCTACTATTGCCTTACATTTGTGAATGGGCTTGTGATTGACTCGGGTCGCCGCGGTAGCGAGGCCCGGTTCGTGAACCACAGCTGCAACCCAAACTGCGAAATGCAAAAATGGTACGTCAAGGGCACGCCGCGCGTTGCCCTTTATGCGGGTGATGAGATGATTCCGGCTGGCACAGAGTTTACCTACGACTACAACTTCGATATTTTCAAGGGGGCCACCGGCCAAAAGTGTTATTGCAACGAGTACAATTGCCGCGGCATTATTGGCAAACGGTTCCCCAAGGAGAAGGAACGGTTGGACGAGGAACCGCTGAAATTTAAAATCAGCTTCAAAAAGGCTGTGGCTGAGGCCGTCGAAGAAAAGGCCCAGGAGGCCGAGGAGGCGCCCAATGGGACCCCCCGGCGCCGGTCGAGGCGCGCCCAGCTGCAGGCCGAGGAGAAGCAGCGTCTAGCCGAAGAAGTCCAGCTCATGGAAGAGTATGAGATTGAAACGCCCAATTTTGAGCAGCGTGCCGCCGCGCGCGCCGAGCGCGCCGCCCAGCGGGCCAGCCTGACCCCCATCACCTGGAAGACGCAGCTGCCGCGCATGCGCCGCAAAAGCGCGCGCCGGAGCCGCAAATCGGGCGAGTTTGATGCTTCGCTCGAGGGGCCGTCCGAGCACTCTGAACCGCTTGTTGCGTCTGAGCGCGAGTCGCCCGAGGCTCCTGTTGAAGAGGAGGCGCCCGTGAAACGCCGCCGTGGCCGCCCGCGCCTTAGCGAGGTGCGTAAACGCGGCCGGCCTCGCACCGACCAACAAGACTCATCTTTGGTCCAGCTAGAGGACGAGCAGGAGCTCGAGCCTGAGGGAGACGATACGCCCTCCAAGCGGAGAAGAGCAAGGACCGATCGCGAGTACAAGGACCCTAACTATAAACGCGTGAGCTCCTCAGAGAGCCAGGGATTCATCTCAAACCCTACGACCCCGGGCAAGCGCCGCAGCGCGCGCATTTCGTACCTCGAATCAATTCGCGCTGATGAAAGTGATTTTGAGGGCGAGTACGAGTACGAGGTTAGGGTGCCTGAACAGTCTGCACCTGCGCCTCCTTCGGCCTCTGCTTCTGCTTCTACTTCTGCGCGCTCTGCCTCGGCCCCCACTGAGGCCAACCCGCTCTTGTTTCAGCGAATCCAGCAGCAAATCTCGGCGCAGCAGCTGGCGCTCGCCCAGGCGCAGGCCCAACAAGTCCAGCTTAACCCTACTGAGACTGACCACGAGGCGCGCGTCCGGCAGCAGCAGCTTACCCTGCAGCAAATGGTGCTCAACCAGGCCCAAATGCTGCTGCAGGCGGGCCAGCCGGGGCAGTCGCAGCCGCCGCTGTACATCCAGATGAACCCGCTGCAGCTGCAGCAGTACGCCCAAATGCAGAGCCAAATGATGCAGTTTATGCAGCAGCAGGGGGTGCTCATGATGCCCAATGCCATGTACCCGTTTGGTATGATGACCGGCATGCAGGGGATGCCTGGGATGCCGGGTATGCCCAACGGGGTGCCTGGCACGCCCAATGGGGTGCCTAATGGAGTCCCTCACACCCCCACCGGCATGCCCATGGGTATGCAGACACCACAGCCCCAGACGCAGCCGCAGACCCCTCAGCCCCAGACGCCGATCGGAGGCGCGCACATGATGATGCCGGGTATGATGGGGATGCCGAACTCTGCTGGACCCAAGGTGCCTTCTCCGTACGCCATGTACCCCATGCAGGGCGCGCCGGGCCAGGGCATGGGCCAGGTGGTGCAACCGGTGCAGTCTGCTCCTCAAACCCCGGGTCAACCTATGGGCAAGCATGTGCCAGGCCCGGGCACGCCCCAGCCGGTGCAGCCGCCGCATCTGCAGGCTCAGGCCCAGGCTCAGCAGGCGCAGCAGCAGGCTCAACAGCCTTCGCAACCGAGTCCAGTGCAAGCTCAGGCTCAGCAGCACTCGCAACCGAGTCCAGTGCAAGCTCAGGCTCAGCAGCAGCATTCCCCGGCGCAATCGCCGCTGCAGCCCCCGGTGCAATCTCTGCAGCAGCCTTTGCAGCCTCAGCAGCCTTCGCAGAGCCCGGTGCATATCCCTGCCCAGCCCCAGCGCTTGGCGAGCCCGGCGCAGGCCCAAGCACAACCCCAGGCGAGCTCTGTGCAAGCTCAGCATAGCCCGCATCTAGATCACCCTCAAGTGGAGGCCAGCTCTCACTCGGACCAACCTCACTCGCCCACTGCGCCTGCGGGGGTGCCCCTATCGCAGCTCCTTAACGAGTAGCGGGGCACTATACCACTCCGCTAGCACGGCTAGTTTATGCTATTTATATATAATTCAGTTGCTCTTTTATTGCCTGGACGCTTTGCCGCATTTAAACGCGTGGTAAGGAAGGTCAGGCCTTTTACTATGAGAAAATTAGAGTGGTCAAAGCAGGCTTTCGCTCGAATATATTAGCATGGAATATTGATCAAGCTCTCTTCAGCTAAATTCTGACCTTGAGTACGACTCCCAGTTTTTGGTTGTCAGGGGTAACGGGGTAACGCAGTGGTATACGTGATTGGTGCGGGGTAGAAGGGAGCATTTCAACTATTAATTGGTATACGCTGTTCATTTAGATATGCTTCTGCGCCTTTCTGATGTTTCCCTGTGGTGCACGCCTATAATCGACCGATAACCGAAAAGGTGCCATGTGTTTGACTGGGACTGCCGCGCATACGCACGGGCCCGTGCATGCAGATTACCCCTCCCACACTATTTCTCGCGCTGCATTTGTTAGCGGTGCGCCCTTCTTTACACCTAAAACCAGTAAATTGAAGTCCAGTGCTCGAGAAAAAGAAATTCATTAACCCACCAGCTCTCATAAATCCGGCAATTCTATTTTTAATTATTTCGCCGCTCATCCTGCGCGCCTTATATATGCCCAAAATCGCTAACGCCTTACCATGGTGCCTGAGCTGTATTTGCACAAGCAAGAGCTGGCCAAGGCTCCTGCGGAAATCAAGCAGCTAGTGGCGGCTGATTTTGCGCCCTCGGTGGTCGAGCAGCTGGAGGCGTTTAAAGGACCGAGGTTTGATATCCACGCCATTGCGCCGCTGATCAACAAAATTAGCGCCTATTTAAACGAAATCCGCGTGAAGTATGGATTAAATGACCGAGTTTCAGGCCCTGTGCTGTTCTCCGACGAGGACGCAGTTACCACTGCCCTCTACTTCAGAGCCATGGCGTTTGTGGAGTCTCATTTGAGCACCGACCACGACGATATTATGAGCCTGTTCTCTGCGGCAGGCTTCAAAGCGCAAGCCTTTTACTTTGTGGTTAATGAGGAGGTGCCTACTTGGGCAGCGGCGTTTGAGATTACCTGGCATACCGGATATAGCGAGGACAGCAAAGTGGCGGGCTTGTTTCTGAGCGACGTACATCTTGATACCGAGATCCGACTGGCTACTATTGACATTGTGCCCTTTGCCCCAATCAATGGCCACACTACCGACTCGAGCGACTTTGAGCATTTTCTCGAGTTTAGGGGCGACAAGAGTGGCTCTGTCAGGGACGAAATCCGACAAATTATGCAGGATAGTACGCTCGATACTTGGAAGCGGACCCTCGCAATTGAGGCCGCGCGTAAACGTACGCTTGAGCACTCATCGCTCGACGAGCGCCAGGCACTGTTCAAGCTTTACCTGTGCCAGACTTGGGCCACTTACCAGATTATGACCTCTAATCGCACTGACCGTGCCACTGATCGCGTTGGCAACCGGGGTCACAAGGAGCGTATCGCGTTTGCCGCTGAGCGCATCGTGGGGCTGGCCAATTCTGAGCTACTCAGGCGCTACCCTGACCTTTCTAAGCTATATTTTCATCTGTTTTTTGGCGCATTAAAGCTTCAGGAGACTCCGCGTGACATCACTGTGGAGTTCATGTGCAACAACGAGTTTGTGCTGAAGCTGCTCGAGCTCGGCGACGCTGGCCTTTTAGACCAGCTTGTGCGTGCTCTTACAAATGATAGCGCTCAAAACTCTGTATTTACGGGCGTGGGAACCGCGGCTATGGTACAAGCCGCTCGCGGTGATTGCATAGGGCCTGTTTTTAGGTTGTGTAAAATGGCCGTTAAGAACTTTTCCAACATCAGCAAGCCCGAAAATATTGAACTGGTGGTGTCTCGTTTTGAGGAGCTGGCGGCACGCGCGCCCTATGATGTCTCTGACGCTCGCCGCGACCCGCATGCGGCGCACGCGGCACTCGAGTTCCTTGCCGAGCTACTGGCCATCAACCCCACCGAAACTGGGCGCGTTGTCCACGACACACCGCTAGTGCGTTTATTGTTTGACACTCTGCATGTTCCGGGCCTCGCCCCCCACGCTGGTCTCGTGCTAGGGTGGCTCTTAGAGCAGGACCAAATCACCTATAGCGTTGTTGATGCTGGCATGTGGAAGGCCGCTCTACAGACCAAGGATGCCGCAGCTATGGCCTTTTTGTGCGCTGGTGTGGCTAAGAGCGAGACAGGTCAGAACCTGATGGTTGAGCTAGGCTTTGTGGATCAGCTCGTGGCCCGGGTTGTTGACGACTGCTTTGAGTCGAATTTTTACTCGGAGAGGATGGTGGTCAAGTTTGTAGACACTCTGAAAACGACATCTGCGTTTATAAACAAATTTGTGGCTCAAATCAAGCCGCTTTTAGCTCGTTTGCACGCTCTGCTCGATTTAAACAATGAGGTTGCCTTTGATGAGTCGGGGCCCTTTCGGCGTACTTCGCTCAACTATGGAGTACTCAGTCGTGTTCTGATGGTGCTAGGCTCGCTCGCGCACCAGCCTACTATTAAGGACGAGTTGCACGCCCAGTTAGCAGAGCTTGTAGCGTGCCTCACGCACCCCCATCTCCCGCTCGACACCTGCACGGGGTTTTCGCGCCAAAAATATTTCCGCTCTTTGTTTGACGAGATGTTCGTGCCCGAGCGTGCGACCGATATGCTCGACATGTGCATCAACGAGGTCGCTGAGTTTGCCCGCGCGGTCGACGAGCTACCAGACAATCCTCCCTCTGGAGCGGCCTGCAGCCGCTCTCTGCAGCGCGTGCGCCGGGGTAGGGTGTTTATCGACATTTACTTTAGTCTGGCGCTCAACAAAAATGATGAACTTGCGCGGCATGCGATCCCAATCATCCTTAGCAACCCTGTCTACCAGCAGTTGACGCTCAACCTGCCGCGCCGGCTCGCTGAGGTTTTGGTGCGCGAGGCGCAGTGCCTGGAGAATGACCCCCTAGTTGCAGAGTGTTTTTGGCAAAGCGCATCCCTGCCACCCTTCGATGAGGAGGTTGATACTGCCGAGAGCGAGTTTGAACTTTTCAGCCTTTTGGGTCTCGACGCCGACGAGTACCTGCAGCGCAAGCAAGCCATGCTGGTTATCAGGTTTTTTGCCCGCGGTCTGCACCAGTTTCTTCAAAATGCCAACTGCCTTTTCCGCACGGCTTGCGAGTCGCACTTGTTGGTGCCAGATTTCACCCCGGCCGATGGCGTGCGGGGTCTGTTAGAGGTCCTAGATAGCTGGCCAGTAGCGACCACGGCGCAGAGGTACGCTCTTGCGGCGATTCTCGACACTACAGCGAAGGAAGCAAGCTCAGATTGCGGTAGCCATGACTTTATTCAGTGCAACGGTTACACTATTGCGCTCGAGCTGTTTGAAAAGCTACACAGCGCGCCAGCGGGGGCACCTATCTATGTGAATGCTACCGCCCGCAACGATTTCGTCTCTGTGTGTATTGAGCTTTTGGAATACCTACTGTACGAGCCTACTGCAAAGATCGGCAGCTCGGCAATCACGAGGCACCGTATGCATTCGACTGTTAAGCCCCCCGCCGACTGGGTGATTGAGCGCGCAGCCGAGGGTATCCTCGTTTCACTTAAAAGTGCCACCCGCGGCATCACGCCGCCCCGCGTAGTGACCTCAATTCTGTGCCAATTTGATACTGAGCGTGACCTTCTGCAGCTTGAGTACCTTTTGTCTTTTGTTGAGCAGCACTGGCGCATTATTCTTGCCAAGGCCGACAGTGTGCGCACAAAAGCCCTCACGCTGGTTGCCCAGGTTCTGCTTAACCTGCAGCACTCTTTTAAGCCGCGTTTCGATCGGTTTATTGAGAGCTTGGGATCGGAAGGCGCGCCTCTTTTAGCAGCAATGCTCGTGCTTGATCCCACACTTAGTGTCGAGGTGGGCTCTGTCGAGACGGATCAGGCCACCACCGTGCAGTGCATTTTGCTCAAGCACGCGGGCGAGTCTTTGCCGCTCGAGCGTCTGCAAGTGCTCGCCGCAGGGTGCGTCAAGCCCAGCGACGTTTTTTTTCTGAGTGAGTACATCCTGAGCCAGATCAACCAGCAAGCTCTCGAGCCTGTGCCGCAAGTTTTTGACCTCTTGAAGGGCGCTCTGCCGCTGCTGCTGCAAACACCCGACAGGTACTCCATTTGCGCGTTTACCAGCCTTGGAAGTGCCCTCAAGGCGTTATTCGAGTGTGACCCGCTCGTGTCAGTGTGTGGCATGGCCCGCGCCATCTCTGATACCATCGGCGACGACGGCATGCCAACGCCTGAGCTCGACTGGAATCTCCAGGATCATTTTGCCACCAATGCCACATCCGCTCAGCAAGCTCTAGACCAGCTGGCCTATATTGACAACAAAACAGATATGGTTTACCTCAAGAGCCGCCTCGAGAATAAGGCTCCTCCTGCTCCAAGCAGCAGCGCACCCCTTGGCGCGCTGTCTGAGCAAATGCTTTTATGGTCTATTGAGCATGTTTTAGAGTATGCGCCAGCCTATATTGAGGCACGCGACAGGGCGATGGCCAGTGCTATGACCTATTTCCAGTACCCAGCGCCCGGTCTCAAGGAGTTCAAGGACCCACGCATTGACAGCAAGAGTTCTGCTTTGAGCACACTCAAGTCCGACTGGAATGCTCTGAGGGATCAGTACCTGCGGTTGCGGTTTTCGCTTGACCTGGTGCTGCCGCACTGCCCGTCCCTGGCCAGTCTCATTGACAGCCACAAGCCGCTTCTGGAGTCATACTTTAGCAATTTGCTCGAGTGCACGCGTGTCGATGACCGCGATATTCTCGTTTTTCCTCAATTTATCTTAATCGAGAGCTTGTGCGTTGACGATTGCCGCTTGGTGTCGCTCGTGCTCGACTCGTTTATGAGCGCTCTAAACCGCTCCAACAAGCTGCTGAGTATTTTGGCCATACTTCTCGAGGCTGAAAGGAGTACCGTCTTCATGCAGGTGCTTGTGAAGCACCCCGTTCTGGCTGCCATTGAGAACCATATTGAACAGTACCCAGGGACCCTCTACGCGCGGTCGGCCAAAAAGTACTACTTTGAGGTGCTTGGTATGCTCTTTAAAGTCAACCCTAGAGTCAATGTCGTCAGCATGGACGACGGTAGCGACGATGGCGGCGAGGTTGAAGTGTATGATGAGGAGGACGACAAGGTCAACGAGTTCGACGAGTTCGACGAGGACGATGATGATGAGGACGACGAGGTTAATGGGGTCAACGAGTTCAACGAGAACGATGATGAGGACGACGAGAACGAGGACGACGGCAACATCTCGAGCTGCGAAGCCTCTTGGGGTTTACTTTCAGGGGAGGATGAGGAAAGCTACGAGGAGAGCGAGTGCTGCGAGAGCCACTACACCGTCAATGATTACACTGAGGACGATCTCTACGGCCGCGTTATGGTATGCCCGCCCCGCACCATTCCCAGCAACTACCCGCACATTTTCTCACTGCAGTCTGAGTGCTCGCATTCGTCCGAGGACGGCTCGGAGTTTGAAGATGAGGACGGTCTGATGTTTGAAGACGAGGCGTCTCAAGCACCTCAGCGGTTGAAGCAGTGGCAGCAGCCCTACTACCGGACGGTTAATGATTTTGACCATGATTCAAACAGGCTTTTCTGGGATCAAGCGCTCAACTTTGATTGGTACGTACTACGCCGCTGGGACCAAATTTACGACGATCGCGAGATTGTTGGTCAAAACCTCGACAGTGACCCGTTCTTCCAGGCCAGCCAACGAGCCAGGCCGGACCGGTGCTGGAAGCCCAACGGTGCCTCCAAAGAATTGTGCAATCTGTTGCTGCGCCGCAACTGGCGTGACGGGCGTGTGAGCAGCAAATCTGCCGACTGGGCGGCGTTGGCGCCGCTTCCAGCTGAGTTTGAGAAGTACCGCAGTAACCCCGAAGCGTTTGAGGAGCTGAGTTTGGACGAGTCTCCGCCGCCGATTGTTGTTGACAATATTCCGCACGAGCCCCCGACCTATGTGGACCAGTTTGACATTGGTACCCGGCTGCTGTGCGCGTTTTCGCATATTTCAACCGGCAATCGTATCCCTAGGGGTCTTATTGACGAGGAGCTCGAGTTGATAATCATTGGCGAGTGTCGTGATAATCCCAATTTGAGCCCCGGCTTTGCGGTCAGTCTTGTCAAGGAGATGCGTAACTTCCAAGTGGTTGTGCCGCTGGACCTGGTGTTCCCCCTACTGCTGCAGCCGGCCATTTTCTACAATTTCACGACGTTCTCCCAGATGCTTGAGTTTATCGGTGATATGGCAGACAAGACTGAGGCCTTGGCTGCCCCGTCGTCGCAGTTTAGTGCAGGGGTCTCAATGTCCTCGCAGCCCAGCCTCGACACAATCTTTGTCCTGCTGTGCAGCAGATTTATTGACGATGACGCGCTCGAAACTTTTATGAACGTGCTCAACTACCTCAAGGACAACGAGGTTTTGCCCTCAGAGGCTATTGAGCAGCGCATCTGCGACGAGCTGCAGCGGCTATTAGGTGCTTCGATGGAGCCGGTGTCCCAGGACAACTATAGCTCCACCACTCTCCTCAATCTTGATGTACTGCTATCACGGCTGGTGACGTTCTCGCTGTGCCGACTGGATCGCCATTTGGACCTCATGGCGCAGCTCGCAGAGTCGCTGAGCCACCTCCTTCCCGTTTCCCTGCGCGAGATGAACGAGAACTCGTTGCCACTACTGCGCTCGTACATGTACTTGACGTCCTTGGCTCCCCAGACCACCACCACTTTACTTGAGCTTTTCCAGGAGCATGGCGACGCAATTAACAACAAGCTGCTTGAGTCGCCCAGCCTGCTCAACTTGTATATTGAGACGCTCAAAGACAACCATGAGGTGTTTTCGCCCGATGTCAAGCTCAAGAGCGGGCTTTTACCCGGTGATGTCTCACAAGGCTGAGCTGCGAGGACCTCAGCAAGTGCCTGCGCATCGCCCTTGAGCACTCGTGCGGCTTTAGTTTATACTCTATTTACAGCCTCAGGATCGATGGTCCCACCAGCAGCCACTACTACGGCCGGGTCGCTACGCTCGTTTTGGTGGCATACGCAAGCCTTTACGAGCTCAAGAACTAGAGAATTACGGAGTTCACAGTCTCTTGGGTGATTATGAAGTCAACAGAGGTTAGCATATTTGTTCATTAGCACTAGAATCGCCGTGTGATTGTCCTCAAGCTGATTCGAGCGGGTACTCGTCGTCCAAGAGGAAAAAAGAGGCACTTCTGTCTTCACGCTGCCCATACATATCGCAAAATCCGCAAATGATTGGGACCTATTTATAACATGGGCGCATTCCGATCCCACTATTGCGCGAACGACAGTGCCGACAGGACACAAGGACTCCAAACTTGGTGGGCTTGCCGCCTCGCCAAGGCTGGTGGACAAAAAGATAGTTGGTTTGATAGAATATAGTTTTTTGGGTAAATTGAGACGTTTCGCGCTAGGCGTATAAATACTATGGAGCATAGGTCTCGCACAGCAACTTGAAGTGCTGGGACAGGTCTTTGGCTACTTGGCTTTCGACATCGCCAAGTAATGCAGAGATTGAAAAGCAGTTGTTGTAAAGAAACAGCTCAGGCGCACTGCTGTACTTGGAAATCTTGTTGGCAAATGCTTCATAGACACTTGTAAGTTGCCGCAGTGCGAGCCCGGCGCAGGCCCAAGCACAACCCCAGGCGAGCTCTGTGCAAGCTCAGCATAGCCCGCATCAAGGTCACCCTCAACTGGAGGCCAGCTCTCACTCGCACCAACCTCACTGGCCCACTGCGCCTGCGGGGGTGCCCCTGTCGCAGCTCGAGTAGCGAGGCACTATACCACTCCGCTAGCACGGCTAGTTTATGCTATTTATATATAATTCAGTTGCTCTTGCCCCTAGGTAAACACTAGCTCCTCGACGCCGTAGCTCGGGAGCTCCACGCTGGCGCCACGGCGCTGCTCATTCTCAACGCCCTTGCGGCTCTTGCGCTTGAGCTCGCTCCGCGACAACGAGCTGTCGGCCTGAATGTCAATATCGACCTGCTTGAGCAGCTCAGAGAGCGCCGTCTTGGTGAGCTCGGCAGCCCGCAAATACTCGACTTGGCGGGCAAGGCGCGTGTCAAGTGCCTCGAGCACGCTGCGGTCCCACGAGTGCAACCCAACAATATCGACAAGCGGACTGATTAGGAAGGCACTGTCGGGGTGGTTGCCCAAACGGGTCAACAGCTTGGACAAACCGCTCGATTTAAGGTCTTTGGCAACAGCGGCGTAACCCTCCTTGATTTGGTCGTGCGAAAATTCCTCCAGCCGCTTGACTGCATCGCTGAAAATATCGTCCAACGGGTTGGAAAGAGCAAGAATGAGAGCAGACGCAGAAATGCCTTTGAGGGAGACGATGGCCTGGTGGTACATTTGGGGGTCCTTGAGCGCAGGAAGCACGTTGCAAACAGGGAACAACGGGTGGGTCAAGAGGTAGAGACCAAACGATGTAGGTAGGAACGAGGCATACGCGGGCTTTTTTTCCAAACTGAAAGCAAGAGTGGCCACGGCAACCACAATGTCCTTGTCGACTTGACGGTCAGTTTCCTCGTAAACTACAAGGCCAGGATCTTTCCATTCGCCGCCCTTAAGCCAGCCGGCAATACCAACGCACTCTAGGCTGCCTGCCTCAAAGAATTTCTTGAATTCAAGCACGATACGGCGGTTCTCTTGGGTGGCTTCTTCGACACGAGCAAGCGCAATCTTGCGGGTGTCCTTGACCGAGGCGTGCACATTAAGGATATCGCTAAATCCAAACTCGTAGCGCGGGGTGCCCTTGATGCCCTTGCCGATGCTGTCGAGCAGGCTGCCCGAGGTGGGCTCGAACGGGAACCCAAACAGCATGTTGTCCGAAGCAGCCAAGATGACTTGGGCCTCGGGCGAGTACGAAATCAGGTCAACAAGACTCTCGAGCTGGAGCTCGGCCACCTGGGCTTGGAACTCTGTGTCAATGGTAACAAAGCTGAGGTCGTCCAAAACGGCGCACACCTTGCTCGGGGACACGGCAATAAGGTCATGCACATCAGCTTTGACGTCAATCTCAAGCTCTGCACCCGAATATACATCGGTTTGGTAGATGCTGGAGCCGCGGCCAAGGTAAAGGGCCGAGCCGCATAGGGTCCAGCGAGCGGGGCCCACGGCCCACTTGAGCTCACTAGTTTCTTGGACTAGGCTCGCAGCTTGCAGGCTAACCACATTAAGCTTATAGTTGGAGCCAGCCTGACTCACAATGCAGCAATTTTGCTCGTCAATCATCTCGCTGAAAACAACCTTGTCGCTCGTGGGTTCGGTCGAGTACTGCAGCTTGAGATCTGTGTTGTATGCGTCAATTTGGTAGTTTTCGTAAATGCAAAATACAAGCGAGTCAACTGCATAGAGGTGGTGGACTGCATGTGGGACCGCGACCTGGGCGCCGTCGACGCGCTTGAGAAAAAATTTCTTGCGCTCTTTTGTGGCGTAAAAGACCACCTCGCCGAGTGTAACGGCTGTGATCTCGGTGCCCGGGCTGACGCTCCATGCATCAAGCTCCTGGGGAGGTTTGAGGCTCTGTAGCGAGACACAGCTCTGGGAAATGCCAATATATGCGTTTGAACCGTCCACAGTGGCGCATGGCCTGCTGCTGGGTAGTTGTGTGAGCGAGAACGGCGCGGATATCATTTATTTCGCCTGCTGAAAAATATTATGCAGCGACCTGAAATTTGGGACAATTTCTGGCAGAGCGTGAAATTTGAAAACTTTGAAGGGCAGCTGAAATTTACAGGAATGGATCTAATAGCCTTTGGATAGCACCCTGAGCGCACTCTGCAGGTCATTGAGCACAAATCAGATTACCCCCTAGGTACCTTGACGTACCCCCCTCTAGCACCTCTGTACCCCTCACGCACCCTAGGCAAAGAGCGAGCAATGTGTATAGAGAGAGGCAATTGACCAAAAAGCTTTACAAAACGCACAGCCCGCATTGTCCCGACAGCTGTCAGCTGCTAGCCAAATGTGAGACGGTTGAGGTGTTGCGCGCAGCATGCATGTGCCTGCTGTGCCAAGCCAATGGTACACGACCATTCGCCAATGACAGGCCACGAGATAAATGTCAGTGTAATTATGAGTTTTCGAAGCCTTTTCCTCATAGAGGAGTATTCGCTGCCCCGTAAACTTGCTTGTCCCCGCTATCGTGATATTTTTAGTTTGACATTTATTTCAGTCATAGTGCTGCAAGTCATGCATCACTGTGCAGATCCGGGCCTTACCCCGCTCTTTGCGGTCCCCGACACAATCCATTCCACTCTAAAGCACCTAGATAAACAATCGCTCGAACCACGAGCCCTCACCCCGCCCGCAATCAGTCGGCAAAATAGAAAATTTCACTTCCCCTAACCACATTGTGGGGATTATTAAAGGGCAATCGCGGTCGTTCTCTCGACACCTTTAGGAAAACAACCTCAAGTTTGCCTAAACCGCACTGCATGGCCATTGAGCATCTTCTGAGATTTACTACCCGCCGTTCCAAGCCTCGATAGCACTGTTTACTCCCCCGTTTGTTTTCTGTTTCTCTGTTTGTTTTCTGTTTTTGTTTTTTGATTGATTTTTTGTATGGAACACCTCAAGTTTATCAACCGCGAGGTTACTGAATCCCTAGACTCTTCCAATTCGTTTGAAGGACCCGAGAAATTGCTCGAGGTCTGGTTCGATGCCGGCTCCCAAGACCCCGGAAATGGGTTGCTGGATGTGCCCCAGGCTGTGTGGACCCCAATGTTAGACAAGGTCCAATGCAAGGTTCTGTCCATTGTGAGCTTCCCCAAGGTGGACTCGTATGTCTTGAGCGAGAGCTCGTTCTTTGTTTATCAGGACCATCTCGTTCTCAAGACTTGTGGGACCACGACATTGCTCGAGGGTCTGGCCCCGATTTTGGCCATTGTGCGCGAACATACGCGCCTCAACCCTCTGCCGAGCTGTGTGTTTTATTCTCGGCGCAGCTTTTTGTTCCCCGATCGCCAAAAGGGGCCCCACCGCTCCTGGTCCGAAGAGGTCAAGTTGCTCAAGAGTTACTTTCCTCATGGCCAAAGTTTGGCCTGTGGCCCCAACCCCAGCGAGCGCTGGCACCTTTTCGAGGCGCGCACGCGCTCCAAGGAGCCGGTGGAGACTATTCCCACGCTCGAGATTATGATGTCGGGGCTTGACCCTGCGTGCGCCAAGCTGTTTTATTGTGATACGAGCGAGCAGCCCATGACTCCGAGCCCGAGTCCGAGCCCGGGTGAGAGCGATGGTGAGGTGGGTGCCCAGGCGACGGCCCAGGCTGCCCAGAACACTGCTTCGCCCACTTCGCTCTCGCCTCCCCGGGAACTCGCGAGTCCCCGCGGCACGCCCTCTGACGTTGGCGCCCAACCCGACGACGATGACCCCGGCCACCATCTCGGCAATGTCATGACTCGAATCGCCGGAATCGACCTGATTTTCCCTACCAAGAACCAGGTCGTGGATAGCTTTGCCTTTTCGCCGTGCGGGTACTCGTGCAATGCCATTGTTGAAACGAGCCGGTTTTTCACGATCCATGTGACTCCCGAAGACGGGTTTTCGTACGCCTCGTTTGGCACAAATATTGTGTGCAGCAAGTTTGGCGTGACGATCGCCGATGTTTTGGGCCGCGTGCTCGACATTTTCAAGCCGCAGCGGTTCGAGGTCGCAGTTTTTGATGGCCCCGAGGCGTGTTTGCCCGAAAAGGTTGCTGGATATACCTGCAACTCGGAGCTGCTGCATGACTCGGAGGCCACGAGCATGTGGTACAAGAGCTTTCAGCAGCAAGTTTAGTTTAGTTTAGTTTAGTAATTATCAGTTTCATTACGTCTGAACCCTTCCCGGGGTTACCCTTGCTCGAGCACCCAGCTTGCAGCATGCGCTCGCTGCGCTCGCTCGTCTCCCACCGCAAGACCCACACGCCCACCGCAAGTCCCAATTTCGCTGACTTCGATCTCTACACAACTCATGTCGTTTGGCTCTTTTGGCTCCTTTGGATCAATGGGCGCGTCGCTCAGCAGCGACACGATCTCAATCGAATATTTTTCGGGCCAGCCAAACCCCCAGCTGCTGCCCTCGGAGCTTGTGAGCGTTTTCAAGAACCTCATGCGCAAGGACGTCACCACGCGCGACCGCGGCTCCAAGGAAATGCTCAAATTGCTGCCAACGCTCCAAGTAGATGAAGTGGTGCACCTGGCGTGGGTCCAGCTGTACGTCAAGCTGAGCTTTGACGACGCCGCGAGCGTGCGCGCCGCTGCGCACCGCATTCTCGGTGAAATTTACGCAAAATTGGGCAAAGCCTCGACAAAGTACCTCAAAAACAGCCTGCCGTGCCTGTTTTGCGGGTTTTACGACCAGGTCGCCGACGTGCAGCAAGCGGCAAAGTCAACGTTTGAGGGCTTGTTTACACCCGAAAAGAGGCCGCTCGTGCTCACCAAGTTTGCCCCGGGTATTCTGGAGATGTGCTCAAATATTGTGCTCGTGCAAACGCCCGCAACGCTCAGTGACGAGCGGTACGTCTCCAAGCAGGAAAGTGCCCTCAAGTACGAGCGGGTACTGCGCCAGGCGCTTGATGTTCTAAGCTACACCTTGCTAGATGCACTCCCTGATATCCCCCTGCTGTACGAAAGCAAGTTGTGGAAGCTCATGGCCGTTGAGCCCGTGGCCAAAAACGTCCTCAATTTGGCCGCGAAAGTTGTCAAAAGAGACGCTGCTCTTGATGAGCTCGTAGAAAAACAGCTCAACAAGGCCCTACAAAAGCCGGTTCCAAGCGCATCGGTCGAGCTGGTCAGAGCATTGCTGGTGTACCAAAAGAACGGCCAAAAGGTCAGCCTGAGCGCGCTCGCCGGCTACCTCAAGGGTGCAGCCTTGTTTCCCAAACCGTTCTGGCCGCTTTTCTTTAACCTGGCAATTTTGGTGGGCTTTGAATCTCCCCTCAAAGAGGCCCTGGCGGGCGTCGCCCTCAAGGTCGTAGGGCTCACAAAAGACGAGGTATGGGGCGCATTCTTGGCCCTGTGCGGCCGTTCAAACAACGAAGTACTGGCCACAGACACTGTTTTCTCCCGGTGCAAGCAGGGAAAGCTCGACGTGGCCGAACGGTTTGCCAAGTTGAGCCCCCCTCGGGAGCACGTCGCAGAGCTAATTTCAGGCGAGGCCACCACCCAAAAGTTCAACTTCATGCTTGTACTTGCTGCCGCGCACCTTTACAACTCCCAACTTGAGGCGGTTTTACCAGCCTACTCCCTTGAACAAGTGGCCCAGCTCGTCAAGGCCGAGCCCCAGCTCAAGCTGAGTGGGGTGGACCTGGAGGACCCGAGCGCCGACCCCCACACGCTGGCCATGATCGCAAGCTACTCCGCCACTGTGGATGCACCCTCGATTGCCGCCAAACTACCCGAACAAGTGCTGCTCGAGCACCCCCTCCTTGGCGAGCGCGGCGTGAGCGTTGAGCTGGGCGACCTAAGCGAGCCCCAGGAACTCTTGAAGGGAGCGCTTTCGCGGGCGCTGGTGGGTGATGAGCAGGCTGCCACGTACGTGCGGCGCCTGGCCGAAGATCACTGCATCGAGGAGCTCACCGAACTGGCCCGCAAACAGCCAGCCTTTTTGCAGTCAGCGCTCAACAACGAGACCGGTACGGCCCTCCTCAATACTTTGCAAAGCGAGGACGAGCTGGCAACAGTGCTGCGCAACAACGATACAGCCGCTGCCGTCCTTAAAGACCTTAGAGGAGACACCCCCATTGACGTGCTACTGGACCGCGCCGTGGCTCTGTGCGCCAAAGCCCCTCTCCCCGAGCTGCTGCCATCGCTCGAGCTCGAGTGGCCAGAGGATTATAGCGTGTATCCTGTGCCCTGGGAGGGAGAAACGCCCCGCTCTAGCGCATGGGAGAGCACGCTGCGCGAGGCGGTTTTCGCTGTGAATTTGGTGCGCCTCGTCGAATTTGACGCTGAAACTCTTCAACACGCTAGCCTGGATCTCGTGCTTGTGGCCAAGGCGTGCGCATCAATCGAGTTTGTGAGCACCGATGAGCACACTTCGGCGCTCGCCAGTGCGCTTGCCGCCGACGCCGCGCAGCTCGAGGTCGATGAGCAGCGGTTGTGGGAGGCTCTTAAGGGTAATACGCCGCGCGCATTCTACGCTGCTCAAGTCCTCTACGAGCTGTGCCAGGGCCAGGACAATAGCGACGTACCGGCCAAGTTCCGCAACACCCAGCCGCCGGCGCTCGTCTGGGCGCTGGTGGCCCAGCTGGGAGCGGGCAAAAATGCTCATTGGTATGTACGCGAGCAGCAAACGTTGCGGCAAAGGGCTTCAACCCTCAAGGAGTTTGCGTGTTTGGACCCTCAGGGCCAAGGATTTGATGCTGTGCTTGAGCGTTTGGCAGAGGCCGAGGAGCCGCTGTTCCAGTGGGTTATGAAGGCCAGTGTGGATAGCGGTACCCCCTCGCAGTCGCTCCTTGAACGCGCTCTGCGCAGCTCGGCCCATAGCCAGCGCCTGGCTTTGGCCCGCATTGCGCCTCACGAATACGATCAGCAGGTGGCCGAGGCCGCTCTCGAGCTTGCGCCAAAGGACAGCGAGCAGTCAGAGGCTACCGAACAAGCATTCCTCGGGTACTGTCGCCAGCTCCTGAGCACAGACGTTGGTGTTTCGGGCGCCCTCGAGACGTGGCTGCAGTACTGCTTGGCGCGCCACCACGCCCTCAAAGAGTATGCGGCAAACGGCACCATCCCGAAAATCGAGAATCTTGCCGGGTGGATGTTGTACATTGACATTGTCGGCGAGGCGCAGCGGCGCCAGCTCCAGAGCTCTAGAAAACAGGTGCCTCTGAGCACTATTTTCAGCGAGTACGCAGGCGTCAACGACTCGATCCTTAAATACGTTCAAGCGCACATCACGAGCGTGACCCCGTTCACCCTTACAGAGGCCGTGGGCACCGATGCAGCCAGCTACTTGCTGCTCAGCATGTGCCAGTACTTTGGCGGTGCCGTGCGCCAGTGGTACCGCAGCATCACCGATAAGACTCTGCGGGCACAAGTAGAGGCTGCGTTGCAGCGCGTTGTGCCCGAAATCATGAAGCAGGTGGCTCAAGAAGCCAACCTCGAGAGCACAACCGTTTCGCAAAAAGCACGCGAGATCCGCACAATGCTCGAGATTGACGAGTCGGTGGCCCAGATCGTCATCACCCTTGACCCCCTCTTCCCGGTAAAAAGTGCCTCGGTGCAGCTCCTGGACCTTGCAGGCGTGCCCGAGCACAAGAAACGGTCGTGGGCGCTCGAGGCAGAGTACACCGTGCAGAGCGGCCAGGTGGTGGCGGCAATGCGCACCTTGCGGCTTAAAGTTGAACAGTTTTTGGAAGGAATTGAGCCGTGCGCTATCTGTTACAGCGTGATGCTCGGCAAGAGTCTGCCGTCCAAGACGTGCTCCACCTGCAAAAACACCTATCACAGCGATTGTTTGTACCAGTGGTTCCACAGCAACAAGGACAAGCTGTGCCCCATGTGCCGTACCCCGTTTTAGTGTATATAATTTAGACTTTTTCTGCATCCCAGCTCATTGCAGGACTCCAGGACCCACCTGGGCCTCCCCCTGGCTGAACGCTGGACGTTGGCCAAGTCACAAAAGCGAGTACAATCTATAGACTTGAAAACCTAGAACTAGAACAACTAAATTTAGTAAAATTCCCGCATGCTCCTCCTCGCACTCCTCGCATGACCTCAGGACCCACAGAGCCCCAGGCCGAGCTGGGTTTTTGTCATGCAATTTCTGCGGAACTTTTCACAGTCTGCGGCGCTGCATGTGCGCAACAAACACATAAAAAAAATCAACAGATTGCACAAACATTGGGCAAAGGAGATGTTTCGCCCGAAACCCGAGTACGTGGACCCCGTTCTTGGCCGCCCTCGCGTGCCGTTTCTCGAGCGCGTCAAGGCTGAGCTGGCGCTGCGCAGCACCATGGTTAGCGGTCTAGACGCCGAGGAAACCTCGAAATTGCTGTACGGTGCCGAGCTTGCGCAGTCCTTGCGCAAGGATGGCCAGTTTTCCGAGGCCATTTACGCCTCTGAAGAAAAGATGCGCCAGATCGTTGGTCGCCTGCTCACACTCGAAAACTCGAGTTCTGAGGGTGTTCGCAACTTGGCCACCAAGCTCGCGGTCGAGGAATTTGCCCGTAAAGATGGTGACACGGGCTCCAGCGAGGTGCAGGCTGCAGTCAAGACTATTCGCATTCAGTACCTTGCTGCGCACGTCAAGGCCAACAAACAGGATCTTCAGTCCAAGGTGAGGCTGCACCACCTTGTGCAGCAGCGCCGCAACATGTTGCTCTACCTCAAACGCAAGGACCCCCAGCGGTACATGTGGACCATTGAAAAGCTGGGCCTGAGTGACGAAAGCGTCTCGAAGGAATTCCACTTGTCAAGAAGGTACCTGTGGGACACCCAGTTTTATGGCGACAAGACTCTGCCGATGAAAAAGACCAAACGCGATACTCGCAACGCGCGTGCTCTGGACCGCAAGCGCGAGCGTGCCGAGCGGTACTTGGCTCACAATGATCCGAGTGCCTTGGAAACTGTGCGCAAGCTGGCTTAATGTATATAAATATTTTCGTGTGAGCTTGGGTAGGGATAGGGTGTGGGTGGGCCTGGGGCTCAGTATGTACCAATTGTCGCTAGCCCTCTGCGCTAGTGCGCCCAATATGCACCCCCTGGTTCATCCCCTTTACCCCTTCACCCCTTACGCCTCCAAGAACTCCTTTAGCGGACCTCCGACCTCGTCCACCTGCAGCAAAAACGTGTCGTGGCCAAACTTGGACGTTTCATATCCCAACTCAATGTACGTGTGCTTGCCCTTGTTCTCCGCGCTCAGCACATCATAAATCTCGCGCTGCTGCCACGCAGGAAACAGGTAGTCGCTTTGAACACCAAGCACAAACGTGGGGATATGCGCCATGGGCCGCATCCCTTCAATGAGGTCTTGCTTGCTGAGGCCTTCTTTAGGCACCGCCTTTTCCTGGTAGGGCTCCTTAGGCACAGGCGATGCAGCGCTCCATGCGCTAGGCGCGGTGCGGGTGCGGGCCCTGCGCTCGCTGTTGCGCTTGCCAAGGTCAAACATATCCATTGCTTTAGACACATACAGCAACGAATTGGGGTCGTACTGCAGGCAAAACTTTTCGCCTTGGTGGTCGAGGTACGTCTCAATCAAAAAATCGGGGCAAAACGCCGGCGGTTTCGAGGGATCTGCACGGTCAAGGCCAAACCGTTCTTCCCATTCGGGGCCGCTACGGTAAGTGATTGTGGCAAACTGGCGCGCAAGCTTCATCCCGGCGTGCGGCGGTACATCGTCATAGTAAAAGCCGCGGTTCCAGTTGGGGTCGCTCATGAGCGCTTGGCGCTGGACGTGGCGCAGCGCAATCGAGCTCGGGTGCGAGCGCGCGCACCCCGAGATGCTCGCCACCCGCCCCACCTTGTCGGGGTAATCAGTGGCAAACGCCAAGCTCTGCATGCCGCCCATGGACGAACCCACCGAGGCGTGCAATTTCGAGATGCCCAGGTGCTCGAGCAAGCGGGCCTGAACCCGCACCATATCATTCACAGTTATAATTGGAAACTCGGTGGCCCAGCGCTCGCCTGCGTGAGGACCGCTCGTGCGCAGCGAGGCAGGGCCGGTCGAGCCGTAGCAGCCGCCAAGAACGTTTGTGCAAACAACAAAAAACTTTTCCGTATCGACGCTCAAACCTGGCCCAATAAACTTTTCCCACCAGCCCGAGTCCTTGTTGAAATTGTTGCTCTTTGCGTGGCTGCTTGCCGACAGCCCAGTGTGCAGCAGGATGGCGTTGCTTTTGTCGGCATTGAGCTCGCCCCACGTCTCGTATGCGACCGTTGCCTCGGGCAGCTTTGAGCCAAAATCAAGTTCAAGGTCCTTGGTTGTCCACTGCTTGTACTTGAGGTCGCTATTGGCACAGTAGGCCGGCTCGACCTCATCCGAGCGGAGCTGCTCGGTTCGGCGCTCGACCCGGTCCAAACAAGGGAACATTCCCGCCCGGTGAGGTGTGTAGTGGCGCACTGCCAATTGCACCAACCGCGTTTTGCGCATTGCTCCAACCATGTCGTGAGTCTGAAGGTGAAATATCAAAGGTGAAATATCACGTGAAGTCGCTGGGGGGAGTTCTCGGCGTCTGCCGGGGGATGTGGTGAAGGGTTGGGTGGTGAAAAGCTAGGTGTAGACGAGCATGGAGAGGATCGGCGGGGTGCGCTGAGGTTGGAGGGGTTGGGAGGGCCTAGACCCACATGTGTGCATATTAGTCACTAAACTTTGCATGCGCCAGCCATGCATGTGGCTCAATTGAGTGCACTTGTGCGTTTTGTGTGCAGCTGGGAGCAGCTATGCGCAGTCTGTGCACAGAATGAAGGTCCGACCAGGCGTCGTCGTTGCGAGTGGCTGTGGGTGCGCTCTGACTAGCTATGCCTGCTGCTGCGAATGCGAACAAGCATTTGCGCCAAATATGTGCCATATGGGCGCCATATGCGTTCCATACGCGCGCCATACGTGCGCAAAATTATATCGATCCCTTGATTGTTGATCGATTAACATAAAATACATAACGCCGGCAAGCAGCCACTGGACACCCCCTCCAACTAACTAACATCCATTTTCTCATCCGTCTGCGGCTTTTCCTCTGTTTTCACCTCCGTTTTAACCTCTTCACCTTCAGCCTCAGCTTCAGCCTGGCCATCCCACTTGTGCCAAAACCCATCCATAATAAGCTTTGCCAGCTCAACCCGGACTATTTCTTCGCGAAATTTAGGTTGTTTCAGTAGGGTCAACATGTGTAGGCAGTTGGGGTACACCAGATACTGCGCATTCTTGGGTTCTCGCCAGTACTCGAGGTACTCGAGGTACCTGAGGAATTCCTCGTCCACGAGGTACTTGGACTGCGCCAAATAGTTGACATACATGGGATTTGCCAAGCTTTGCACAAATTCGAGCTCGACCTCCCACCTCGGAGCGGTGGCCGCGGGTGGTACCTGTTCCTCGGAAGCCTCTGCCATGCTTAGGGAGATGGGGAGGAGGACAGGGCTTAAGGGGGAAGAGGATTGTCGGATTAGATAGTTTTTCTAACCTAATTCTACAGGTCAACTACAGCAACCAAAAGTTCTGACTAGTGCAGCAACCTCAACAGCAACTTTCAGCGAGTCCCAGCTTACCATGGCCACCAAGGATCAGGCTCGCGAGAGCATTCGGTACTTTAAGCAGTACATTTTGCTACTTTTCCCGGCCTTGCTCGTGCTCGGCAAGATGTGCTCGTTGACGCTCGGCCCCAATTACTTTAGCGACAAGCGCAATATCTTTAACGTCTACTTTGTCAAGGTCGGCTGGCTTTGGACAACTTTGGCGTTTTGGGCGCCCTATTTGACCTGGCCAACAAAGCCAATTGTGGGCCTAAACAAGCCCGGAATGTTTGGCGTGTTTGCCCGGTACGCTGCCTCCACCGTTTGGTGGATCTTGTTTACCCAGTGGTGCTTTGGCCTACCCATCATGGATCGCATCTTTGTTGCTACTGGCGGTGCATGCATCATTGACCATAATGCAGTGGCGACCAACTCACGCGTTTGCCGGAGTCGCGGCGGTCTTTGGACCGGTGGCCACGATCCTTCGGGCCACTTTTTCTTGTTGCTGCAAAGCAGCATGTTGCTGGTTCAGGAGAACCTGCCGTACCTTTATTATTTGACCACAGCCGAAAAAGCGGTAGTGCCCTGGTCGTTCAAGTTTACCCTGGGGCTGCTGGCGCTGTGGATGTGGATGTTTTTTACTACAAGTGTCTACTTTCACTCGTTCCTCGAAAAACTCACCGGGCTCGCGTTTGGGTACGTGGAAATCGTGTTTGTATATTACCTTGGGGAATCTTATCCCTGGGGCCAGTTCTTTGGCATCCATGAGTTGGATACAGAGGCTGTACCAGTGGGTAGTCCCAGTGTGGGAGATGCCGTAGGGGTAACGGCAGGTGATGCCGTGGAGGGCGAGACCACTAGTTCTAATTAGCTGTATTTATGTGAGCATGCACAAGGGGTAAGGGTGAAGGGGAGGGTGAGGTAGTACGCGGGGATAAAATAGTGGGGCCATGCCCGAGTCGCCCTCGGTCGCCTCTGGGCCTGACCTCCCTCACCCCACCCCCTTGGCCGTCCCCCCACTCAACTTTATAATAATCTACAAATCCCAGATAGCCTGAGGGCCAATCTCATTATAATCTTGGCGGCTCACAAAGAATGTCGATTGGCCGCTAAAACTCTGTTTTGCCGCGATCTGTGCACCCAAAAACCCGCACTGCGTCCATCCCAAGTTCTTCCATTCTGGAAAATGGTCGGCAATCTGGGCCAACTTGATTGATTGCGGCGCTTGAGCAGGCGCATCGCCCTCATTGGGAGTCTGGCGCGCAGCGGCATCAGGAGCCGTAAAAGTGGCGGCAGCGCCCAGCGCATTATTGGAAACAAGGTAAATGTCTTCGAGGCGTTTAATGAGACCCAAACGGAACCCGGGGACTTGGGCGCCGCGGCCGGTCACAACTACATTGTTCCACACCGCAGCACGCGCGCGCGGCGGTACTCTGAGCACTAGCGGGCCCAATTTTTTGGCAATGGCATCAATGAGCGCATCGCACGCCTGCAAACGTGCAGGACCAAGAGTGTGGGACGCGCCGGCGCGGTCAGTAAACGAGTTGGATTCAAGCGTGACATTCTGCTGTTCCTCGATATCTGACTTTTTGTCGAGGATTTCGTGCACCTTGCCACTCGCAACAATGGCCGCGACGTCAACAACGCCCTCCTCGGACTCGACGCTAAACTCCATTTGCTCGCCGCTGGGAACTTCGACAATCCCGCTCAGCTTGGCATCCTCGGCCTGCTCGGCACTAAGACCAAACTCTTTGACGAGTGCAGCATCGATGGCAGAGCCGCCGACCTGCAACGAGTGGTTTAGGTGCAGGGGCGACTCGTACTCGTGCACGACCGAGATCTCGGTCTTGTCTTTTCCCACGTCAATCACAGCACAGTCGCGCGCATTAAGGGCATAACACTTGCTCAAGGGGTTGCTCAGCAACATTAGCGCAGGCACGCCGCACTCCTCAAACAAAAACTGGCACAGCTGCTCGAGCTGGCGTTTGCTCCATTGGGGACTCTTTACCAGCAGTAGCGCAGGGGCAATGCCGGCCCGTGTGGTTGCAGTGGCATAAACACCTTGTAAAAAGTAGTGGAACGCGTCTTGGTCCTTGATTTGGCCCCGTTCAAGCGGCCAAACCGGCTCGCCTTCGGCGTGGGAAAATTGCGCCCCTGAGCGGTAGACGCGCGTCGGCACAAACAGCTCGGGCATCAGCAGGGCCTCGTTGAGCCCGCACTGCAGCAGAGTCTGTGTAGAGCCAGGTGAAATCACCAGGACCTGGCTGTCTCTGAATATTAGCGACATGGCTGGTGTGGATGTGGCGGCGATGGTGGCGAAATGGGAGAGGGAAAGAGGTGTTCCGGGTCAGCACTTCAAGTACTCGGGACTTAACGCCACTTGGAGCCACTGGACGCCACAACCCTACCCTTGACCCTCTTACCCGAGAACTTTTGCCCCCCTGCGAGCACGCAATCGGGTCGTTTATGACTCATCTATTACCCAACACCCCCTTCCACACGTTTCGATGACATGGACCGACTTCGCCTTGTAAACACCCACCTCGCTGCAATGTCCTACAACGTTCGCCAGATTGGTGCCAAGAACACCCTCGAGTACCGTGCCTTCATTGAGGACGCTTCCGGAAAGGTTGTCTCCCCCTTCCACGATATTCCCCTCTACGCCAACCCTGAGAAGACCATTCTCAACATGGTTGTTGAGGTGCCTCGCTGGACCAACGCCAAGTTGGAGATTTCCAAGGAAGAGAAGTTCAACCCCATCCTGCAGGATACCAAGAAGGGTAAGCTCCGTTTTGTGCGCAACTGCTTCCCCCACAAGGGCTACATCCACAACTATGGTGCCTTCCCCCAGACTTGGGAGGACCCCAACCACGAGCACCCCGAGACCAAGGCTGCTGGTGACAATGATCCGCTTGACGTTTGCGAGATTGGTGAGGCCGTTGGCTACACCGGTCAGGTCAAGCAGGTCAAGGTCCTCGGTGTTATGGCCCTCCTTGATGAGGGTGAGACCGACTGGAAGATCATTGCCATCGACGTCAAGGACCCCCACGCCTCCAAGGTCAACGATATTGAGGACGTTGAGCGCCACTTCCCCGGCCTCTTGAGGGCTACCAACGAGTGGTTCCGTATCTACAAGATCCCCGACGGAAAGCCCGAGAACCAGTTTGCCTTCAGCGGTGAGTGCAAGAACAAAAAGTACGCCCTCGACATTGTCCGCGAGTGCAACGAGGCCTTTGAGGCTTTGCAGGCCGGCAAGGCCGACCCCAACGGCATTGACCTCGCCAACAGCACCCTCAACAACGCCAACACCGTTGCCCCCGCTGTTGCCCACGCCTCGCCCGCTGCTGACGCTCCTATTGACGGTAGCATTGATAAGTGGTTCTACATTTCCGGTGAGAACAACGCCTAAACTATATAGCTAGTTTTCGACTGCGATACATGCGCCGGTGGGTATGGGTGCATGGACGCGCGCACGAGCCATTACGCTTGCGTCCGCTGCGCCCGGCGTTGCGCCCAAATGTGCTGCAGCAGTATGCTGGGTCACAATGTGCTGGGACATATTTTCGAGCAATGATGCAGAGTATCCCCCTTACAATCATTCGGTGGCCGTTCAATTTCAAGCTCCGTACCCCTAAAATGCGCAACTTTTAATAAATATCCAAATTCGCTAGTCATCGAGCCTCATCATGTTGGGCTTGCTTTGGCTATGGCAGCAGCTAAACTTTGGGCTTTTTGGTGAGCCCGAGCAAGAATTCAGTGCCGAAACTTCTCAATTGGGCGTGATGCGCATCAATGGGCTCATCAACGGTCAGTTTTTCATTGAAAAGGGCCAGCTGCCCTCGCCCGACCCCATCATTCAATTCTACAACAATGTGTCTCTAATGGGCTACCCAAGCGCCCTTGGCGCTACACAACTACACATGTATGGCGGAATCTACGGAATTATGGTCTCCACCAGAGAGGTTCCCAGTCAAGAGTACTTTGAGCAGCAAGAGACGCCAGGCATGACTTATTGCGACTATGTCTATGGTAATGCCACTGAGAATGGCTTTCACAGGCATCGGCCAGAGTTAAAGCAGTGGTTTTTAGGCTATGGGGCCTCTGCTCAAGCCTACTTGGCTCTAGACCAAACCGAATTTGCTCAGGCAATCTTGTCACGCGATCAAGAGACAAGAAACATTGGAAATTGCCACGTCAAAGACCACAATTGGTATGGAGACATGCCCTCTGCCGAATGTCTTGCTCCACACCTGACCAAACTATGCCCTGCCACTTTGGCTTGTGGAGTGGTGTCGAGCGGGCGTGATTTTTACAATCAAACAACGTTTAAATTTGGAGCTGACCGAGGCGCGGTTTTTGGCGCATACTGCACTTTCCACAGAATTGATCCTAGCAGTCTTGTAACGTTTGACTGCTAGCATACTCGCGCTCAGACTCGGGAACAGGCTAATAATAGAGGACTGGATATGTCGAAAATGACGTTCTAGGCAATGAGTTTTAAACAAATTCTATCCTAGGACTCTTGACCTTTTAGCTTGGTTAACGTGGAAATAGTCTGGGCTTCTTTGCACCAGCTGCGGCCTCTTGTATTCTCAGATCGCGCTGTAGCTCTCTGGGGACCTCGTCACGAAACCAGATTTCAAAACACGACATTTCGTCGTCGTGGCGGTGTTTTCAGGTGAGTAAATCAGGATACTCCTCTTCTTCCCACGCAGCTGCGGTTTTGACAAAAGCAAGTACAATTTCTGGACCATTGCGCACCTCATCAGATGCATACCGTCTGGCGTCTTCCCGTTTATTCACCGCAGCAAGCACAAATTTCCGGTCGTTTTGAAGCTCTGCGGATGCACGACATAGTACCCAATCGTGATCATCAATATAGGTACGTACATCGGGAATCTCATCGAGGAGGGCAAGCAAAAATTCACAATCGCTACGCAGCTCATCAGAAGCATATTCAAGGCTCGAATCGTCTGATTGTACAGCTACCCGCACAATTTCACAGTCATTTCGTAGTCTTGCGGATGCGCCCTCCAGAGCACGTCCGGCTCGTAGCACAGCCGCTAGCACGATCTCGCGGTCGGCGCGCACTTGAAGAGTGGCAAGCTCTAACATTGTAGCATCCAAAGCTACTGCCCTGACTGATACATCGATCTCGCCCATCATTTGCCAGCAAATTCTGCCGATGTTCCCGTTCGAGTTGTGTTTGGCAGCAGAGAGCTCCACTCTGTCCAGCGCCGCCACCACGAATTCTTTGTTTGCCGTCAAGTTATCAGAAAGCTTTTTTCAAAGGTTTGCTATGCTCAATCAAGCTCAAAAAAAATGTCCCAGTCGTTAAATAAAAAAAAAATGGGCATCCCTAGGACTCGGCAACTGAACTTTGGGGATCAGCGAGAGGCACACCTGCAGGTTTTCTAGAATTTTGGCGGCGATCAAGTTGGGAAAATACAGATGAAGTGGGGCTGGTTCAATCAGGTGGGTAGCCCACAGCTTCCAAACGTGAAGCTCGATGAGCTCGACATTGTCAAAGCAGATTGGCCTACGCCTGCGCTTGGCGTCAAATCGAGGAACATTCACTAGATGGGGAAGAGCGCTGAGGGCATTGATCTGCGAGTAGAGGTCTGTGCTGGATATAAATCCGCCATCAAGCTCTCGGTCGTTGCATAGCCAAGCGCGCTAATTTTGGGGGAGGCTAGCCAAATATTTAAAGTAGTGCGCCGCCACGCCACTCAAATTATACTTGCCGTGCTGGTAAATGGGTTTAGGAACTGCTTGCTGCACGGCATACACATCAAACTTGGCCCAAACGGCATCGCTCGAGAATGCACGGCGAAAGTTTCGGTCAAACTGGGCTAATTGCATGAGATCTAGCATCCTCGGATTGGGTATATACTGTGATATCTTGTACAAAACCTTGAGCGGCAACTAGATGATAAAATGTGAAACAGGTTTATAAATAGGTGGCGTTAGCACCCCTGATCAAGTAAATCCCCGATAGTTGAGGTGTTTTTCCACCAACTAGCTAAACTTGTGTCTAGATCATAGCCTTGCGACGCGTGTTCCCAAATAGGACTAATTAGCGTCGCTCTAATTTGTCACATGACGCGTGTCGTGCCGAAAACTACAACCAGCCTGCGGTTTGGACCCCAACCAACGGCAGAGCAGTTTGCGCACGTGTATTTTGCACGCCAATCGGCCATCCAGCCCTTTTTTTCCAATTCTTATGAGGGTGCCCCCGAGGATCGCATCGCCTCGAGCACGTCGCAAATTTGGTTCATTGGAACCGTGTTTTGCCACATGCAAAACAAGCCAAACATCATCAAAGACGTAAGTCTCATCAATCATGGTACTTTACCCCAACACAGCCCCAGTTACGAGGGCCCTTCAAGCCAAAAGTTCATTCAGCCTCTTCAAGGTAGACCCATCCAACTCAAGGGGGATGTAGAGTTGCTGGTTACTGGGTGCATTGTTGCCGTCAAGGGTGTCTTGGAAGAAGGAGTTTTTAACGTGGTTAGCTACAAGTACCCCTCTTTTGATCCCGTAGTGGCCCCACGCCAGCGCGGCAAAATCGTATTTTTGAGCGGCTTATCGATCGAAACAGAGGCCCCCGTGCTGCCCTCACTTGGCCTGTTGTTGGATTATCTTTCGGGCTATCTCTCGGGCAACTGCGACCAGCTGGTGATTTGCGGCGATTCGCTTAAGGAGCCTGCCCCCCAGCTCTTGGGCTCGCGTATCACACGGCCTGTCCTCAACACAGCCGCCATCTTTGACTTTGTGCGGTTAATATCAGGGATTGCACGCGATTTGCCCGTCCACCTCATGCCAGGAGCCACCGACCCTGCCGAAACAGTGCTGCCGCAGCGGCCGTTCCACAAGGGCCTGTTCAGCGCAGCGCGCTCCTTGCTCGAGTGCGGTGCTCTCACTTTGCATACAAACCCTGCCAAATTCACTATTGGCGAAACAAGCTTTTTAGGAACTTCGGGCCAGCCGGTGCTGGATATTCTCAAGTACTCGGCGCAGCAAACACCGCTCGGTGCCCTGCGGCAAACGCTTGAAGCTAGGCACTTGGCGCCCACGGCCCCAGACACGTTGCCCATGTACCCGTTCAGCGAGCAGGACCCGCTGGTAATTGACGACATCCCGCACGTGATGTTTGCCGGCAACACTCCCTCGTACGCTTCAGAGGTGCATAAAGGCGTGCGGCTAATTTGCGTGCCGAGCTTTAGCCAAACGGGCCAAGTGGTGGAGCTCGATCTCGAGACAATGGAGCCGAGCATCATTGAGTTTAGCTAGCTAATAAATAGTGTAGTAGTTCTTGCCGCGTCCGGTGCTGCGAACCATAACGACTTCGGCGCTGTCATAGTCCGAGTCGTACTCGGGTTTGGGCTTGGGCGCAGGCGCAGGTACGACCTCCATGGGTTCAAAGTCCGGCTCGCGCTTGATCGCAGACTTGGGCTTCCCCCCTGTTAGTTGCTCAGGCAGCTCAATATCCGAGCTCATATCGTCAATAACAGGATATGCGGGCTCAGCAGGCTCAGCAGGCTCAGTGGGCTCAGCCTTGACAGCAGGCCACGCGCCCGGCATGGGCTGGTCAGGCAGGGTTTCCACATTTTCGTCCTTGACAAAAAGGTCATCCTCGGGCTCTGGTTTAGCCCTTTTGTAGATAAACTGGTCAAACATGCCTGCAACGTTACCCTCGGGCTCAGGAATGGGCTCGCGCTTGCGAAACATATCGGCCACCGAGGGCTGGTACGAGCGGGTAATCTGGGTTAGGCCAGCGTAAAACTTGCTCACGCGGTTATCGCAAAGCACTTTACGGTCGTCAAACCCAATAATTTGCAGGCCCTCGAGCGACGTGGCACGGCTAAGGGCCACATATGTTTGGCCCGCTTCAAACGCCTTGTGCATGTTCACCGAGACATAGTCGAGCGTTTGCCCTTGCGACTTGTGAATACTCAGGGCATAGGCCAAGATAAGTGGAATTTGCACCCGTCTGGCCATCACTTCGCCTTGCTCATTCTCTTGGACCCACTCCTCAGGACACACAACCACCTCGCGCACTGTACCGTCGCGGTTGTAGAATCGCACAAGGGGCACCAGATCGTCGTTGGCAGAGGCAGTGGCCACTTTGGCGCTTGCACGGTCAAGTTTACGGTCCATCCGCTCGAGTTCGTCGCATAGCATACCATTCACCGAAGTGATCATGTCGCTCAAAGCAACGCACGCGCGGCCATCATCGTTGAGGCTGGGCGGTTTGGGAATGAATTTGATGATTTTGCCCACCGAGCCGTTCACGAGCGTCTCGTCAATATTTTTGATCATCATCACCTGGGCGCCCTCTTTGAGCCGTACTTCTTGCAGGGCCGTCCACTGAATTTTCGTCAGGTCGGGCGCAGGAATGACGTATTCGCCGACCCGCGTCACAAACGCCTCGTCGCGCGCAATGTACTTGCGCTCGTTCCCCGGAAGCCTGTCGAGCTCGCGCTTGTTGGCGGTATCCACCTCGTGGCGCAACGCAAACAGCTTGGTGGGTACTACGCCCTCGGGCATCTGCGGGTCGCGTTTCATGCGCTTGAATTCGGCAATTGTTTCAGGGGTCATTTTGCCGAACCGCACCTCATTCAGCATATCCTGAAACCGCTGGTCCTTTTGGCGGAAAACCTGGGTTAAAAGGATCGTGTGCTGGATGCATTCTTTCCACGCGGTGGCATCAAACGCGAATTTCCGCTGTTGGCCAATGGATCTGTTCTTATCCACGGGGGGGAGTTGATAAAAATCGCCGCACACAACCAGCTGGATACCGCCAAACGGCAGCTTGCTCTTATCTGGGCCTGTGTAGGAGCGTTTCGTCTTGGCTTTGGGTCCGTCTTCGTTCTTGTACTGGTTGCTTTTGAGTTTTTTGGCGATGGCATTCAACTTATCAAACAACTCGGGGCTCAGCATCGAGATCTCATCAATTACAATCACCTTGCACGCGGCCCAGTTGCCGATTTTCGCCTTGGACCGCCGGATAGTTTTGAGCAGCGTTTTCTCGTCGCCCGTGCCCAAACCAATACCGCTCCACGCATGCAGCGTGCGCCCACCAATAGTGACAGCAGCAATACCCGTAGGAGCAGTTACTGCCACCGCTTGGGGGCCATGGATCCGCCGCAAATCCTCAATGACCCTGCGCAGCAAAATCGACTTGCCAGTGCCGGCCGCACCAGTAAAAAACATGCTTTTGCCTTCATTCACAATCATATGGTGCACCTGCTGCTGCTCGGGGCTCAGCTCGATGGGTTCCTGGGCGCGCCTGCGCAGACCCTCCTCGGCCGCATCGATGGATTCGCAGCTAAAATTGAGCAGTTTGGCCTTGACAATTTCGGTTAATTCGCGGTGCCTGCGCGAGTTGAGCTCTTTGAGGTGGTCAATTTCGCTCTGATGAATCTGGCAATCAGGGAAATAATCAGTGCTCGGCTCAAGGCCGGTGGTGTACCCAGGGTCGCTGGATGAGTTGTAGGGAACATCGGGTAGCCCATCGCTCGGAGGGTACTGGGGCTGGCCTTGAGGCAAGCTAGAAGGCGGACAGGTCCCCAGGGTTGGCGCGGAACTGGCTATACTCATTAGCCTCCGCAGTCGAATCACTTTTGTAAGGATACACGCGACGCGTGGCGCGTCCCACTTTATTTTGTGGCGTTTATTTATGTGGCGCTAGTAACTATGCAGTTTTTTCAACAAGAGCTGGATTCTACAAAGAAAATATTTGAGTAGTACAGAGATTTGGCGCCGCGTGCCTCACTGCGTGCCTTTTACCCCTGCGTCGCCGCGTCACCGCGTCACCGCGTAGGCTCCTAAATTACTCATGTGGACAAGATTAGCCATTTCGCCAAAAGAATTGCACCTGGCAACGGTGCTTGCATGCGGCCAAAGTTTCCGCTGGTTGTGCAACAACGAAATATGGTCGATGGCGCTACGCGGAAAAGTATTTTTCGTCAAGCAGGACTCGGCTGAAATTCTCGTTCGCAGCGAACCAGAGAGCGACTGCGCCGACCTCAAGGATTATTTCAACTTGGACGTCGATTTGCAGGTCCTTGCTCGGCAATGGAACAAGCTCGACTCAAAAGCAGAGTTCCACCTGCACGGGGTCCGGATGCTCCGCCAGGATCCTTGGGAGACGCTGTGCGCATTCATTTGCAGCTCAAACAACAACATCAAGCGGATCTCCAAGATGGTTCACTCGCTGTGCACTGAGTATGGTCCATTGGTAGCCACGATCGACGGCCACAAGTACCACGATTTCCCCGAGCCTGAAGCCATGCTTGGCGACGATGTGGCTGAAAGATTGAGGGAACTAGGGTTTGGATACCGTGCCAAGTATATTGCGGCCACAGCTCAACAAGTTGCCAGCAAACCCCGAGGGTACCTTGACGGCCTTCGGCAAGCGCCCTACGCTGAGGCCAAACAGGCCCTCATTGAGTTTACGGGCGTTGGTCCCAAAGTGGCCGATTGTGTGTGCTTGATGGCGCTCGATAAAAACGATTGTGTACCCATTGATACCCATATTTGGCAGGTAGCCGCGCGCGACTACAAGCTCAAGTTTCAGCAGAATGCCAAGGGGTACGAGTACGTCCAAGGCTATTTTAGGGAATTGTGGGGCGAGTATGCGGGTTGGGCTCAAGCAGTTGTGTTTGCCCAGGACCTCAAGGAATTCAATGTCAAGGTTGAGCCCAAGGAGGAGCCGGTGGAGCCAGCGTCTCCCAGGACTCCCGGGGCCAAAAAGGCTCCCAAGGCAAAGCAGGCAAAGCATGCCAAGCAGTCGCCAGCTGAGCAATCTTCCGCTAAACCTAATGGCCGTAAATCTAACGGTAGAGGGGCCCCGAAAAAGCTCCGCAAGGTCGAGGTGGAGACCAAGATTGTCAAGGTTGAGGCGACCGAGGATGGAGTTAAAGAGGTCAAGGTTGAGAGTTGAGGTGGTGTTGCCCTCTATTCCATTCAATGCAGTCCTGGTGCCGTGTGCCCAGGGCCTTTCCCAATTTGGATGTGCCCAATGGCACCCGCTTTTTGTGTAAATTTTGGCAACCTCATTTACTTTCCGTGTGTTGTGCAATTTCCCCTCATATCTCTCTCCAAATTGTAGCCACTTTCACCCTGGGCCCACCGTCGAGCCCCAATTTAGGGCATGCACATGCACCCCAATTTAGATACCCATAGACTATAAAAAAGCGCTCATCTCGATCAGCAAACCGATGCACTCCTCTACTTCCTCCAACACCTTCTTTTCTGAGCTCCTCGACAACAAAAAGGATGCCGTTGACCGCACCATCGCCATTGGTCCCTACTGCACCATTGCAGTATGTAGCTAACTTTAACATTTATTTACTTCAGCGGCAGTGCGCTCTAAATCACATCGTGAGCCTGAGCGCCCTCGAACTGGTCCAACCGGTGGTCCCCACGCTCGTCCCGACCACCCCCCCCCCCCTGCTCGCCACCCCAAGGCACACCACCACCCCTTCTCACTTCAATAAATAGCTAACTATGCCTCTTCGGCAATATCTCTTCTACAAATAGGGCAGAACCGGCGCTCGGTCAACAGCCACCGCGTGATGCACTCGGGGTGGTACCCGTGCCCGCACGGCAGCATCATCACCTTTGACGTCTTGTCAAAGTCCTCGAGGCAAATGGCGCACTCGCGCACTGCCACCGGCTGGTGGTCCAGCTCTTCCCAGCACTGTACAGGTAAAGCATCGACCGCTTGTTTAGGGGCCCGCAGCCGCAGCCGGTCGCGGTACCGCTGGATGGCCAGCGCCGCATACACAATGCCGAGCGAAAGCAGGGGCGATAAAATAAAGAGGACCATGCTGGAAACAATACTAGAGGTTTGGGGCAAGATAGCGATGGATGCTTCAGGGTACTCGCGCAGTGCCTCGTACGCGTTTTTGGAGACAAACACGCTTGGAATTAGCACCTGGATCGGGTCTGCCGCAGTATACATTGATATCAGGTACGAGTCAACGTTGTTGCCCACAATCACTGCTTGAGCTCCCGACTCTTGGAGCATCAGAACCTTTTGGTAAAAGGAGCACCCACCCCGTTGTACCACGGCAATTCCCTTGATGGGATGCTCAAGCGGCTCGCAGCCGGTACCTTCTACGTACGTCAATGGGGCACTGAGGGGGATGGGGGCGCCCTTGATGGGCGGAAGCGGCCCGAAATTGGCCGGCCGCGCAGAGAAGGTGGTGTTGTCCGGGGTGGTCACAATGCCGTCCAACAAATAGATGAATGAGGCACTCGCACGCGCAGAGTAGTTATAGTACAGCAGTGCCGTGCAAGCAAAGCACGACACGAGGAATCCGGCAATGATGCGCATGTGCCGATTGTGTGTATCAGGAGATGTGGGGTTTAGGTAATTTATGGCGTGCGGGTGTTGTACGGTATATGACTTTTTAGAGTTTTTAATTGAATTGTTTGTTTTGGTTGTTTATTTTTGCTGGCCCCTGGCTAATTTACGAGTCATGTGAGCGGCTCGCTTATGCAAGGTCCGAAGGTGTCATTGACCCTTGACCTTGGGAGGGGTGAGAGGGGGGTGCCATTGACCTTGGGAGGGGGTGTCATTGATCTTGGGTGGGGGGGAAGGAGGGTGTCATTGACTTTGACCATTGACCCATTGGCATTGTATCCCCTCCTCTGCTCGGCCTCTACTTTCCCAAAAGTGCACCCCGTAGCCCTGGCTGCATGCGGTCGGTTTGATGTTCTCAATGATCTCAATGACGCCATAGATCCCATTGGTGCCCTCCCTAGCGAAGCTACCATACATTAAATAATTATTGACATCCTTGGGCACCCCATAGGGCACCCCGCACCCAGTCCCACATCTACTTTGGCTCACCGCAGCACACACAGCGCATGTCGTACCAGGGATTCACAGCATTAGGAGCCAAAGCATAGTACCGATACTGGTTGAAAAAGGTGTAAACTTGATTTGTCTGGCACCCCGCTTTTCTCGCTAGCTCCGTTTTTTCCTCTGTGGTAGGATACGGGTTATCGACGTGGTTATGGACCCACTCACGCAGCACAACCTTTGCACTTTCCCTTACAGTCGCGGGGTTACTGGCTTTGTTTGACTGCGTATGCGCTAAGGCAGTGCCCTCGAGGCGCCGAAGCCGGTTCAACCAGTCCAGTATTTGGCTGGTCGTAAACCCCGAATCCTCTTCGAGCGCGGCGATTTCGTCTTAAGTTAGATAAGATAGATCAAAGTGTTTATAAATCCACGTGCGCATCACAATTTTCGCCTCAATATCGGCCACCCCCTCGCCCATTGTGCGACGTTTGCCGGCGCGGCTAGGCTCTTCATCGTTGACCTTTGGGGACCATTCAGCCGCGTCCTCCTGACTTAATGCGTTGCGTACTCTTCTATCGCGTGCAAAACTCCAGACTTTCTCGTCGTCAGGCTCGGGATCTCGCCGCTTGGGGCTGGCGCGTTTTTGTGGCGATTTGGCCTTTTTTTTTTTGAGGGCACCACAAGATCCCCATCTGGTCGCAGCGGCTCGAGAAAAATCCATTCGGGAGGGTCTTCTGATCGTTGCAGAAGCTCGCCTGCGATAAATTGAGGTCAGCGTGTGGGTCCAGAGGCGCAGGGGGGTAAGTGGGGGAGTGCAGGGCGGCGCGCGAGGGTGCACTAAGTAATGCAAAAAAGTGCACCCGACGCACCCAGCCACGCGCTCATGCACAAATAATTAAATAGCAAATAAATAAAGCCCTCAGGGCACACCCCCAGGCACGCCCGCGCTCCCCCTACAACTCCCGATCACAACACAATCAGCGAGTATCATAGGACGGATCACCCTGATTAGGACGTGCCACATTGTACCAAAATTTTGTGAACCACGAACTGGCCTGCTTTTCATCAACTGGCCCTATCGGCCAACCGATTTGGTCCGAGGTAGGGTACGGGTCATGGATGTGGGCGTAGAACCACTTGCGCAGCACCAGCTTGGCCTTGTCGGTCATGCCTGACCTTCCTTCTCTTGTTCGGCGGCCCATGCCCTGGTCAATTCCCAGCAGTCGGAGGGCACTCATCCACTCGCTCAGGTTTCTTGAATTAAGCCCAGTTTTTCTCATTAACATCTCCTTTTGTTCCTTGTTGGGATAAGGGTAGCCACGGTGGGCCACGAGTCACTTGCGCATGGCGGCTTGACCCTCAAAACTCAGCTGGTACATGTCGCGTTTGACGGGCGTACGCAGCTCACTGGGGGACAAATATGGCTCGACTTTGACACAATTGGGGTTGGGCGAAGGGCGCAGGGGCGAGGATGCTTCCCGATTAGGCTCCTTGGGCTCGGCTTTGACCTCCTTCTTAACCTCCTTCTCCACCTTCTCCTCCTTGACCTCTTGCTTAACCTTGCTCTCGCGCTTGACCCTCTTTACAGCTTCCAGTAACACATGGTGGTTCGCAGGCTGTAGCATCGGCTCGCGACTGTTGTGAATCCATTTGCTCACGCGGTCGACTTCGAGCCCCGTTTCAAACGCCATACGCTTTTTTTCGGCCATGTTGGGCAAGGGGCTCTCCTTAGTGTGATAGAGTCATGCACAAAAGTTTTGCACAGCTTCTTTGAGGTACGGAACACGCTGCACACTGCGCGCTGCGCCGACGCGACACTGAACCCAGCACGGCACAGCTTGAGGAAGGACGCGAACTGGGCGCCGAGCTGGGCAAATAGGGGTCATCCTCGTGCGCGGTACCTCATTGCGGGTCGTCGCCTTTATCCTCATCATCGAAAAGTAAAGATTCAAGGTTGTCAGAGAGCTCAGGGGGTGGGGCCAGTACCTTGACTTCCATAGGTTTCCCACGCGTTCGAGGGGTTATCAAAACCTGATCTATCCCAAAAGGCTCCAAAAGTATCCATTTGGGAGGGTTTGTCGTTTGTTTTAGAGGTCTGCCATGGTGAAACCGAGATGCCATGGCGCGAACTTGTTGTAAACCGCTGGTGGGTCTTTTTGGCCTTGTTTGGGTGACTTTTAGAGCGCGCGGCGCGTAGGCGGGTTGATTTTTGAGTTGGGAAGTTTGTGTCTTTGCTGTTGAGCCTTTAAATTGGGTTGTTCACTGGGGCTAGTGAAACGTGCAACCTGTTTCGGTCTCCCGGGCGCGTCCGGGGGCGTTGAGCTATATAGAAGTTTGATGAGAATGCGCCTTGATTTGTGCCGAAATGTGCTCCACCAGGCTCCCAGTTTGAGCCCTGAGCGCTACCTATTTGGCTCTATAAATATACGTATTCAGCTAGGTTTACTACAAAATGCTGGTTCCCCAGATTTACTCTCCAAAAATCGCCGCAGAATGCCACATTTCCGCATGAGCGCAGTATGCACGTTTATGCACGCTAATTAGAACAAGCGCGATCCTGCTACACGTCACAAGCGCGCCAAAATCGGCCAGCACACATACTATTCAGTGTTTTGGGTAAATGAGCTAGTTACTGTGAATTCTATGCAGTCGATTGCCCTTGATTGCGCCTGCTGCCAGACTTTTGGCTAGATATCAACCAATTGCTACATAAATGCCACACAATTCTCCCACACACTAAATCACCCCAACATTTTGCCAAAACCACCGCCTATCTTTAGCACGGCACCAATGATTTGACCCGCGATCCCGAGCTCACGTGCGTCTCAAATTCGCCATTTAATGTCGATCCATCTATAATACCAACTCAAAACTGAGCAAACTCGAGCATATCAGAACTCTTGTGCGCGAACTGCAACGAGAATTAAGCAATGCATCCGATACATCACTAGAATCGTTGGAACTAAAGTTTACCGCTTTGGAAACTCGCCTAGAGACTGTGGAGATCAAGCTGGACAAGGTGCTAGCCGATTTAGCCGTACTCACTGAAGGTCAAGTGACTTTACACAGAGCAATGCAGGAATACAAGCCAAAAAGTGCTGCAGAGGCCTCAGACGGTGCACGAAGATCAGAACCTGCTTCACCCCTGCGACGATCGAAACCAGCGACCTCCCCGTTCGGTAGCCCTAAAACGTCAGACGCGGTGTCAAACCCTGTTTACCGCTCGCCGTTTGCCGCAGGCAGATCAGTGTCGTCTCCATTTGCCACGGCCACACCAGAAGTGAAATCACCGTTTGGTAACGCCCGGCCAGTGTCATACCCCTTTAATAGCTCTCAAAAATAATCTTCTTTATGCTTGTCTTGGGCCCCCCACCGCGCGGGCCACTGCCTCCTCTCGGCTCGCGAGGCCCCCGCCGGCTCTCAAGCCCCCCGCGGCTCCCCACCTGTCAAAAGTATGTGGGTCAATTGATCGCCAGTGTCGAGAAAATGAGCTGAAATAGAGTCGCTACGATAAAATTAGACGGTTCAACAAATGCACGCCTCAAACTCGGCCAACCGAGCTCGGCATATGCGGGGCGATGAAACTTATAAATTACCCCAGGTTTCCCCGCATTTTCCTATGTCGTTTGACGAAAAAAGTGCTGCTGAAATCGAGTATGCCGTGCACGGCAAGGTTGCGGTAATTACAATTAATCGCCCTCGCGAGTACGGCGCCCTCAACTTTAGCCATTACCAGCGGCTCGAGGAGCACATGTACCAGGCTGAGCAGGAGCCTCACACGGTAGCCACTCTGATCCAGGGCACGGGAAAGTTTTTCAGTGCGGGTGCAGATGTAAACAGCGGCAATGACTCGCCCACCAAGCGCACTATTGTTACTGATGGCGTTGACCTCGAAACAAGGCGCGCGTTGTTGGGCCCATTTGCCGGGCGCAACTCGTTGTTGAGCGAGACGTTTTGGACGCACTCCAAGCTTCTTGTGGTTGCCCTCAATGGCCCAGTGATTGGTTTGAGTGCAGCCTTTGTTGCGTGCGCAGACATAATTGTTGCCCGCGAGAGCGCCTTTTTGCTGGTCCCATTTGCCAACTTGTCGCTCGTTTCCGAGGGCGCCTCGGGGTTTACGCTGCCCATGCGTCTAGGCCTTAGTCTTGCCAACCAGGCGCTGCTCGCAAGCCAGCCCATCCAGGCCAAGGACTTGTTGAGGGTGGGCTTCCTCAATTGGACTGTGCCCGAGAGTGTGCCGGTTGAAGAGTTCAACAGGCAAACTCTTGGCTGGATCACAGATAAAGTCGACCAGCTGGATGCTGAATCAATTACGCGCATCAAGACGCTCGTGCATATGCCTTACGACCGCGAGTTTGGCCAAATGGTGCACAAGGAGGTGCTTGGCGGCGTGGACCGGTTCGCGCGGGGTTTGCCTCAGGCGAGGTTCAAGGCGCTTAGCCAGAAGCAGCACAGGCACAAGCTGTAGACGGGCGCCCGAGGCACACTATGGGCCCACATTAGTGCATGTGATGCGCGCATGCAGGTCCGTGCAGGGGTGAGTGCATGCGCGCGCCGTGCAACCGTCCATTCCGTAAGCCACCCACTACCAATTCCCAGCTCCATAGTCAATAGCTACATATACGCACACCCGCCAAGCTCTAAACTCTGGCCTGACTCATGGACGTGGAAATGGCAGAGCCAGATAGCCACGAACCCGGCACTGAGACCTCTATAAATCCCGGGCTGGAACAGTCCACACTCGCGACGGCACCTCCCGACTCGCCGGATGACCTTCGCGACATTTTTACCTCGGACGAGAGCGACCGCGACGACGAGGAAATCTATGACCCTGACCTCGAAGCAATGCGTTCCAAGCGTGTTCCTGCCGCTGCTCGACCCGAACAAATTCCTGAAGACCTCGAGGACCTCTATGGCGAAGCTCAGGCGGTGTGGTTGCAGGGCGACCACGACGATGCCATCAAGCTGTGCGAAGAGGCAGTTAAAATCAATGGTAATGTGCGCAGCTTTTACAATTTGCTTGTGAGTATTTATGAAGACAAGGGCGACATGCAGAGCGCGCTCAAGGCCAAGTTTTTGGCCGCTACCCTCAACAAGTCGAGTATCGACGATTGGATGGAAATTGTCGAGCGTGCGGTTGAGCAAGGGTACCACGATGATGCGGCGCTGGCGCTGCAACACGTGAGCAACATCAAGGGTGGCGATTGGAGCATCAGGTGGAAGCGTGCGCGCATCCATGTGGACCTTGGCCAACACTCGAAGGCGTTGGCGGTTTTCAATCGGTTGCGCAGCCGTCACCTGCAAGATATTCCCAGTGAGGATCGGATCCAGCTGTTCAAGTACACGAGCGTTTGCCTTCGTGTTTTGGGCCGTACCCAGGACGCGCTTGAGCTCTACAAAAAGATCTTTGAGGAGAACATTCAGGGCCTCGCAAACCCCGAGTGCGAGCTCGAGTATGACGGGTTGGACGAGTATGCTTCGATCTTGTTTAGTGTAGGGATGTATGCCCAATGCATCTACACCATAAAGACTGGTTTGCGCACCTTTTACGAACGCACCGGGTGGGAAGACGCAGTGGACGATGCCGAGTACGACCCTAAGCGCAACCCTGAAGCAGTGGGCAACGAAATGTACTATGTGCCCAGCACGCTGCGCACAACTTTGCTCGAGTGTCGCCTCAAGCTGTGGCTCGAGACCCACAATTCCTTGCATCTCGAGGAAGCCACGCACCATCTGCCCCTTTTGTTGGGGGACATGGACGCCGATCTGTGTTGGCGTGCGGGCGATGCGTACTTTGCCGCGCGCGAGTACGGCACTGCGCGCTTGATTTATGACGATCTGAGTGACAAGGCGCGCTCCATGGCTGAGCACGTCAAGTCGTGGGTCCAAATTGCAAAGTGTTGTTTTTTGTTGCGGAATATTGATTCGGCCATCAAACTTTATCTCGAAGCGCTCAAAAAAGAACCAGAAAACATTGAGGCGCTCATCGGATTGGCCGAGTCGTACCAGGAAACGGGACAAAAGAAACGCAGCCGCGAGCTCGTGCAAAAGGCGTGCGAGCTGCGCGATCAGCAGCTGGATATCGAGCCCGCAGTAGAAATCGATGAGGCCATGGACCCCGCCTTAATTGCCGCCGAGAGCCGCAATGCGGGCCGCCTGCAGACCAAGGCCATGCAGCGCGCGCGCCACGAAGAAAGCCAGGCCCAACTTGCTGAGACTGCCTTCACCGAGCTTGATCGGTTCGCGGCCGGTTTGAAGAACGGGAACGAAGTGGCCGCCGCCGAGTGGACGCGCAACGCTGCTATCCTGATTCAGATCTTTCGCAACAACCGCAAGTTCTTCCCCAGCGATCGCAACAAGGTGTTTACGGTGCCGAGCATTGAATTCAACATTGACGAGCGGCTGGCCATGTCGAGGGTAGGCGCTGCAGACGATGATGAACCCGAGGAGGACTCGTTTAAGTTCAAAAACAAGACGTTTGACGAGTGGTTTTTGCTGTTTATGCAGACGGCGCTTGCGCGCGCGCGCTACGACCAGGTCGAAGCTGCCTATGTGGTGATAAAGACCGCACGCAACTCCAACATTTTCCACACTGACCCGCGCCGTAATCAGATCATGTACCTGGTGATGCTGAGCTGCGCGTACCAGCACAAGGACTGGTCCACAGTGACCGACATGGTGCGCAACATTTACGGGCAGGACCAGTTCAATGATGAGATTGTCATGTACTATAATGCGTTGCTGTGCTCAGGGCAAGGAGCTATTGACACGTTTTGCTCGGCAAACATGCAAAAGTTTTGGTTGCGCAATATCAAGGCTTTGGACGGCGCAGTACAAAATGAGTCAATCAAGGGTGCCGCGCGGGTCACCAAGGAGGCTAAACAGAGCCCCTTGCATAGATTGCTGTATGCCCAGATCATGTTGCTGGGGCCCTCGTACACGCCCGCCCTCACCTATCTCCTTAGCATTCTTGACCAGCTGCCCGAGGACCCAATGGTTTTGCTGATGTGCGCCGTGGTGTGCGTGCAGCGCGCGTTGCAGCGTGTTACCCCCAACCGGCACCTCCAAATTTTGCAAGGGTTGTCGTTTATGCAGGATTATCTCAAGGTGCGCCAGGGCGACGCCGCCACAGAGGGCCAGCGGCAAGAAGCAGAGTACAATATGGGCCGGTTCTATCATGGTTTGGGTCTATTTTCGCTAGCGGTCCCCTTTTATGAACGTGTTTTCGGGTTTGAAGTTGACGAGCGCTACGATTTGAGCGCCGAGGCCGCCTACAATTTGCACCTGATTTATGCATACAGCGGCAACATGCCCATGGCCGAGGCGACGCTGCGCACAATAGAAATTTAATTTATAAATAGTTTAGCGGTGTCTGCTAGGCACTCATGGTAAAGTCGTGCTCGATGGTGGGGGTCACACCGGCAATAAACTTGAGGAAAAGCACCAAATAGGTATCGACCTTTTGCAGCGGCACCTCTTCCCAGTCATCCTCGCCAGTGCTCTTTGCCTGGCTCTTGTCGAGCAGCAAACGCATAACGCCGGCGTGGCGGCACGGGTGAATGCTAATAAGGGTCAATCCATCAAGGAATGGGGCAGGCTCGATCGTGGCAGTCTTGTCCTTGTAGTCTGATTGGATGTCTTCAAACATGAGTTTGGGCGCAAGCGGTGTTCCTTCACTCGTAAACCCTTCAAGGTACAACTTGGGCACGCGGTAGCTCGTGCTGTAGGCGATATAAATGTTGTAGAGGCGGAGCGAGGAAGAGTCGGCTGGGGCGAGTTCTTCAGGTTCCTCGGGCTCAAGGTCAGGCTCGGCAAGGTCCTCAGCCTCGTCAAAGTCTACATCGATCGCCTCAGCGATCGCAGACGGCTGGGAAACCACCCATTCGCCGTCCTCCTCCTCGGCGCCCAAATCGAGCGCCGAGGCACGCTGCGCGCACGGCACATGCTTTGTGACGAGAAATTGCTTGTCTTCAGGCAGAAACCCCTTGGCTTTTCCCTTGGACGCAGCCGCCCATTGCCAGGTGGGGAACCGGTCGACGAGGTAGTCGCCGGCGGCAACAAACTCGTCCGGAGTGATTTCTCCTGTGGATTGGAACGTTGAGGTGTTGGAAACGGGCGTCAGGTACTCGCGGAGGCTGCTAAAGGTTGACCTGAATGCACGAGACATGTGGCGGATGTAGTGTGTAGTGTGGCGGTCAAGTAAGTTCCTATTTGGGAATAGTCCCTTTTGGGCAGCGGCCGGAAGCCATTGCGTTTGCAATTGCGATTGATCGCACGTGATGTGCGGCGCACAAGGGCACCTGGGTACACATTGGGGCTCATAGAAAACTGTATATATCTAGCTACACCTCCACCTTGCAGTCAACATCACCCTCGTAAACATCAAGACCAACCATCGGACTGGGGTCCACAATACGGTGCCACGGGGTACCCACCGCCGCGAGCTCGGCCATGTTTTCCTCACTAAGGCGAATCAACTTCAAATTTGACTCAATGCGGCTGGGAGTCACCGATTTCGGCAGCACAACCACGCCGCGCTGCACGTTCCAGCTAAGGGCAATCTGGCCCGGATCAGCGCCGTGCTCCTTGGCGATCTTGACAATTGTGGGGTTGCTGAGCTCGCCTTGTGCAAGAGGGGAGTAGGCTTCGCACACAATGCCCTTTTCACGGCAGTAATCCACAAGCTTGTCCTGAGGCAAACTGGGGTGGAACTCGCACTGGTTGGTCGCAGGAACCACGGTGGTAGTCTTGGCATTCAAGAGCTTCTCAAGCTTGGTGGTAGTAAAGTTGCTCACGCCAATAGCCTTGACCTTGGACTTGGGGAACTTTTGAAACTCGGCCCAAATCTGCTCAACAGAAATGCTCGGGTCGTAGCCCTTACCCCAGCTATAAAGCTTCTCAGGGTCAGGCACAGCAGCAAACGGCCAGTGCATCAGGTACAAATCAACATAGTCCAGCCCCAAATCCTTGAGACTGCCCTCGAGGGCACCGGCAGGGTCAGAGGCCTGGGTAGGCCACATCTTGGTGGTCACAAAAAGGTCCTCGCGCTTGATGGCAGAGTCCTTGATGGCGCGACCAACGGGCTTTTCATTTTGATAGTACCACGCAGCGTCGATGTGCCGATAGCCGGCCTTGAGGGCAGCGAGGACTGCCTTGTATATTTCTTCGTCTTTTGCGCCATAAGTACCAAACGCAACCGAGGGGATTTCGGCTCCAGTGTTGAGGGTAAAACTCTTGGCAAGAGACATGCTGAGGTGACGGCTGGTTGGCTTTTTATAGCCAATGCTTATCCTGCATGCACGACCCAGGGTAAGCAGCATAGCAACTATCGGGGGGAGCGAGCAAGAGGTATAGGAGAGATCGCTAGATATATTTTTGGAAGTAATTGGGTTGTTTTGCATCACATTGCCAATGCCTATGTGCAATTGCTAGTACTCAGGCTCTGTGCCCTTCTCCCTGTGATCGACGGTGCTCGCAACACAAACTCCAAACAGACTGACCCATTCGAGCTGATCTGAGCTTGCTAATCTAGTCAATGACGCCTGCGCATCCCACACACATAGTCTCCTATATACATTTACTTGCTGGCCTGGCCTTTAAGGTCATCAATAGTCTTTTGCAGGTCCTGGAGACTCTCGCGCAAAGTAATAACGTCGCTGAGAATCGCCTGCTGGCCAGCCTGGTACTGGTCAAACAGGTAGTAGTAGGCGGCGGCACCGGTGACGCTAACGCCAAACAGGAACCCTGTAAAGCCACCACGCACGGCACCGACCTTGCGGACAGGTGCGGCAGGCACAGTGACGGCAACAGAGCGCACGGCCCTCGAGGTGTGAAGTGCCCGAATCATGTCAATGTCAGCAGCGACGCGACTGGGAGACTTGAAAGTGGGAGCTCTCGCCTGGCGCCACAATGAACGCCACCCGGAACTCATCCATGAAATTTTCTGGGTCACGTGCCGATTCAGCCACTTCTGCCGCCACTACTCATATTACCAGGATCAAGGCTATCGCAACCTTTCCATGAGCAAAGATACCGGTGGCGGATATATTGTAAAGGACACAGCTCCGAGCAAACGAAAGCGGATGCCTCGGAGACCTGCAAATTCAATTGACTCGTCCTCAGATGCTACCGAGACCGACGAAACAGATGATACTTCCTCGGGCGATGAGCACAAGATCCCGCGCCGTGATGAGGTGGTTGATCTCACCGAGGAGCTCGAGGAGCCCGAGGAGCGACCTAAGCCCAAACCTCGCAAAAAGCAGACCCCCAAGGAGCGCCAAAACAACGTGCAAAAGAGGTTTGACAATATGGACGGTGCGCTCAAAGGGTTCCACCCCGAGCTCAAGACGGTTTTCGAGGATCTGAGCGAGCACAAATGGACACCAGTGCAATACCCGCAGCCCGAGGGTATCAATGCCACTCTTCTGCCCTATCAAAAGGAAGGCTTAGCATGGATGCGTGCGCAAGAAGAATCAGAATACAAGGGCGGCATCTTGGCCGACGAGATGGGTCTGGGTAAAACCCTGCAGACAATCAGCTTGATTGTAAGTACCCACAAGGACAAGCGCGGTGCCAATTTGGTGGTTGCTCCCACGGTTGCGGTCATGCAGTGGCGCAACGAAATCCAGCGATTTACGGGCGATATGTTCAAGGTTCTTGTTTATCATGGCCCCAATCGCACGAGCGATCAAAGCGAAATTGAAGGCTGCGACGTAGTGCTCACCACCTATGCCATCCTCGAGAGCAACTGGCGCAAGCAGCAATCTGGGTTCACGCGCAAGGGCGAAAAAATCAAGGAGCGCAGCGCTCTGCACGCCATTAATTGGCACCGCATTATTTTGGATGAAGCACACAATATCAAGGACCGCAATTCCAGCACCACAACAGCCGTTGTCAACCTCAATGGCACTTTTCGGCTGTGCCTGAGTGGTACACCTCTGCAGAACCGCGTAGGCGAGCTCTACTCTTTGCTACGGTTTCTCCAAGTTCAGCCATTCAACAAATATTACTGCACCAAGTGTGACTGCAACAGCACACGCTGGAATGTTCTTAAACAAAAGTGTCTTGACTGCGGGCACGTGGCCATGCAGCACGTTAACTTTTTCAACCATTCAATGCTCAAGCATATTCAACGACTTGAGAACCAGACCGGCATTGGTATCAACAAGATGCGGTTGCTCCTAAACCGCATCATGCTGCGGCGCACCAAGGTTGAGCGCGCAGACGAGCTGGGCCTGCCGCCGCGTATTGTGACGATTAGGCGCGACTACTTCAATGAGGAGGAAAAAGATTTGTACCGCAGCGTGTTTGGCGACTCAAAGCGCACGTTCAACACCTACGTGAACCAGGGCGTTGTCCTCAACAACTATGCAAACATCTTTACCCTCATTACCCGTATGCGCCAGCTGGCCGATCACCCTGACCTCGTATTGCGCAAAGCCCATGAAGAAGCAGACGAAATCATGGTGTGCAAGTTGTGCGATGATGAGGCCGAGGACCCGGTCAAGTCCAAATGTCACCACACGTTTTGCCGTTTGTGTATCACCGAGTACGTCGAGGGGTTCACGGGCGCAATGAATGACCTCGAGTGCCCCGTGTGCCATATCGGCCTTACAATTGATCTCGAGGCTCCCCCTCTAGAAATCGAAAAGAAAAAGCCGGCAAAGAGTATTGTGAATCGTATTCGCATGGACGATACTTGGCGCTCAAGCACCAAGATTGAGGCCCTGCTCGAGGAGCTGTTCAAGCTGCGGTCCAACCGCCAAACAATCAAGAGTATTGTCTTTTCGCAGTTTACCTCCATGCTCGATTTGGTAGAGTGGCGTCTCGCGCGCGCAGGTTTTTCCACTGTCAAGCTGCAGGGTAGCCTGTCCCCGACCCAGCGCGACTCAATCATCAAACATTTTATGGATACCCCGAGCGTCGAGATTTTCCTAGTTTCGCTCAAGGCTGGTGGTGTCGCGCTCAACTTGTGCGAAGCATCCCAAGTCTTTCTCATGGACCCCTGGTGGAACCCCAGTGTTGAATGGCAGAGTGGTGACCGTGTGCACCGTATCGGCCAGCACCGACCAGTAACCATCACTCGTCTCGTTATTGAGGATAGTATCGAGAGCCGTATTGTCGAGCTTCAGGACAAAAAGGCAAACATGATCAATGCCACAATTGGAAGCGACGACAGCGCGCTCACGCGGCTCACCCAGGGCGATATGGAGTTTTTGTTTCAAAATTAATATTTATTGTTTTTTGATCTAGTTAAAGCGGAGTAGTGGTCCCACTCGGTCCCACTTTGATGCAAGTGCACAGCTCGCTGAGTTTGAACCCGATGCCCCTAAAACTTAGGGAATGACCACCAAACTCAAGTACAAAAATGTCAAAAAAAGACAAAAGCAAAAATTAAGCCCAACGCGGGGGTCGAACCCGCAACCTTATGATGACTATCACCGTCGAAACGTATTAAGAGTCATACGCTCTGCCGATTGAGCTAGCCAGGCTAATTGTTGCTTCCTTCATTGGTTTGAGTAAATATAAATATAAAACCAAAGTTTTCAAAAATTGTAGTCATGGAAAGTTTTATCTGTTTTATACAATTTTTGAGCTTTGTAGACTACCTAGAACATTTTTGGATTTTTTGCCGCTTGGTATTATTTTCTTTTTCATTTTCTAATGGTCTTTTTACCTCGCCCTTTTTCGCCCTAGATCAAAGTTTCATGCTCCTTTTTTTATCTTGATTAGTACAGGCTGCTTTTATTAGACCTTATTGTTGACTTGATGTGATGTCTCACTAACTCAACTCTATCGGTCTAAAGCCGACTTTGTGTTTCTCAGGCACTGGTGAATTAGTGCATTTTACTCGTCTTTTTTCGCCTTTGACCGACAATTATGAGTAATGTTGAGGATTACTGGCTGATCGTTGGCTCTAAATAGTTCTTTGACGTACCGGAGGGGGTAGGATGGTAAATACATATCTGGTGATGAGCTCAGTGACTAGCCCTCAGAATTAAACCGCATAAAACCAAACCCATGCTTGAAAGATATCTGTTAGTGCTCGTCCATTTCAAATTTCCCAGGAATCCGAAGGGCCCCCAAGGACCCACCCCACCTGCGCAACAACAACACCACATACAACATTTGTTACTCCACCACACTCAACCGCCTTACATCTAGTTTGGTGATGGTGCTGGTAAATCCTCGGTCACAAATCTCAATTGACATTTTCAAGTGGTTCTGGCCTTGCGCAAACTCTTGACCTCGAATGGCTCCGGCTGGGCGTGCTACACCCCATGAGCATGACGGGTAACTTGTGGGTGCTTCCAAGCGATACCAATGGTTTTTTTCTTGAGCGCGTGGTTATGGTTAGGTTGCGCAATCTTTTGGTCCCCAAGGGCTCAGTGTGGGCGTGCTTCACCCCACGAGCACAACGGGCAACTTGAGGGTGCCTCCAAGGACGGCCATTTATGATGCATGCTGGGGGATTTGATACAATTATGATGCGTACTGTGGGCACTGTTTTATGATGAGGACTAGGGGATTTGATGATACAATTTGATGCGGACAGGGACTGTCATTTATGGTGCAAACTGAGGGCAAACGATGCGGTCTGGGGGGGCTATGATTTATGATGCGTGCTGGGGAATTTGATGCAATTTTGATGCGGACTGAAGGCTATAACTTATGATGCGGTCTGGGGGCACTGAGCAGCCCACTGGACTTCCCGGGCATGCCATTGTGCACGATTAGGGCGTGATGTGAGCGTGGGTACTCTGATGGTGGTTGGTGGCATTCAGGGGCCTGCGTCTAGGAGTTCCAAGGTCTTTGCGGCATCGTGGGCGACTCTGTCTGGAGGGGGAAGGTTTCAGGGCTGTCTGCATCAAGGGGCTCCGAGAGGCGTCGTATTTAGCGTGGGCACTTTGCTGGTGACGGGCGAGGAGCAGGGTGTCTACGTCCGGGCGTGGATGCTTTGCTAGTGACGGGCGAGACGGGCGAGTAGCAGGGTACTTGCGTCCATCAAGTTCGTCGTATGGGCGTGTGTGCTTTGCTGTTGACTGCGCCGTGTCGAGCCCCATTGCCTCCACCACTACTACTATGACCCACTGCTGGATCATCTCACCACTGTCGCCGCCGCGGTCACAGCTACCACCATGATCTCGGCAAAGTGTCCCCTATCACCTGTGCCCTCACAAGCCCTGACTGCATGCTGCCGGTCTAATTTCTTCTCCCGCTCGCTGCACTCTTGTCACTGCCGACGCCTCACCACTATCGCCGCCGACGCCCCGTCTCAACAAACTGCTCCTACTGGCTCCTTGATCTCAATGGCTCTGGCTGCATGCTGCCCGTTTGTTTTTATGGTCTGCTACTAGCTCTTGGCACTGCCGCCGCCGCCGCTGTCACCACCTCTGCCTCAACAACAAATTGCTCCCGCTGGCTCTGAAATCTCAATAGCCCTAGCTGCATGCTGCTCGTTTAATTTCTGGCTCCGCTGATGCTGTCGCTGCCCGCTGCCGACCCAGACTTCAACCTCAGCCTGAACAGCGAACTGCTCCTTCTCACCTTGCAATTTGAAAAGCCCTGGCTGCATTCTGTCGGTTTGTTTTTGTGGTCCTGCTCTCGGCTCGTACCAATATCACGACCCACCTCCCAAACCACCGACCCCTACCCCTCACACAAAAACAAATTGCTCCCTTTTGACCCCTGTTTTGAACTTGCCTAGGCTGCATGCTGACCCTTAACTTTTCGATTTTGGGTGTTTTGTCATTTTGCCGGCGTCCTGGACCTCCTCGCCAGCTCTCTCTGCCGTGATTTCGACGTGCCTAGGCCCCGTGCTGAGCGGTTATTTTTCAATTCTGGGTGACCCAAAGATTTGCTTTCGTCGTCTACCATGTTCTCAAGGCATCCCCTACTACAGCTGCTTGACTAGGCCTGAGATTTACTCCGACTCTCTACATTTATGGGGCTTGGTAGTGGGCTCTGCGTTGTCGTTATGGGCCTCAACCTCGTAGTGGCCCCTGGACCTCATCAACCTCGACCCTGCCTCAACCCAAATTACTCCCTCTGGCCCCTCAAATTCAAAAGCCCTGGATGCATGCTGTCTGGTTGTTTTTTGCTCCCTCACTACCTAGGCCCCTCGGCAACCCTCGAGTGTCGACCGCCATGGCGGCTGATAGTCTAAACTGTATCCTACAAATAGTGCAAATCAAGTCGCCTAGTTGCATACTGACCGTTTATTTTTCCTGCTTGATATATTTAGGTCTAGTCTTCCAACTGCACTGGAACTCGCACGCCGTGGGATGAGCGTCGGTGTGCACGCGCTATACGACGTGCACTTGAGTAGAACCACATTCCTCCATTAGGCTGTAGATTTAGCCAATACCAAGGTTTTGCATTGATTATTTTCTGAAAAAGCTACTAAACTTTTTAACTTGGTCTCCCTGTCGGTGATAAAATATTAGGACGTGAGGCAGTCTCATACGGATGATTTGACAGCTCAAATAGTATGGCTATGCGTTTATGTAAATTCAAGAGTAATTTTGGTTTGATTTGATACTCCATTACCTACATAGGCAAGCTATTGCACAAGGTGTTCCATACGACACCAAGTTTACTAGCATAGTCAAAAATATCTCTTCGGCATGTGAAGTGCTGGCGGGATGATTGCGCTGCGTTCAAACATCAAGAGCAATAAGCTCGGACTGAGCGCTCAATGGAACGCCAGTGGCAGCAAAACACGGTCTCTGCGCTGGTGATCAAGGCCACAAAGGACACCACTGTAGCCGCTAAATAGTAAACATTCTTCTCGATCTAGTTTATTTCTTAATGGAAGCAATGTCGATAACAAAGCGGAAGCGGACATCACCCTTCTCGACGCGCTCCCAAGCCTCATTGATGTGCTGGAAGTCAGTCATCTCAATATCGGCAACAATGCCCTTTTCGGCACAAAAGTCGAGCATCTCCTGAGTTTCCTTGAGACCGCCAATGGCAGAGCCACCAACATCCTTACCACCTCCCACGATGTCCTTGCTGTTGAAGTCGCAGGGGTTGAGAGAGCCAACAATGTGCATCTTACCGTGGTACTTGAGAAGAGTCAAGTAGTCGTGCAAGTCGTGGCCGACAGGGACAGTGTCAAGAATGTAGTCAAAGCTAGCAGCGTGCTTCTCCAACTCCTTCTTGTCAGTGGTGACGATGGCGGCCTTGACGCCATCAACCTTGGCCAAGTTCTCAGCCTTGGACTTGGAGGTGGTCAAGATGTAGGTATCGGCGCCCATGGCAGCGGCGAACTTGACGCCCATGTGGCCCAAACCACCGTAACCAGCAACACCGACCTTCATGCCCTTCTTGATGCCAAACTGGTGCAGGGGGTGGTAGGTGGTGATACCAGCGCACAGCAAAGGTGCGGCAGCGGGGCCGTAGATCTTGTCAGGGACGTGAAGCACAAAGTGGTCGTTGACGACAATCTTCTCTGAGTAGCCACCGTGCGAGGCACCCTCAAAGCCGTCAGGGTTTTTGCTGCCAAAGGTCTGGACCTGCTTGGTACAGTACATCTCGACATTCTCCTTGCAGGCGTGGCAGCTCTTGCACGAGTCAACAAGGCAGCCAACACCGACCTTGTCGCCCTCCTTAAAGTTCTTGACCTTGTCGCCGACCTTGACGACCTTGCCAATGATTTCGTGGCCAGTGGTGACAGGGAAGAAACCCTGCGCGCCCTCCTCGACCCAGTCATCGCGAGCAACGTGCAGATCAGAGTGGCACACACCGCAGTACTCAATATCAATCTCAACGTCCTCGGGGCCGACATCGCGGCGCTTGATTTCAGAGGCTTTGACGGGAGCTTTGGCGCTAGCAACGCTGTAAGATTTCACAGTAGAAGGCATTGACAGAAGAGGTCAATTGAGGGCTTTTATATACTTGCTGCCGTGCGTTTATATGCAGCCCAACTCTGCATATGCACGCAATGATGGCCTGTCAACGGCAACTCGGTACAGCAACGATTGCCACAGCCTAAAGTTCCTAATCAGCAACGGCTGTCCTGGTCAAAAATATTAATTCTACAGTCAACTAAGGTGAGAGTTGCTATTTTTCTGAGACAGCAACCAGAACTTGGGACCCGGCCGAATTATAGCCACCGCGGCTCAAACAAGAAGATCTCGAGATTCGAAATGGGCCTCGGCGTAAAAAGAAAAGTTAAAATGCCGCACAAGCAAAAAGATAACGACACCTGAGAGATTCGAACTCTCGCGGGCAAAGCCCAACGCCTTAGCAGGGCGTCGCCTTAACCACTCGGCCAAAGTGCCTTTTTTGGAAATTTTTTTTTGCTGTAAAAACAACGTCGACAACTATGTTTGTTTTAACGCGTATGACTCAGTAATTGTTATTTTACATACCCCCAAATCTTTTTTGTTCACTTGCAAAATCATGTTTGCATATATTTTGGCTTAGTCGTCCCGAAAAAATGTCACTTGCTTTTGATACCCTCGGTTCATTGATGGATCGGTCGACTGACGTATATTTATTTACTATCAGGGGTTCTGAGGACCCAGGGGTAGGGAGTTGGGTCGCACCAGTCAGATCTAGTCCTCGAGGGCAGTACCGGGTGGCTTGCATTTCCTGCGGCCCCGAGATCCTCAGGACCCCCGTTAATAGATAAATATACAACAAACAAACAAACAAACAAACAAACAAACAAACAAACAAACAAACAAACGAGATTTCCGCGGATAAATAAGGCAAGTGTCGCCACCAGCCCCGCTTCCACCAATTGTCGGAAAGATAGGGTGCAATCTGCTAGCTTTTTTTTTGGGCTTTAGATGATGGTCTAACGTGTAGAGTACAAATACAACCATCTGTAGTTCTCTAATGCCTTGGCATTGTTCACCACAGCTATTTTCGCTACCTCACGGTTGGGGACCTTAGAGCAGGCATTAGAGACCGCCCGACGGTTATATATAGTAGCAGCCGTGATCCTTTGGCCACCCTCCAAAGTCAAAACAAGAAACCCATTTGAGTACCCGTGCCATATTGATATGGATAAACGTCTAGGGAGTAAATTTCGTCCACCGCTCAAGTGAGAGCTCCAGTCGGCCCTCCACAACAAGTGGGTACGGGAACAAAAAGGGCATATAACTTTACCAGCTTTGGAAAAGGAAAAACTCTACTTGTCTACTTACCATTAGGCAGTCTGAAGGGCTCATTCCAGCCCCACTCGCCACAGCTGGCCTGGGTATCCTGGGCTTTCCTACATGGATATGCAACTGCGCGCTATGCACCAATTGCTCTAGTTGCGCACTAAAAAAGGTAGACAATAGTCCGTAATAGCACAATATAAAGGAGTATACAAAGCGAGAAATCCCGGTGTGGCTCGATTTACATAGATATGTTACTTTAATTGTGTTCCAGAGATTTAGTTGGAAAATGCTATTGAACGACCTTTGTAGGCGGACGTAACTAGAAATATTGTCATTTCGGAAACGTGTGCCTTATCGTAAGGTCATAGTTTGGGTGCGCATGTGGTTACGCTGACCCTTGTAGGGGAGCCGGAAACAGGTGCGTAAAGTGGTCAATTGATGGGCGCATTAGCTTGGGGTAAAACAAGTGTGGCTATTTAGGTGGTTTATTTGGCTTTGTGGTCTACACACACGTCTTGAATTTACTAGAGGACATTTCGGCGAGCTAGCGCATGCACGAGCGTGCAAGGGTGTGTACGTTACATAGCTGAACAAAGAGTGGGAATTCAGCTATGGATGATGCACTGCTAGGCTTGCATTATTCAATGCGCATTTCGACTACCTTGAATGTACTTGAGCGCGCTCTGATTGCGCGTCGCGTCTGCGCGTCAGCAGCACATGCACTCTTTATCTGAAACATTACTTGAATGCGTAATTTACATGCAGCCCTGGCTATAAAGTGAGGACTTGCCTCCTCTCAAGCCAGGTGCTCTCCGCACCTCACCAGGATCAGGGCCAGGAAAACGACCAGGGGTGCAGTAGAACCAGGACCAGGACGACGAGACCTCATTATTAGCGCTAGAATTTGTGTAAACTCAACTAAACTATAGCCTAGTAGCCGCAATTGCTCACCATTTGACCTGGTTCCATTGATCTGCTCTGAGCACAGGCAAGGAAACGAGTGAGGACTGCGGCAGCGCATGCCCAAGCATTGTTGCATTTGGAGCAGACAACCTTTGAGGACATTTTTATGGACAAATGCGCGTGCATGATGGTCAACGAAATCACGTGAAGCTCGCGACCCTCCTCACGTGAACAGAGCGCAGTTGCATCACGAGGAGACGGGCAAAATTGTGTGAAAGATGGTACCTTAACTAGATAATCCAGGAAATTTACCAACAAAAAGAGGTACTCCGGGCTTGAATATGCTGCTGAAGGCCTTAAAACTAATTCAAGTCGACACAGGCTGGAAAAGTCACGTGCCCATCGAATTTCAAATCCCACAATCGTGCAGGCAGAATATGCACGATCCGTCATCTGCAGGATCACTATATTAGGGCAACTACTGCCTATATTTTATCAGCTCATCAAATGGCCTCCCTTCCTCCTCAAGACTGCTGTGCCCAAGGCTTCAAGCATGAAGGCTCTGTGACTGGCAAAATCGTGCCCATCAAAGAGATTGATGTTTATGTGACAGGATCCACAGACTCTAAAAAATCTGTGATCTTCTTGCCGGACATTCACGGAATCCACTTTGAAAACAACCAGATGCTGGCAGATAAGTTTGCGGCCGAGGGCTTTTTGGTGTTTTTGATTGACGTATTTGACAAGGACCCCTTCACCGGCTCGCTCGATGGTGCTTCAGTCAGGGAATGGCTTCAGGCTGGCAACCACCTGCCGCCTGCCGTTTATGGCCTTGTCGACAAGGTTTTGACTGGAATCAAGGAGCAGTACAAGCCTGCGTACCTGGCGGCTGTGGGCTACTGCTTTGGTGCTAACCCTGCTCTTTGGCTGGCCAGCAACAAAAAGGTTGACACTGTTGCAATTGCTCATCCTTCCCTAGTTACTGAGGAACTTGTGCGTGGGCTCAAGACTCCCCTGTTTATTGGTGCTGCCGAGACGGATCGTGTCTTTACCGACGAGCTGCGCCAAAAATCCGTGGAGATTCTGCGTGAGATCAAGGCAGACTACCACCTGCAATTGTATAGCGGAACATCGCACGGGTTTGCAGTGCGCGGCGATCCCAAGGACCCGGTGGTTGAGGCCGCCAAGGCCAAGGTGTTTAGCGAGATGGTCTGGTTTTTCAACAAGTACCTTAAGTAGCTATATCAAGTTAAGAGTCGCCAATCAGCACTTTGAGCTACGCACGGAACCCGGACCTGCGTCTACCCCGGATTATGCAAACTTCCCTGCACAGTGGGATGCAGCCACGGCGGTGGTGGGGGAAGGGTCTTGGCAAATCTTAACGTTCTAGACCGTGCAAAGCGCAGGGCCAGACTCGCATCGCTTAGCGACTCAGGCGTTTTGAAATTTGTTAATCCGCGCAATTGGCCTATTGCTTGCGGTTTACGTGCTGCGGCGACCCCTGTTTTTTGCGGGGGGGAGTTAAAGTGTGGCAGCAGAATAAAGTCGGCGGCCGCGATGCAATTGATTATTTAGTTTAAGTTAAATGACTCCCCCTTGTTGTTAATTGCACGCTCACGTCCAATCAGAATGGTGGCACGAAAACAAATCGGGGAACATTGCGGGAGTGACTAAGCGCATGTTCCCTGCCCACCACCCCGCGGCAACCACTATATAATGCATGACCACCCCACATTATCTCCAACTCCACAATGGGCACCAATTCCGACACAGACACCGATATTGTTACATTGACCCGCTTTCTGCTGCAAGGGCAGTCCAAGGGCGCCACTGGTGACTTTACGCTGCTGCTCAACTCGCTCCAATTTGCATTCAAGCACATTGCCCACAACATTCGTCGCGCCACGCTCGTGTCCCTCTTGGGCCTTTCGGGCACTGCCAACTCGACTGGTGACGATCAAAAGAAGCTGGACGTGATTGGCGACGATATCTTTATCAATGCCATGAAGGCCTCGGGCAAGGTTCGCCTCGTAGTTTCCGAGGAGCAGGAGGACCTGATTGTGTTTGGCGGCAGCGGGCGCTATGCTGTTGTTTGCGACCCCATTGACGGCTCAAGCAATTTGGATGCTGGTGTATCCGTGGGCACGATTTTCGGCATTTACCGTTTGCCCGAGGACAGCACCGGCTCGATCAAGGATGTGCTTCGGCCCGGCAAGGAGCTCGTGGCGGCGGGGTACACCATGTACGGCGCCTCTGCCAATTTGGTGCTGACCACCGGCCAAGGCCGTGTTGATGGGTTTACGCTGGACGACTCGCTGGGCGAGTTTATTTTGACCCACGCCGACATGCGCGTCCCCGACTCGCGCGCCATTTATAGTGTCAACGAGGGAAACTCCATGTACTGGAGCGACAATGCGCGCAAGTACTTTGAGGACCTCAAGTTCCCCGGTGAGGGCCGCAAGCCCTACAGCGCGCGCTACATTGGCTCAATGGTTGCCGATATGCACCGCACCATCCTTTATGGCGGCATCTTTGCCTACCCTGCCGACTCCAAGTCCAAGCAGGGCAAGCTGCGTTTGCTGTACGAGGGCAACCCCATGGCGATGATCATTGAGCAGGCCGGCGGGCGGGCCATCAATGACGAGGGCAAGCGCATTCTCGAGCTCGAGCCCACCGATATCCACCAGCGGTGCGGTATTTGGCTCGGGTCCAAGGGCGAGGTCGACAAGGCCGAAAAGTATTTGCTAAAGTAGATAGATCATGATGCTTTGTATGGAGAGGGGCGGGCAAATAGGGCAAGGGTGTGCAGGGGTGTGTGTGCATGTGCATGTGCAGGCGTGTACCACATGGGCTTGGCAGGGGTGCAGCTGCATAACAAAATTGAATAAACTAAAATCGCGCACTTTTAAATGCTTCAAAGCCACTGGTGCCAGTACTGGAACAACAAGGTTTGAAGTACTCCAATACACCTAGGGCAACGCTGATGCCCGCAAAAAGAGGACGCACTTCAGAGCCAGTGTACTTGCCCTGTACATACCCCCATAGGACCCCAAGCTTAAAACCAACAAGCACAGCTTGAACAATTGTATAGATACGACGCTCTTCATAGTGCTGCTGAGGAGCACTAGCCTTTGCACTCGCCTCACTGGATCTAAGATGAGGCTTGATACATTTATGGTAGTACACTTGACCCACTTGCATCAGAATAGGGACGCCAAAAAGTCTACGGGCCATTTCGCCGTCAGTGTACTCGCCATATTGAACATGTCTCCAAAAGATCCAAATCCCATAACCAATAAGCAGGGCCTGAACGAGCAAGTAGAAACGCACAATCTTTTTGGCCTGTGGGCCAATATAGCGCTGGCCACAAAGTTTCTCTACAGTGATCATTGATGTGATAAATATAGAATGGCAAGCACAATCGAGCCGTTTGAGCCGTAGCGGCCCCACCTCATGCAGCTTAATCACGTCACATGCATGAGCGTCTCGGGGCGTGCATGAGATTGGTGAACTAGTGGCAGAGCTCATCGTGGGCGTCAATACGGTGAAGGTTCAGAGCATGGGAGCAGATGCGGTGGTGCATGCATGCATGTGCAGCTTTCTGGGAGCTGGGAGCCGGGAGCTGGGAGTCAGGGGGGTACCCAAGAACTACCCAGCGGCATGTGACCCAGCACATTGTGATCCAGCACATTTCACATCAGAGAATAACCCCAGCAGACTTCTCCCGCGGAACGCTCACCCTCGCCGCAGTCTAGCCCCCCCCAGCTTAATACAAATTTCACTAAAGCTTATATAGACTCACAACTCGTATGTCGTCGCCGCTCTCGCTCTACAGACAGCTTTTGCGCACCGCCACAGACTTTAGCGGCTACAACTTTCGTCAGTATGCCATCCGGCGGGTCCGGGACGCCTACCGCGCGAACCGGGACGCCTCCCCTGAGCAAACGACCCAGCTCATGCTCGAGGGTCGCCAGCAGCTGTTGATGCTCAAACGCCAGACCCAAATTTCGGGAATGTACACCGTGCCCGATTTGGTGATTGAGGGCAGACCATAACCTGCTCTCCACGGCCCGCCAATAGTTTAGTTTGTAATGTATTTGCTTGTCCCCGCGTTGGCGGCGCTCGCGGCTTTGGGATTGGCCAGTTCGGGCGACCGCCTACCCGAGTTTGGCCGCTGCCTCGAGCAGTGCACGGCCGCTTGCCCCCGTGACATGGGCCTGCTCCGGCTGCTGCTGTGGACGTGTGAGGCAGACTGTGACTATGAGTGCCAGCAGCTCTTGACTGCCCAACAGCTCAGCACCGGCTCCCGGCTTCATCAGTACCACGGAAAATGGCCGTTTTTGCGTATGCTAGGCGTCCAAGAACCGGCCTCGGTGATTTTTTCAATCGCCAACTTTTATGCAAACTACAAGGGTCTCGAACTTATTTCGGGATTCCAGGGGCCGCAGGCGGCAATCTACAAGGCAATGGCGTTTGTGGGCATGAATACATGGGTCTGGAGCTCGGTGTTTCACGTGCGCGACTACCTCATCACCGAGCGCCTCGATTACTTTTCGGCAATCTTTAGCATTTTCTTTGGCCTGTTTGTGGTGCTGGTGCGCGCATTCAGCCTTGGCCGCCAAGCAAAACTCGCAGTGGCCGCCTGCCTTGGCGCCTTTTACTTGTACCACATACTCTATTTGAGTTTGGTCAAGTTTGACTATGGCTACAATATGCTTGTTGGTGTTGTTGCTGGCCTCATTCAAAATGCTCTGTGGGTGGGCACCTCTATCGCCACTTGGAAACGGACCAACGACCGCCGGGATTTGATGCCCATCGCGCTCGTTGTGGCGCTGTTTGCCGGTATGTCGTTTGAGCTGTTTGACTTTTCGCCGGTATGGCTTGTGTTTGACGCGCACTCGCTCTGGCATGCAGCCACAGTGGTGCCCACGTACCTTTGGTTCAAGTATATGGCATTTGACTTGAATAGGCGCACAAAGTTGGACTAGGTCCTAACTGGTTCTGTCTGGGTCTGACTAGGTCCCCATAATAATCATATAAGGTTTAGCATCCATGTCTTTGCTCTAGTTACCGGAACCCGCCCTGTCCAGTCTTGGAGAGTGTGTTGTCGAGACCTACCTGCGACCGCACGTTTTGCAATAGATACTGTTCGCACTCTCAATGCGTATAGATAGCTAGCTATTTATTCATACTCTTTAAGCAAACCAAGGACCTCGCGAGTGAGCTCGTCAACGCGCTGAGAGGTTTCCGCCTCTGCATAGACACGCACCACATTCTCTGTTCCAGAGGCGCGCACAAAGGTGCGACCACCCTGCTTCATAAGGGCATCCAGTTTGGCCTGCAAACCCTCAGGGGTCACGAGGCGGCGCTCGGCGTCAGTGGTGCTAAAGGCCGTACGGTCACGCACAAGAGCCTTGCTGAGCTTGTTGGGGAGGTCCGTGTAGCACGCGTTCCACTGCTCAGGAGTCCATCCCCTCAGGGCAAGGATTGCAACAACCATGAGTAGGTCGGAAACGGCATCACCGACTGCCTGGTTGATGAGCTGGTTAAAGGCAAGGATCTGGGCATGTTTGGGGTCGGTGGGTGTGAGTTTCTCAATGAACTCGGGCTTGAATACTACAGTTCCGTGCCCGTTAGCCTCAAAGTAGACACCCACATCGAACTCCACGGCCGCGTGGTGCAGGTGTTTGACGCCCGTAGGAGTGCAAACGGTGGGCACGTCCTGCTTTTTGAGGTACGCAGATGAGGCACCATTTGCGTACGCGGTTTGGACAACGCCGAGGCGGGTGCCCTGGGGCACGAGTTGACGGAAAAAGTCCGCGGCCAGCGTCGCGATTTTATCGCCATCCAGCAGGTGGAATTTGCCAGCTGAAGTGTAGTAGAAAACCACGCGGTCTGCATCGCCGTCGAAACTCGCGTAAAGCTGGCCATCCACCGGCTCGACGCCACTCGGCAGGTGCTGCGACGTCTTGACGTGGTCGGCTCCACAGCCCACATTGAGTGCTTGGGGATTGGCACTGTCGTTTGCAATACTGAGCTCGAATGGCAGCGCGCCCTGTTCGCCACTCTTGAGGCCCTTGAGAGCCAGGGCACCCACGCCATTGGCACAGTCCACAGTGATTGCAGGCAGCTTGTGCGAAGCCACGAGCGCCTCGAGAGCCCGGATATGTTTTGCATAGTACCCCTTGAGGGTCGGCAGACCAAACGTGGACTCGTTTTTAGCCCGAACAAGGTAGTGCAACTGAGGGGTGGTCACAACACCCACATCGGCCACTTCAATGAGCCCAAATCCTGTTTTCAATTTTTCCACAAGGTCTGCACCGCTGGGACGGGTATCGCGACCCACGACAACGCGCGCAGGGCCCTCGGAATCGACGCCAAACTCGGAGTACAGCTCGCGCAGCGTTTCCTCGGGGTTGGCCGCAGCAGCAAGCTGCGTAGCGTACTTTTCCCACGATTGCGGCAGCATTTCACCAAGCGGCTCGACAATTTTGGCGCCATTGTCCTCGGGGGGGTTGTGGCTGGCGGTGACCATAACGCCAACGTATTTGCCGCCGAGAAAGCGGCTGCGAAGGGCCGCAAGCATACCAACGCGCACGCAGACCTCGGGCAGTTTATGAGCCTTGTCACGAAATCCAGCTGTTCCGTATGCGATCATGTGGAAGGTGGTTGTAAATGTAAACAGAGACCCCTGCTCAGGGGTGCATGGGGTCAGCTGGGGGTGCAGCTGCGCCAGCGGGTCAAAAATAGAACACCATTTGGGCAAATAGATATAAAAGTAAAATTCTATATATATCTACTATACCCGCTACAAAGTCAGGACGGAGGTCTCCCGCTGACATGGCTCCACCGCTAAAACTGGTGGCTCCAAAAGCCCCCGATTGTCCGCTTGAAGAGCTTGTACAATACGATTGCATTTTGAAAAATCGTGAGATTGAATGCAATGAAATTAAACGGTTATTTGCTGTGTGCAAAAACCGTACCTACGAGGTCCCCCGGGGTCTCGCCGAGTTTAGGCAGGCCTCAGAGGGTCTAAGTGCCCAGGGTGCCGAGGCTGTCTGAGCCCAGAGTAGCGCTGCAGCACCCCTCAAAATTCACTCTTAATTTATTCTATAGCTATAGCCACTACCCTTAGTACTCCGTGCTTCGCTTCACTCATAAGTCTCACCCTCACGAGGCTGAGGCAACCCCGAATTGTGCGGCTGGGCCATCTCCTTGCGGATCCCCAACAGCACCTTCTCCATGGTGTACTCCTCCTTCCACCCAGCAAGGCACGGCACCTTGGCCGGCACGACGTTGCCGTTGGAGTCAACGGCAGGAACGTTGACTTTGGTAAGGAACTTGACCACGGGGGGCTTTTGCGGGTACTCGGGGCCGCAATTGATGGTCACACAATAGATGCGGTTCTCGTGGGCGCTGCGGGGAGGCCCCAGAATCGTGCCGTTCCAGTTGGCCATCTCAAAATCGTCGGGGTCGGCCAACCCGACCGAGCACGCCTCGGATCCGTGGCCCTTTTCGCTTTTCTCCAGCTCATCCAGCAGCCTAAAGCTTCGCGGGCTTGTTAGTCTATTCAAAACTTTCTGGTTTGTACCTACACCTTGACTGCCATGTCAGCTAGCGACGACGAGCTGCTGCGGATCTATGAGCAGCTGGCTGCCAAGGATGAGGAGGTGGCAAGGTTGAGCGGGGAAATAGATTTACAGCGTGAGGCCTCTCTTGGTGCGGAAAATGAGCTGCGGGCGAAGCTCCAACAAGCTGAAACAGAGGTCAAGCTGGCCAATCAGTCCAGCAGCCAATTGCGGAGCAGGTGCGTCCAGTTGGAGGCTGAACTTGATCGTGCTCGGTGGGTTGGTGCTGGTGGCAAACGTACCGCCGAAGAGGCTGAGCTTCCGAGTGCTCAACGACGGTGTGGGCCGGCCTCTGGGGTGACCCCTGGGGAGCTCTCTGACGCGTCTGGAGCTGCCTCTGACGGTCTTTCCCATGCTCAACTCACCCGAGAACTCGCCTTGGCGCGCGCACAAATCTCGGATTTCCTTGTAACTGGCGTCATAAACGAGAGTCTCCGCTCCGAAAATGCTCGGCTCCGCAGCGACCTCGAGGCGATGCACAAGCACAAAATTGAAAACGAGCGTTTGGAAGCCACAATAGCTCAACTTAAACGGGCGGCCGCAGCCTGGGAAGCCTTTTGCACCGACAGGCGCACCTCGCCCATGGACTTGGCGTACCGCGCCGCCGAGGCGGAAAAGCGCCTTGAATTTTACAAAGACAAGGCACAGCAACATTCAAAGGCTGCGCAATGGTTTAGACGCGGAAACCAGGCTTTGCAAGCCTCGGAAAAGGAGTGCCAGGCCCTGCGCCAGCGAGTGGCCGAGCTCGACAACCAAAATGAAATGTTGAAGATCAAGGCCGAGACGTTGCAGGCAGCCTCAGAGAATGCTCAGGGCGACTTTGCCGCACTCACTGCCAAGGTGAATGGGTGGGTACCCACCAATTTTGAGCCGCTTTCCCCCTCGCAAGAGCCGTTCACCCCTCCGGAACTTCTCAAACTTGCTCAAGACCTCCTTGAAACTAAAACCCAACTAAAAGATGTTGAGCACAGGCTCGCTTTGAGTCTCCAGGCCCTCAAAGCGGCCCAACCCCCCATCGAAATCAGGGAGGTTCAAAAGTGGGACCCTGAGCAGTACAAACAGGTTCAGCACGCCGCAGCCATTGAACTCGAAAACAAGGCTCTACTCAAGGATGCAGACGAGTGGGAAGACGACTCGCCGGGGCGCGTGCTGCTGCTTCAGACGGTTGCTTCTTTGCATGCTCGTCTTGATGATGCCGAGGCCAAGCAGAGTCAGGTGAGTGCCAAAAGGGCTCAGGAAGTGCGCGACGTCAAAGCTGCCAGCAGCGCGGTCCTTGGGTGGGCGGTGGAATCCCTAGAAAACCAGGTTTGCGTGCGGTCCACCACGTCCAGTGACCTCGTGTACATGCTCGAAAAGGGCAACAACTCAAAGCTGCTGGCCCGGTCGCAAGCTTTCCAACAGGAATTCGAGCTTTGGGTCACCCAGCGCAACGCGTTGCCCGAGTTTTTCGCCGCCGTGCTGCTGGCTCAATGGGAGCGCACACAGGGCGTATAAAATGCTATTTATAAATAATTAATCCGCGTGCGCCTTGGTGTGCGGGCGCGGGTCCAGCGTGCTCAGAATGAACTCAGAGGCTGCAGGGCCGTCCAACACCTTCATATACTGAGCTGGAATGAACCGTGGTAGCATTGCCCCCACGACCATAAACAGAATTAAGACTCCAGGAAATCCAATGGCGCCTTTTGTCTCGGTGATGCCCACCTCTGCGCCGGCACCTATGAGACTCAGAGCAACCACAGCCAGAAGGTACTTTTTGGGGATATTGTACAGGGGCTCTGTGCTGGATCGTAGTCTGCGGTCAGTTATGAGCAAACCGATGCGGCGTACAATCTCATTGTCTAGGAGAGCCGTCGACATCATCCAAAATAGGCCTGCAAGCACGCCTTGAGGCACCAGGTGCAGCACAATGAGCAGCGGCCCACACATGGTTCCGATTGTCAGGAGACCCTGGGCGGTGTTTGTGACACGCTGCTCGAGAACTTGCACGGGATGGCTCACTGTGAGTGTCTTGAGGGACTCGGGCTTGCGCGGGTTGGGGAGGTCTTCGGGCTCCTGGGGCACTTCCTCCTGGGGCTCAGCCTCCTCCTCTTCGAGCTCTTTGGGCGCAGGGCGATCAGCCAAACACTGGGTATGCAAAGGAGCCTGGGGAATCAGGCCATTAGGGGCAGGGATCCCTAGCAAACCAGCTACAAGCGTTGTGACCCCCAGCAAAAAGAAATCCCAATGAAAACTCGCGGGCTTGCGGAACCGGTAATTAGGGCCTTGAGCCATGATAGACGAAATATTGTGGTCAAAGTAAAAGAGCACCGTCAACAAGAATGCAAAGGGGATAGCCAAGAAAACGTCTCCGACATTGATGCTCCAAAAATGGATAAACCAGCCGTGGTCGCGACCCCAATTGGCGGTCGTGGGCTCGTACGCAATACCTGTATCCAACCTCTGGATGCTAAGGTCGCTGATCCGCCCAGGAAAAAAACTGAGGCCAGTGAAAAATACAACGCAGAGCGGCAAGCTATAATCGGTGATGAACCGGCGCACTTGATGATTGAAAAATGGAGTCTTGCCTCCAAGCACCACAAAAAAGAACCCAAAGATAAACATGCACAGCGCAATCACAATGGAAAAGTAGGCGCCTGCGAGCGAGGCCGCAGTTCCATCGGTTTTCTCAAACTGGCGAACCAAAAGTTGGATACCTTTTTGCAAATAAATGATGTTGATGAACATTCCAAAGATATCGCAGCTGAAAAGCGTCACATATTTCATCAAAAGCACTCCTTCAAACAGGGCAATTACGGTGTGCATTGCAAAGCTCCAGATACAAATCCAAGCCATAAACGGGAAATAAGGGGTCCCTCTTGGCTCGATAATTTCAAAAACTGTATAGTTGAACACACTGATAGGACCAGTTACCCCGACAATGCAGAGGGGTTGGCCGGCCAAAACACCAAACACAATTCCCCCCATCGAGGAGGCCAAGAGCACCTCGTTAACCCCGTAGGCGCTTTGAGTGCGGTCAAACATATCTTGGGCAAACGAAATGGCCGGCAAAATGTTTGCAAAGTACATGAAAACTGTGGCAGGCACCACCCGATAATTTATGCCATCCGTCCAGTCGCTGATATAGTAGGGCAGGCGTGCCCTAACGTCTTGGACGATGCCTCGACCAAAACTGGGAAATTTCATCGCCAAGACTTTTTGGCAACTGGGTGCAGCTTGCTGAGGTCCTCGTGCAGCACCCAGGGTATAATCACATGACTCAAACCGAGGAAAATCAAAACAGACTCGAAATTGTTTTTGGAAGTTTTGGGTTGTTTGGGTGCTTTCTAGGTGTACGCTACTACTACAAAACATGGCTGCAACAAATTGTCCGCAGCGAGAGAATCCCCAGCCGCTTTTTCCGTAAACGTGCTCTGCTGGGACGCGTTGTGAGCGTTGGTGATGCAGACAATTTCCGGTTTTTTCATACCCCCGGTGGTTATTTGGCCGGTTGGGGTTGGTTGCGCAAAGAACCCCGCCTCAACTCGCGCGGATTGGGCGACAAGACTTTGCATATTCGGTTGTGCGGCGTGGACGCTCCCGAGGCCTCGCATTTTGGCAAGCCTGCGCAGCCATACAGCAAGGAAGCGCTCGAGTGGCTACGGCGCTACATTTTGGGCCGCCGCGTGCGGGTTGTGCCGCTCTCTAATGACCAGTACCACCGTACAGTGGGTGATGCCTATGTATGGAAATGGAATGGCCGGCGCAACATTTCAAAGGAGATGCTGAAGAACGGGTGGGCTGTTGTTTACGAAGGGAAAATCGGCGCTGAGTTTAATGGGATGGAGCCCGAGTTTCGTCGGTTGGAGAAGCAGGCAAGGCTGTGGCGCAAGGGTCAGTTTGTGCAGCGTAAAGTGCAGACTCCGGGTGAGTACAAGCACAAGTATAAGTAGAGGGTTGGGAGGAGGTATTTGGCGCAGGGGTGTACTGGCACGTGCTCTGAACCGCCTGCATGCCAAGCCCAGCCAGCCGCCGGGTATTAATTTATTTATTTTCATAAAAAAATCGCTTCACTCACTCCTCGCTAGCACTTTAGATCGATACCCGCGCGATGCTCGCGCTCGCGCACCTCAAACATGGCTTGGGCACCAACAAACAGCATGCACGACGCAAAGATCGAGTAGCCCAGGCCGCGCGTCGTATGGGCCATCTCCCACAGCAAGTCTTTGATACCGTCGACACCGACCGCGAAACCCACCAAATTGGCAATCATCATCATCCAAATGTTGAGCACGGCACCCACGGCGCACAGGTGGCGGTACCACCAGCGATCACCATAGACGCGTTGCGGGACGAGCTTTGCGGCGACCATCTCGGGAAGCACAAAGAGAACAACCAACCAACCCCATACGAGTAGGCGCGGGTTGATATCGTGCCACAAAGCAACAAATGTGAACACAATTGCCGAGTTGACCACGGGGCGGTTTGAGCCACCGAGGGGAATATAGAGGTACCGCAGGGCCCACCGGTTAAAGCTACGGTGCCATGACCGCCAAAAGAGGAGCACACTATAGTTGTTGGCGACGCAGCGGACCATATTTTCCGGGGGCTCGATACCGTCCAGCAGCGCCCAAAGGCGGAAAAAGCGCCACGGGATGAGCAACTTGAGCCAAATATGGGCAAGATTGAACAGCGCAATCATTGAAATTTGTGCGGGAGTGGCGCCCTGCCACGAGCGAGTGCTGGAAATAGCCACCACATAGCAATAGTGAATGAGGAGTTCCATTGACAGCAGACACACGGCGAACCGTAGGGCGTAGCGGCCAGTGCGCTTAATGTCTATGCTTGGCAGAGGAGTGTGGCGCTGGCGCACATAGTCATTAAACGTCAAAATGGGGCCAGCGATGTAGAGAGGAGTGTAGAGGCAGTAGGCGAAGTACGCTTCCAGGGTGTAATTCGAAGGGGGGAGAGGGGCGGCGATGCGTTTAATTTCATTGGAAGAAAAGTCAACTTCGGTCTTTTCGCCCGTGGCCTGCTCCGCCTGGGCCCTGTCCAAGTTAAAGCTCAGCATGCGCAACATGGTACACTTGAAGAAAACCTGCCACCGGGCCATGGGCGCGAGTGATTCAAGGTGACCCAGCCACGGGCTAATGTGTTTGAGGGTATAGCCTTCGCTCAGCTCGTTGAGAACGAGTACAGCAATCGCAAACGACCAGTTGAGCAGGGTACCCCTTGGGAGCCTGTAATTTAGGGCCAAGATAGCCAGTATCTTGACCGCACCGAGCCCATGCAGAGCACAGATCAGCAGAACACCAAAAGCCGCGTCAAATTTCAGAGGCGCCACCGGCACAAGCCGCCGCAGCACTTGGTGCCCCACGACCAACCCAACAAGCAGCGGAAAAATGTCTCTAAAGTTGCTGTACTGGGAATCCGAGTTGTCCACGGGCCTCCCCAGCCATCCGGGGCTCAGCAAGTGTGAAAATTGGGCATAGTTTGGGTTGGAGGGCTGCGAAACGTCGTACGGAGCCTTGACCATCAGGGGCACGCAAATGGCAAAGCATACCCAATAAATAAAAAATTCCTTGGAGAACCAGCGCGCGGGGCACGCCCTTTGCGTGACGCGTTTGCGTTTTTCGGGGTCCCCAGACGCGCACAGCCGCGTGTCCAATGACTCCACGCTGAATAGGGACATGTTCGTGACGCCACCGGTTGGGAGCTAAAAATGAGGCGGCGTGGGGAGCGAGCGAGCGTGCTGAGTCAGTGTCAACGCTCTCCATTTCGCTTGCCAAGCCAAGGCAGCCAGGCACACTTTTGCCAAGCTGTGGCAAGCGGCTTAGCACCACCTAAATTGATTAGAACTCGCATGCCCACATATAGCTTGACACATGTGGGTCTAAAAATTTAACAATTAGCGTTTGTATCTTATCATCCTTGTTTATTTTTCACTCCACCTTACCCCACTCTACTTGTTTCTCGAGGCAATGCACCCCACGTGACTGAAAAGTCCAACCCCATTTACTTGCCTCTTGTTCAATATGGCCCCGCTTGGAGTGTAACAGCTACGAAACGCGCCAAGACTGCCCGAGACTTGACCGATATGCATGATCTCCACTATACATCTACCTGCATATACGCGAGAATAGACAAGGGAAGGGTGCAACCGTGGAGCGAGGGGTAACGCATGAGCGGCTGAGGGGAAGTTGAAGTTTTTGGGCAACCTACACACTATTTGAATAGCATTGTAATCGATCTATAGCTCTAAAAACCAATTGAGCCTTCCGGGAAGTATCCGCACGGCACTATTGTCGAGACCACCTTGTGACTTGAGAGGCGTCGCATGCTCGGAATGCCGCAAAAATAACATCGGCCAAGATGTACGTTTGCTTATTGGCTAAAATAGTGGCTTTAGATATACCAAGTCCGACACTTTTGCAGTTCTCCAAACACGTTATGTGCCCTTGCCCCGCTACGCGCGCGCGAGCGCGCCGCTTCTCGCTAAGCGAGAAAGCGGGGATCTCCAAAACATGTTTCCTAAAATGGTCCCATGTCTCTGTCTTTATTTTAGCGGGGTTGCTTGTCTCAGAGGCTTGGACCTATTCAATTAGTTACGCCCTCTGATGCGTTTCACCATAGTACAAAGACAGCTAGGCGCACTGTAACTGCATGCATGCGAGGGCCTCAATAAAATTAGCAGGGGTCTATGTTTGGCATGAAAGGGGTAACTGGCTCTCAACAACTCGTTTAGTCGCATGCGCCGACACTTGTTGCTCGTAAATCTCGACAAATACCGCAAACCTCGAGCTCCAACACCATCTTAAGTGCCCCCCCCACATTTCGCTTAAGTGGGTTAGCCCCCCTTTTGGACGGGGGTTGACACTGGTTGTCCCGATCTGCATGTATGCAAATGCATGCACACTCCACATGCATGAGCACGCATAGAACCCCCTCTCAAGTCGCGCGCGTATATATAACCAGCACTCGCCCATCCCCAAACACACTTCTCTACAAGTACCCAAATGAACGCCAAGAACGTTGCCGCCCTCGCTCTCCTTACTGGTGCCTACGCCGACATTACTGCCGACGCCAGCGGTGTTGCCTCCTACGCCAGCATCCTCAACTCCCAGGTCAGCGCCTTCTCCTCTGCCCAGGGTATCAACGGTGCTCTCGGTATTCAGGGTACCTACCCCACTCTTTCCAACTACGTTGTCTCGCTCAACTCGGAGCTCGGCTCGGCCAGCAGCAGCCAGATCAACTCGGACTACGCCGCTCTTTTGGTTAGCTTGACCACCAACGTGTCCAACCTTCTCAACAACCTTGCTGGTAAGGCCGCCGACTTTTCGGCTGTTGGCGCTGGCAGCATTGTTTCCGGTGATGTCACTGGTCTCTATAGTCCTTCCATCTCCATTGCCTCCAAGCTGCTCTCGCTTGCCTCGGGCAACTGCGACCTCATCAACTCGGTCGCCCCTGGTTTGGCCAGCCTCGACGCCGCCTTCTCGGCCGCCGCTACTGCCTACTCCTTCTCGGCCACTGCTTTCCCCACTGTCAACTGCGCTGCCAGCTCTAGCTCGAGCTCTGCTGCTTCCAGCTCTGCTGCTAGCTCCTCGAGCTCCGCCGCCAGCTCCAGCTCTAGCTCTGCCGCTAGCTCCAGCGTCAACTCCAGCGCCAGCTCCGCTGCCAGCTCCAGCGAGGCCAGCAGCACCTCTGCTGCTCCCTCCACCAGCTCTGGTTATCGCTGCCGCGTGCCTGCTTCGGGCACCGTGTCTGCCTACATTACCACTCTTGCCTAAGGCCTAAATTAATTATGCCGTATGTATTCCCTAATTAAGATTAACTGAGAAAAAGTGACTGCCAGCGTGAGCCAGCGCGAAGAGCTCAATGAGCTCGCGGCCTGCACGTCGATGCAGGTTAATGCGCCGTTGATGCATCACCCGCACCCGCGTTGGAATGAAATGCATGCTGACTCCTCACGGCGTAACTGCTCTCCGCAAGTCTCTGCAAGGCTCTGCATGCACGGCAGTCGACATTTGACAAAAACTGGCTATATCCAGGCAAGCAGTTATGCCGGGGTGCGTGGCGGGCTGCATCTGTTGAGGGAATTCTGAGGGTCCCTGCCCTCGCTTGGCTTTGCCGTCGCCGCTTGCCTTGCCCAGAGCGCCTCGCCACACTTTTGCCACATGCTCCGAGCAAAACGGTTTTACCGCGTGCTCGCTATAGAAACATCGTGTGACGATACGGCCGTGTGCCTAATAGACCGTCAAAAACAGCCAAAACTCATAGATCACCGCAAACGCACCCTCAACAGCTCGTACTCGGGCGGGATCATCCCCAGCGATGCCATGAGCTTTCACCTGTCCAGTGTGGGTCCGCTCGTCGAGGAGGTTCTTCGCGACCATGGCCGCCAAATAGACTTGGTGTGTGCTACACGTGGACCGGGAATGTACTCGAGTCTTGCTGCAGGACTACAAGTCGGCAAGGGCCTGGCTCTTGCATGGGACAAGCCGTTTGTCGGTGTACACCACATGCTGGGCCACCTGCTAACGCCGCGTTTTTTTAAGAATGGGCCTCATTTCCCGTTCCTATCGCTTCTAATTAGCGGCGGGCACACGATGCTCGTGCTGTCAAAGAGTGTAGCCGAGCACCGCATCGTTGCAGAGTCGATTGATATTGCTGCCGGCAACGCTCTCGACAAGTGCGCTCGCCACCTAGGGCTCGAGGGAATAATGCTCGGCAAGGAAATGGATTTGTTGTGCCGTGAGGGACCCGTGGAGGACATCCAATTCGAGGTACCCCTGGCGCTCGAAAAGCCAAATAATGGAGACGTGCACCGCGCAGCATACAGCTTTGCTCACTATAGCTCTCTTGTGCCGCGCATCGCCAAAAACTTGGGTTTCGAGCCTGTGGCCGCGCAGCCCGAGTCAGTCAAACGCGCGTTTGGCCTAAAATTCCAGGGCGCCGTGTTTGAGCACATTATGCGCAAGTCGCGCCTGGCCATCCAGCAGCTCGTGGACGCCGGCGAGCTTGCCCCGGACCAGCCAGTGGACTTTGTGCTGTCTGGAGGCGTCGCCGCCAACTCGATTCTGCGCCAAAAGCTGCAGCAGATGGACTCGCCCGTTCCACTAAAGTTCCACCTGACGCCGCTTGAATGGTGCACCGATAACGCTTTAATGATTGGATGGGCAGGAATCGAAATGTACGAGGCCGGCATGGGGCTTGGAGTCGCGGCCCCACCCGTGGCAAAGTGGCCCTTGCATGAGATTGCCCAACTCTGATAACTGTACATACGAAACAAGCCTAGTCTGTAGCTCTGTTTTAGACCATTTTGAGCTTTTGAATTGCCTTTGAACGCTAATTAGGATCTACGGCGAAATATCACATGCCAAATTTTGTTGAGTGTTGAGAGGGGTGGGTCCATATAAACTGGGCCTCCCCCATGCGATGGCACAAGTGTACATGACTGGTGTCCTCAATCGTGCTGTTACCAGCTTCAATTATGTTTTGAAAAAGGCCGGCGACGTGCTTGACCTTATCCCTTTTTAACGGCGCTCCTTGCCGTGTCTCCTCCCTTTCCCCCCTGCTGCCCGTGGGCCCACGCCCGCCCTGCTCTAATCTTCGCTTATGCGCTCGCTCTATAGAATAAATATTAACCCGTAAAAGGACACTCGTCCTTTGCCCGACGGCTGGGAATTATCGGCTCCTCGGGGTACACATCTTTGAGAGTTTCCCAAAGCGAAAAAGACATTTCAGAGACAAACTGGCTGCGGTCCCTAGACTCGCTGTCGTGCTGCCTAAAGTCGGCTTCCTCAAGGTGCGCTTCAAGCATCCCATCCTCAATCACATAGGGGTCTTTTTCGGTCTGGTTCTCGGCCGGCTCATAGTCGCAGGGACGAATAAATAGGGGGCGAAGCAGCGGAACGTCCTGCTTGTACGAGATGGCAACAGCATTGTCACGCACTAGAAAGCTCGTGTAGAACAGGTTCTCGATCGTTTGGCTAAACGAGTGCTTGTTGAACGCAAATTGGTATATGGGGATGGGCTTGCGCGTTTCAAGGTACAGGTCTTTGAGCGCGAGCTTTACCTTGAGGATAGCCTGCACTTCTTGGTTTTGTTGTTGCTCTGCGTCAAATGCCACCGTCTCCTTGGCAGGGCCCTGCTCACGGTGTGCCCTCACAGCGGTGGCGCGTTCCTTGACGGGGGGCGTGCTAAAGTGCCGCGTCACGGCGCTCACGTGCGCCACATCGCTCGCCAAGTCTTTGTAGGTGGTAGTGAGAAACTGGTCTAAACCCAAAACGGCGATTTTAGCCGTGAGCTGCTTCTCGAGCTGCTCATAGTCAAACTCGTCCAGGACCATTGAGGAAGCCTGCTCGTCGCATTTCACGAGACTGCTCAGCAAATTTTTGACTGTAGAGGCATCTTTCTCGAGGAGCAACGAGTTGAGGCTGTTTTGGGTTCGGCCCTGCCACAGCTCGTTGACGCGCGGCTCTAGCGCGCTGAGCGCGTTTTCACTGTACTGGCCGGTGGTGCGCATTTTGAAGATATCCTCCTCAATTTCCTCGTACTTCATGAGCGTTATAGCATCCTGCTCGCGCTCGTTGACGCGTTCTACGACGCGTTCCGCCGTCATGTAGATTAATTAAATTTGTTATTCATCGACGCGTCTCATGACCATGACCCAGGGCCAGGGCCGCATCAAACAGCTCGAGCAGGACGTTGTGCACAAGATTGCCGCGGGCGAGATCATTGTTTCGCCCAAAAATGCACTCAAGGAGCTGCTGGAAAATGCCATTGACTCGGGGGCAACAAAAATCGATGTGGTGGTCGCCGACGGCGGGTTCAAGCTGCTACACATTACCGACAATGGCTCTGGAATTCATACCGACGATTTGCCAATCTTGTGCGAGCGGTTCACCACCTCGAAAATTAGCGAGTACAAGGACCTTGAAAAGTGCAGCACTCTGGGGTTCAGGGGCGAGGCGCTAGCCTCCATTTCTTACATTTCCAATCTACAAGTGGTTACAAAAACCAGCGCCTCGCCAGTGGCCACGCGAGCCACGTTCGAGGCAGGCAAGCTCGTGGCCACCAAGCCTACCGCCGGCCTCGACGGGACCCAAATCATTGTTGATAATCTGTTTTACAATAACCCCATGCGCAAGCAAAGTCTGCGAGCCTCGAAAAAGCAAGAGTATGCCCAAATTCTCGAGATTGTGTCGCGGTACGCCGTGCGGTACAAAGGCACTTTTACCTGCAAGCAGCAGGGAGATGCGCAGCCCACGGTTGTGGCTGAAGCCAGCACGCTCGACAAACTGAGGAGCGTGTTTGGCGCTGCTACTGCGGCAGCGCTTGTGCCGGTAGAGGCCGCCTCCCCTGAGCACGGGATGGTGGCCACGGGATATGTGTCCAACCTCCAACACTCGAGCAAAAGCTCGCCCGTGATTTTCGTGAATGGCCGTCTCGTCGAGTGCAAACCGCTTTCGCGCGCGTTGCAGCTGGTCTATAGCGCGTACATCCCCAAGGGCGGTCCCTTTGTGTACCTCTCACTGGAGCTGGCTCCCGAGAATGTCGATGTAAATATCCATCCCACGAAATCGCAAGTATCCTTCCTACACGAAACAGAAATTGTGGCTGCCATCGTCGAGGCAGTCGAGCAGACCCTGCAGTCCCAGGACACGAGCCGCACCTTCTCGACTCAGACCCTGTTGACGAGCTCGTCGCTTGCGCCTCTGACTCCGGCTAACTCTGCCTCGACCCCGCAACGCTACGAGCACAAGTTGGTGCGTACTGACCCCAAGCAAACCAGCCTGGCGTTTGTGCGTGCCACCGCCAAGACTGCGCACCCGGTCCACGAATCGCCTACCAAGAACCGGCGCCAGCGCGAGCTCAATTCCGATACTCTCGAGAGCTCAGAGTTGAGTGAGCTGCCGGTGCTGGATCTAGAGGAGACTAGCCCGGCCAGCCCGGCCGGCGAGGAAGCTACCCAGGCTGAGCCTGAGGAGATACCCAACCTACACTCAATCGCGACCCTCAAAGAAGAAATCAACAACAATGTTTCCCTAAACCTCACACAGATTCTCTCTGACCACACCTATGTGGGCCTGGCAGACGCCGACCGCGCGCTGGCGGCTATCCAATACGACGTGCGCCTCTACCTGGCAGACTATGACGCGCTGGCGCGAGCCTTGTTCTATCAGATTGTGCTTGTTGACTTTGCCGCCTTTGGAACTATCCACCTTGGTAGTGGGCTACCGCTGGACGAACTACTGGCCCTGCACGACGACAAGGCCCAGCTGGTACCCGAGATTGTCGAGATGGCACCGATGCTTGAGTCATATTTCAAGCTCAAGGTCACGCCTGAAAGAACTCTAAACCAACTCCCGCTGTTGCTGGCAGATTATACGCCGCCCATGTCGCGCCTGCCGCGGCTCGTGGCCGACCTCAACGAGCTGTGCTGGACAGACGAGCAAGAGTGTTTGGGTGGGATCTGCCGCGCTATTGCTGCGTGGCACGTGCCCGACCGGCCCTCGAGCGCCGAGATCCGCGTGCTTTTTGACGCGCTCAAGGCGCGGTTCGTGGCCACCATGGACCTGCGCGAGGCCGTTGTGGAAATTGCCAGCTTGCCTGGTCTCTATAAAGTTTTTGAACGATGTTAATATGTACATAATAGCTCTCGAGCGCACTCACAACTTGCAATCCGGAGCCTCCTCCACCTGCAACTGGTCAATCATTGCACTGACGCGCGTGATGCGGCACTTGAAGCTGCGGGTAACCTCAAAGCTCTTGGCAGATTTGAGCTCGGCAAACACCTTGTAATCGGGCACCCACACGCGGTGCAAGTTGGGTGAGACGCACTCGGCGTAAATGGCCTTTGTGGGCTCCAGCGAGTCTTGGTGCTCCTCGAGCCATTTAAGAATCCAGAACCGGTCGGTTTGCTTTTGGAAGCTCTTGACAATATTTTGGCTTGTAGAAATCCACGGAATCATATTATCGAGCTCGGCCTTGCTGAGGGGGGGCTGCTCGCCCAGCAGATGCGCCTCGAGCTGCAGGTGCAACAAGATATCTTGGGCGCGGCGCAGCGGCGATGTGCTAAACGTGTAGAGGCCCAAACCGGCAACGCGGTGCGGCGCCGGCGTCGTCGATTCGGTACTTGACCGAAGAGCGCTCAGCCACTCAAAGCCCACAACGCTCTGCTTGCGGAACTCGGCCGCCTGCTTCTCGGTGTGAAAAAAGAAATCGTTGGACCTGAAAATACACGGCACGTCATTTTTGTAGCAATAATTTGCAATTGCTGAGTTGGCCTGCAGCATACACTCTGAAACAAGCAGCTGCGCGGCGTCGGCACCAAGGTACTCGAGCGTCACTTTGTGATCCTTGGCCTTGGGCTGCATGTTTGACTGCAGCACCATATCTGTGATGGCATGGTTGGCACGGCGCTTGGCTCTAAACGCATTTGCGAGCTCAAACATCAGGCCCAAATCCTTTTGGGAGCCTTCCTCGAGAAGCTGCTGCACGGCACCATAGTCGAGGCGCGAAACGTACTTGAGGGTCGTGGCGCGCACATCAGTGCGCAACAACGCGCCAGACTGTTGGAACGTCATGTCCACTGTGAGCGCGCGGTTATCTTTGGCGAGCGAGAACTTGTCGGCGAATGCGCGCGGAAGCATGTTGCGGCGCTCGTGCGGCATATAAATAGTCGTGGGCCGCTTGCGCACGGCTTCAATTAACTCCATAGGGTCCTTAAATGCGCTGCTGGGGTTGGAAATGTGCACGCTCAGCACGGTATTTTGGCCCTGCTGGCGCACGCTGATCCCGTCGTCCACCTCGGTTGTGTCTGAGCTGTCAATGCAGTAAACAACCTCTTCAACGCTCGAGCGCTTACCCTCGAGGCGGTCAAACCCTTGCTCGGCCACCTCGGCAAGGTGTTCATTGCGGTTTGGTTCAAGCAGCCACTGGTACGCCGTACGGTCCATAAAGGGGCCCAACTTGTGTAGCGCTCCAAAGCTGTGCGCCCAACTCAAAGCTGTAGTCTGAGTGATGGGGTTGTCGTCCTTGAATGGCAAATCAACATTGCGAATAATTTGCACGGCGGTGCCCTCGCTGAACGGGTTGGTGGTGCTGAGGTTGTCGAGGGCATAGTCCTTGACATAGTCGCGGTAGAGCGCAGGCACTTTAGTGCTGCCAGTCACGTCCACCTTGTGCGCTGCCGCCTGAATGTGCAGGCGCTCCTGGGCGCGCGATTTGATCACCACAAAATCCTTTTTCGAGAGCCCAAACTCGAGGCGGATCTTGTCGCGTACAAGGTGGTGATCTAGCACCATGCGCATGGCCAAAATAAATACGGGCGAGAGAGCAGCTTTGTGCGAGCTGATGGGCAGCGGAAAGTCAACGGATTCCAAGTCAGAGGCGGTGTGCTCGTAGAGCTGAACCATACGCAGGAAATCGTACAGGCTGGCTGTAACTGCTTTGGAATCTTTTTGGCATAGCAAAACCAAATCGCTAACGACAGGCGCCAAAGTACGTGCCAAGGCTAGGGCATCGTTTTGCAGGCTGCCCAAAGCATAGCCAACGTGCTGGTAGAATTCCACCGAGACGGCGCTATTGTCGCTGCTCAGACATCCTTGCAGCACTTGAGAGTTTTCATCCACCAAAGTTCCAAGCCTGGCGGTGATCATGGGCAGCGCAATCTCGTGCGTGACGCCCTTGGCATCGCAGGCCAAGATGGGCAAATCAAACGAGTCGGGAAGCTTTAAAACTGCGAGTACCGTTGTAGAAACCATAATAAAGTCGCCCGGCCTTATTCTTGCCTTTAGAGCAGCCCATTCGAGGCGGTTATGCGAGACTGAATTTCGCTCTGATTTTGAGTCGAGGGATTTACGGTCGCTAAAAGTGCGTTCCTGTGCGTTTGTGAGAATTTCTGCCCATGACTTGACCGGCCGCTCCTCGATCTTTTCCGAGATGGTGCTAAAAGCTCGTACAAGCCTCGCACTCGCTCGCACTCGCAGTCTGTGCATAGTCAGATCAAGGTTCAGGAAGGAGCTGTCTTTCAGACATGCAGTAGTCTATCTATAAGTTAAAATAAAGTCAACAAAGGAATGACCAGAAAGCTGGCCAAAGCACCCGAAACGAGGCCCAAACTGATCACCATTCCGATGAGGCCGCCGGCCGACGAGCGCTGCTCCGGAGCAACACACAGCGGCGTGTACGAGATGCTGGCCGAGACAAGGTGGCCATTAGTGATACCAAACAGGGTCATCACCAGCAAGTACACAATGTCGCTGGGGTTTCCGAGCCACGTGATGATCAACAGCGCCGGAATGAAGAGCAGGCGTCCATGGGCATAAGTCACAAGAGTGTGAGGGTTTTTAATTTGAAAGCGCGCGCTTTCACAGAGGATACGGCCGCCCAAATCTCCTGCATTCCACAGAAGCATATTAAGGGGCACAAAGTAGCGCATCTTAATATTCGCCGACTCGACGAAATTGGCAAACACCGAGAAGCTAAGGGAAACCAAAAAGCTCATATAGATGGCGAAAGCGGGTGCACGAATTGCGCGCACAAGATCTTTGAGCGAGTGGGCGTTGTCCTCGAGCACATTTTCCTCTTGGCTGAGCTCGATGTGGGACTCGACCGCTTTGCCTTTGAACGAGTATAGCACGTAGGCACAGAGCGCTGACGAGCTAAGGAACAAAACAATCACAGTCTTCAACTCGTCTGCGGGGTTCTTGGCCATTACACGCTTGCCTAAATCGATCAGACCCTGCACAACCTCAAGCTCGTTGGGACCGGTATCAGGGCCGCCCGCTTTGGGCGTCTTGTCACTTCCACTCAAACTAAGCGCCAGGCCAAAAATAGGCGGCACAATGCCTGAAAAAGCTTGGCCAATGAGCACTGCACGTGCCTCTTTACCGCCCGGCACAGCCTGGGTAATTGCTGTTACACCGTTTTGAATGTTTGTTGTACCGACCGAAATAAAGCACACAAAAAACAAAATCAGGTAAAAGTACGGCTTGGGTGCCACATTGAGCCATGTGAGCACGCTAAGAACTAAAAAGCCCAGCCCGATCATAAACTGGCCAAACCGGACGCGCCAACCAAAATTTTTGGGGTGCATGGCCAAGTACGAACTCACGCTGAGATTAATGACGGTGGATGCGAGCATCACGCACGACGAGTATGAGCGTTGGAGGCCAGGGTAGTCTTGGAGGTACGGCCCAATAAACATTGAGGCAGTAATAAAACAGTTCCAGGGCCATAGATATGAGCACCCGATGCTGGCATATACGAGTTCAGACATACAAAACTCCTTCCTTGACCAAGCTTTTGGGCTTTGGGCTTATCTCGTGGGTAAGGGTACGAGGAGGGTTAATCCGGGGCATGCCGACTGATCCGCTGGTGGGAGTGATTTGGGAGTGAGTGGGTTAGAGAGGTGAATTGGTTTGAGACGAACAAGAAATGCTCATGCTGAGTAGTAGATAACCACGTAGTTCAGGCAAGGGGTACGCGATTGAGGCTGCCAAGGCTGCCAAGGGTGCGGTTTGAGGGTGCAGTTTGAAGAGTCTAGCCTGCAGAATTCTATGCTAATGCTACTCGACGCTGTTAATTACCCCACAGAACTCACCATTGATCCCTTGAGCCCGACCTAACCCCACGTAGCTCCCTGCAAACATACCCTACAAACAAAATAGCAATTCCTAAATGCAGACCCTTTCGATCGCTGCACCCCAGACTGGCCTCCCCACAGGTGTTCCCATAGTTACATTTCAGCGACCTTGAACAGCTCCCTAATACACACCTCGCAACACGCGGCAGTCAATTTTTTCACCCCTTGACACCCCTTTCCACAAAGGCAACCCCTCCCATCTGACATGCTCGAACCGCCGACTCGATCGCACTCGGTGAGCTCGTCCAACGATGTGGGCAACACACTTGTTGACAGCAATATTCCAAGCTTCAAGACCTCGCACGGTACATTCAAAGGCGTCGATTGCGTCCTGGTGGCGCTGCCAATTCCCCATGCGACCGAGCACACTTCTGGGCCCATTAATCCGTTGCTGTGCGACTCGCTGGCCCCCAGCACTCATACCGCAGGTGTGAGGGTATCGATTGCCCACTTTGAGGCTGGTCGGGCGCCCCGCAAAACCCCTCGCAACAGCCTCAACCGCAACAAGAGCTCGTTCATTAGCCGTGCCTCTGCCTATGACCGGCTCACGCGCCTGCTCAAGCAGGACTTTGAATCAATGTGGGTTTCTGTTGGTAGGTCGGTGCAGCTGCTTCCTTTTGGCCCCGTAAAGAGCGACCCACTCTGGCGAGTGCTGTTCACAAAAGCGTGGCCAATCTGCCATGTGGCCGGTCCTGGCCTTGAGCTCGTGTGCGGAATGTCCTCGGGAGACATTGTGTGGCTCGATGCTCACTCCAACAAGTACACCCGGCTCAACAAGGCCGGCAATTTGACCAGGGCAGCCGTGACCTCGATCGCGTGGTTTGGCCCCGACCAGACGCAGGTCGTGGCCGGCCATGCCGACGGCAGTGTTGCCATTTACGAGCTGGATCGTGAGGACGGCGCGGATGTGATTCTGCAACCCCAAAAGGGCGCTGTTTTGGTCCAGTTGTACGCGCCTCCCCAACCGGGCACAAACCCGGTCCAGGCCTTCAAAATCAGCAACGCGCCAATTACTGATGTTTTAGTCCAGGGCGAGCTTGTCTACTGCACCTCCAGAGATGGATACCTGCGCGCCCTGCACACCGAGGACCACGTCGTTGGCCCCCTCGTCCACTCTGAATATGGCGGCATGTTTGGGGTTGCTATGAGCCCCGACAATAAATTCCTGCTTGCTGGCGGTGAGGATGATGCCGTCTATGTCTATGAACCGCTAAAAATGCAGCAGCTGTGCAAGCTTGTGGGCCACAGCTCGTGGGTGCGCCGCATCAAGTTTGACCCTTTCAACAGCGATTCGAGCCTCTACAAAGCTGCCTCGGTCGCCGAGGACGGTAAACTCCTTCTCTGGGAGTTTGACAATGAGACACTGCTCGAAGGAAACAGCATCCTGTTCCCCATGGCAACAATCACGCCTTCGCTGCCCAAGGTGAGCCAGGTGCCCTTGACGGACGTTTTTTTCCAGAAAGAGAGCATAAGTGCTGCTGGGTCGGACGGTCGTGTTTGGACTTGGCAACGCCCAGAGAGTGCGTAGGCCAGGGATTTTTTGGGCTCTCAAGGGATCAATCGACACTAGACGATTTTGTAAATCTAAAACTATCTTCTATTTAGCCGCCTAGCCACCGCCGCCGCCCAGTCGCCGCACCCCCACTCGCTAGTCGCCCCAGACGCACCCCAAACATGCTTCACATGCGCCTCGTACGGCTCTTAGACAAGCCACCCGGCCGGGTCGGATCTGTCACTTGTCACCCAAGGACCTTGAGATATTCACCAAACCCTGAGTCGCGCCGCTTCCCGCAATATGCAGAAATATTCCGCATAGGCGCAGGAATCGACAGGGCCGCGGCAGGGGTCTCTAGGCGCCGCATATATTCCATAGACTTTTTTTTTTTTTTTGTGTGGGTGCCACCCGCTTGCGCGAGCTTAATCACTGCCAAGCCTCTAGGCGATGCACTTTTGCAGTCGACGCGGCAGCCGGGTGATCAATTCCGCCAAGACTTGGGGCCTTTCCTTGCTAGGCAATGTCTTCCAAATATAGGGCGTGCCTCCCAGGCACAGCCGAGGCCCCCTTGTGAGAGTCCCCGCCGCTTGCATAATTAGATTATTGATCGGCAATGACTAGCGTACAATTCGACCCCAAACAGAAAGATTATTTATAGACTTGGGGCCCGATGAGGGTCCATGGCATTCGCAGAGAGTCGATTTGGTCCCATAGTAACTGTGGTAACGCCGCCTGAGCTAAAATTGGCCACGAATCGTCGGCGTGTGCCTTCGATCGATTCACCGGAGTGATGGCCCTAACCCCAAACGATGCATGACCCATGCGCGTCCCTAGTTCAGTGGTTGTTGTCTGATGCAAATCGCAGAACGAATGCAAAACAAAGATACGTCGGGGAAAACCCTCGTAACCTTGAGCCATGACATTCTTTTGCACAGTATCCTCCCCCACCTCACATTACCAGACCTTTGGAGCCTGATTGAAGCGCTACCCCAGCTCGAGCCTGTGGTCGATGCCTACAAGCCATGGGGGTGGCACTATGCTCGTACAAAGGATGTGCCCGAGAGATTTATGAGTTTCAGGGAATTTTTCCCGAAATTCCAGGGGCTCTACATCTGGGGTTTTGTGCAAAAGGACACTTCGATGGCCAAATGGATCGCATCACGCCCCAACTCGGAACTCGAGGAGGATCGGGGTCCAATTGTTTTCAGTATTCGTCAACGCCAAGGAATCTTTAGGAATGAGTATGGCTTTGATTTGCTCAAGCCGCTGCGTATCGACTATGACATTGATTTCTATTGTGCACAGATCGCCCTCGGAGCATACCTAATTTCCAATGGTTACCTCTTTGTTCGCGTGCCCGGTGGAGGCATCGAGCCGCTGCCGAGGCTCACAGACTGTCGCCAAGGCTCACTGGTGCAATCGCAATTTGGCGTCCAAGTCGAGCAAATGGACGGTACGCAGCACATGATTTTGCCCGTGAGCGACACTCAGGACAAGCGCATCAATGTGTTCAAGTTCCCATTCCCTAACCGCGCCCACTGCTGCTGCTACAGCTCCAATGGTCTCTGGTCGGCCATTGACGGTATGGGCATAATTGAATTCCCCACAGATTATAATGGCGGTGATAACTACAAGGTGGTGTTTACAGACATTCCCGAAAACTGTCGCTGGATGTACAGCTTTTACCGCCGGGTGGTGCACGATAGCGGCGTGAATTCCGAGACCGAAATCGTGCCCGAGTACCGCAACTGCGCCATTTATATCGGCGAAAGTGGCCAGCTCTACTTTATTGGACCCACGCGGTACTGGGACTATAAAGAACGCCGCGTCCTACACACTGCCGACTGGGACGAGGCACGGGCCAAGAACCCCGCTATGCACAACTGGGATGAGGACCTGATATGCCGCAAGTTTGAGTCACGGCTCGATGAACAACTGCGGGAAGAATTGGGCGATATCCAGGCCCCTCAAATGTCACAGTTTTGCGTGTGGGGCTACCGCTACGGCATCGGCGTGGACGAGCGCGACGCCAGCATTCTGTACTTTGACGTCAATGATATGGAAGCAAATGGCCCGTTTGTTGCCACCGATAATGTGGGCGGTATTGGAATTTACGGCGTGGGCTTTGACGGCTATGTCTACCGCCTCGACTTTTTGACTGGTGAGTGGTCCAGAGTGCCGGGCATCAAGGGCGCCAAAAAGATATTTTCCACTCTTATTCGGTGCAAGGACCGTCTGGTTGAGCTGAGTGCCGTGATGATCCTCACCAACAGCGGCGAGTTGTACCAGCTGGGGTACATTCAGGGCGCCACGATCCTGCACCAGGGCTTAACGCGCGAGGTTGCTGCACCTTCAGGGCGGCTGGATCCCACACGTTTGGGCCACTACATCACCGCGCCCGGTGTGAACCCTCGCCGGCGTGTCTTTATGAACCCGTTTAGCGATGTGCCACGCAAGATCAATCTGCCCGGGTTTGTGGAGGATATGGGCTATGTGTACAGCGAGAGTTTGCTGTATGTTGCGCTGGTCAAGGAGTGGCAGGTTTAACGTGATTGAGTGCGGCCACCTTGTCCCTCGATGCCCACCCTGACCCATCCCTCCGTGCCCCTTGGCACAGCCCTCCCCCTAATGCATTCTTTGGTGATCAGATAAATATTATATAGCTCCAAGCTCTACTTTGCTTCATTCGGCCGGCGCTGCAGCCGGTCAATCACCGCTTTAAGGCGCGTTGCCTTGGCCGACGCGTCGGGGATCGAGGATGCGCGCGGCGCGTGGGTGTGTGCAGGGGCGTGAGTGGGCGCTGGCGCGTGTGCAGTGTGCGCTGGGGCGCGTGCTGGGGTGTGAGGGGCGTGCGTTGAGGCATGCTGCGACGAGTTCAAAAGCGGCGATGGAGGTGCTTGCGCCGAGGCCTGCCCTTGCCCTGAGGCCAGGCGCGAATGTGCGCGCGGTTGCTGGAGGTCCCGATAACCCGAGACGTCCCATGAAGACTCGCGCGTACGCAGCGGCGAAAGCAGTTCATCGTGCGTTTCTGAAAAAATACGCGACTGGCGCCTGCGCGAGTTGGACCGCGTTAATCCGTCCGAAAGGTCCCTTTGGTCCCACCGCAGCGACGAGTCGGGGCTGCGGGCACCCTCCATTTGTTCTCTGTCACGTGCCAAGCGCGAGGGTGTAAATTCGACCCTCGGCGGCCCCACGGGCGGCGCCGCGGCTTGCGCAGGTGCCTGCGCGGGCGCCTTATCATCCTGATAAACCCGCAGGACATCGCACAACAGCACGCAGAGCGCATCGATATCGCCTGCTTCGGCGCCATCATAAAGGCCCACCGTTTGCGAAACAACGCGTTGCAAGAGCACAAGCACCAAGTCGCCGGGCATTTCGTGTTTTGCCGCTTGCATTGCGCCCAAAAGTTGGCGCTCTGCGTCGCGCTGACAGGTGAGCTCGAGCGAGTGTCCTGGGTGCCCATGAGAGTGCCCCTGGGATGCTGGGGGGTGGCTAGGAGCCAGAGGCGCCACACTGGCGGTTTCTCTCCCCAAATAAAAACTGTTGCGGCTGCCCGACTGCTGCGAAGAAAGCGAATAAGTGCGCGCGCGCGAAGGGGTGCGGAGGTGCGTCCCGTGACGCATATGCGCCCGGTCGTCGGCGCTTTCGAGGGACGCGTCTGCTATTGAGCGGTCGCTTTTGAGGCGCGCCAGCAGCTCGCTGGTCGAATTCATTTGGTCGCGCAGGGACCTTCGTTCCATGACAGAGCAGGGGTGTGTGGGTGAGGTGACAGGGTGACAAGGGTCAAGGCGGACAAGGGGAGGTGCAGGTAAGGTGGTTACGAGTGGGTCTAAAAGTTACGTTTTGTTACGCGTTTGTAACTCGATGCAGATCATTTTTGTCCTGCAGGAGCTTGCATGCTGCACGAAGCTGCATGCGCCTCAGCAGCTGAGCGTGCCCGGCACACGCGGCAGCCCCAAGGTACCCCTGGGCACCCCCCCCCCCCTACACAAAAAAGATATTATATACATCTACTCCAAAACAACCTTGCCGCCAAGCGCGTCAATGGTGGCCTTGATCTTCTCGGCATCCTCCTTGGGAACATTCTCCTTGAGCAGCTTGGGCGCGCTCTCGACGAGCTTTTTGGCCTCGACCAGCGACAGCCCAAGCAGGGTCTTGACCTCCTTGATGATCTTGGGCTTGGACTTTGCGTCAAAGCTCTCGAGCTTGAGCGAAAAGATCATTTTTTCCTCAACAGGCTCGGCCGCAACTTCCTCAACGGGGGCAGCAGCAGCGGGAGCAGCACCAGCAGCAGGCATCGAAATATCGGGGATGTTGAGGCGAGTCTTGAGCTCGGCAACAAGGTCCGAAGTCTCGAGGATGGTGAGCTTGGAGATGTCGTCAACGATGGCGCTAATCTTGGCGCTCGAGTTGTAGCGGATGCCGCTCACAGCAGCAAAGCGGGGCGAACTGCGGGCAATGCGCAGGCCAGAACGCAGACACGAGCGAGAGAGCATTGGAAAATTTGTCAGACTCGAGAGCGGTGAAATTTCAGAGCGACACGGCTTACGTGACTTCGACATGGCGAGCTTTCGGTTTTGCCTCGAGTGCAACAACATGCTGTACCCCAAGGAGGACAGGGTAAACCACCAGCTGTTGTACTCGTGCCGTAACTGCATGTACACTGAGCGCAGCGAGTCGAGTCTCATCTACCGTAACGAGCTCATTACGCAGCTCGCCCCTACAGCCGGCACCACCGAGAACTTGACGACCGATCCCACTTTGCCGCGCAGCAATCAAGAGTGCCCGCAGTGTGCACACCATGGCTGCGTGTTTTTCCAGAGCCAGCAGCGCAGGGCGGAGACGAATATGATTTTGTTTTATGTGTGCACTGCGTGCAGCCATATATTTAGATTGCATGAGTAGTGGGGGTGGGCCGATGGGGACACGCGAGTGATCACTCGTCCTCTGCCATATGTCCCATCACATTTCTCCTGCGTTGACGCATGCGGCTGCGCCAACTTAATATTTATAGCCATGACTAACCACCCCCCCTTTCCTATGCTCACGTCTCTCGTTTGGGGCCTCGCGCTGTTTTTCGGCCGCGCGCACGCGAACTTTGACCTCTCGACTGACGAAAGCTCATACTCAGCTTCAGACACACTCAAACTCTCGTGGACAGACGACGACTCGGAGCCGCTCATCAGCAATTATGCTACCGCAAACGTCCTGCTCTGCACCTACTCTTCGTCCAATACCCTCAGCTGCCCCATCACCTTGGGTAAGGGCGAGGATATTTCTAGCGCGACCGACCTCAGCTTTGACCTTAGTTCTGTCTCTTCGGAGGGTGCTTCGGGCCAGTACGTTGTGCAGTTTACCGGTATTTCGGGCTCGGACGCCTCAACTTACACGATTGTCTACATGCAAAGTTGGATTACATTGAGCGGGTTTACCGGAACTTCGGCCGCAAACTCGGGTACCATTCCTAGCGGCGGCAATTACGGTGACGAGGACGATGACGACTTGCCCGGCGCTACCGACTCGATTCCCAGCGAATACAGCAATTTGGCCTCGTCATGGGAAACCCCTTACGAGTACCAGCACGGCCTCACGCGTTATGCGCCGTTCCAGCCCACCCCCAACTCGACCGTGACCATGTCCATGACTCTGACGAGGCGGTTCAGCACATCGAGCGTTTCCATGTTTACCGCGTACGTTATAACGCCGCTACCCATTACGACCCTTACGCCCAGCCCCAGCGTCACTATTACGCGCCACCAGAACTATGCCACGACGCAGACCCGCGGCGGTACAGGACGCCCTGCAACCCGCGTTACGCCGACCGCCGTGGTGCGCCAAAAGCGGTGGGTAGACTAAATTTGCATTTGCCGTTCAGACGTTCGGAGTATATACTTATTATTATTGTAGAGAGCGAGATGCCCCGGGGGTGCTGGGGGCGCCTATCCTATCGAGGGCGTGTCCAACCCTAACCCTCACGTCACCAGATTGTGGGTAGTTCAGATTAGGGGTGGTTCATTGTTACGGCCCATTACGCGAGCACGAGCCCATATGTCGTCTGAGCCAAGCGAACCTATAGGTCAGCCTGGAACTGCGCCGCAGGCGGTGCCCCAGGCTCAAAACTATATGCTTATGCCCCAATTCATGCCCCGGGGAACCACGCCATACGCCATGCCATTTGGGATGCCCTATTTTCCCTTTGGAACTAGAATTATGCCAGATTACAACGCCGCTCGCGTCACAACCCCAAGCGCACCTCAGGCTCCTGCTCAAAGCAGGAAGCCCCGGACCAGCCTTTGGCCGAGCCTTTGGCTGAGCCCGAAGCGGACTTTGAGATGCTCCAAAGAGAGTGGCTCCCGGCCGAGAATAGACTACAGGCTCTGCAAGAGCGCAAAAAGGAGGCCCAGGGCAAAGACAAGGAACTGAGCGAGGCTCTACGTTTGGCTAAATTGCGCCACGCTACGCTACTAAGAAAGGTCAAGAAATTCCCTACGCCCGCCAGCTATGCCAAGCCCCAAAAAATTTACAAACCCCCGAGGGTTAGAAGGCCGCGGCGAGCGAAAATCCTAATCAGTGACACGCAACTTGCTGTGCTCAAAGCCTCGTTTGAAAAAAGCCCCTACACCAGCCTAGAGGGAAAAGACCGGCTGGTCAACGAGACCGGGCTGCCAAAAGACCAAATAGGCCTATGGTTTTATCGGCAACGAAAACAAAAGGGTGTTGTAGGAACGAAATATCAACAACAAGCCGACGTAATGCCCTTGTATACATGGTTGCACGCCCATCTCGACTATTCATGACCAAACATCGATAAACAATAGGAGCTGGCCGAAGAGTTTCTACTTTTACTGGAGCAGGATACCACGTCGTTTCGGGTCAAAAGATCTATAATCGAGACCAACAGGAGTTTAATGGAGTCTGAAGGGTACTGTCCTTGTTGTGGGAATTCTCTGTAATTATCTAGTTTGAGCTTCGCGGAGTAACAAACCCCTGCCTGAACTGCATGATGCCCAGTAAACCAGCGGCGCCCTAACCACCATCGAGGCAGCGAATTGTGGGTAGTTTAGGGGCTTTTGCACATTCCTGAAAATTGAGTGCAATTTAATAAGAATAATAAGAATTTTAGATACCAAATCTAGCAAAATATGGCAAAATAGCGCTGGAAATGTGCCCATCTTCCGCTCTCTTGGCCTGCATATACAGGGTCACGCTATGCGGCTACCGAAGCGCGCTTTCTTTGAAAAGCCCATTATTCCCCTTGACATTTAACTAGCGTCAAGGTATCATAAAGAAGGAAAGTGGCTCTGTGGTTATTGACAATCCTCAAGATATGTGGCCCGCGGCCTAGCTTGAGGTTCAGGACCTGCAAGAGCGCAAGGGCGACGGCAACGGCAGCGACAAAGCTTGGCGTACCGTCATAAAGTACTGCAATCAGCTATGGAAGCTGGTCAAGAGGGTGTGGGAATTTATTGCCAAGCCCAAGCGCCCGGTCGAGAGCTTGTGCGAAATGCTAAATGAGCAGGCCGGGCTCGAGAAGCGACCTTCCAGGATGCCTTGCCGGTGTCAGTTAGGAGCAACACCCTTGGCATCAGGACCTATCTCTACCTCTCCCAATGAGCTGGTCGCTCACTGGGCCTATAAGCACAAGACCTGCTACTCCGCAGCCTCTCGCTCTCGCAGATTTAGAGTGGTCCAAGCAGCCACGCTATTTTCACCGTTTGAGATGAACGCCTACGTCACCGAAGACGGAAAGTAGCGGCTTGTGGCCGAGACTGAGTTGCTAAGTGTACAGCAAGTGCGACAGTGATTCAAGCGCAAAAGCGCAGAAAGAGGAGTTGCTCTAGATCGCATATTAAGGGCCCACTAAATAGCTCGCTTGTTGTTTCGCAGCCATCCTGGCGAGTTTTCGCCAAGTATCCAAGATCAAAAGCGGCTAGCCGACGAGTCTGGGCTCAGTTTTCTGCTGTATTTGTTACGAGGTGTAGAAATAACCCGTCAAACTCTCTAATGCTATGCTATTTAATCACTCATGGCCTCGTCCTCAGAGTCAGAACTGTCCTCATCCTCAGAACCCTCGGCCTCACCCTCTTGCTCGCTCTCGCTCTCCTTGGACTGGCGCAGCATCTTGAGCCTCTCATCGCGCACCTTACGGCGCACAACAACAAACTGGCCAAGAGGCGTCTTCTCCCACTCCAAGTCTTTGAGGAACGCGGCGACCTGCTCCTTGTCGCGGGGTCCAAAATCCACGTTTGAGCGCTTGCGCAGCACCAGCTCGCTGTTGGCGTCCACGCGCTCGGCAAACGTCTGCAGCTGCTTGTTGAGACGCACGTTCTGAGTGTTCCTTTTGGCGAACCGCTTGATAGTAACCATCATAGGGCCGGCAATTTCGGGGAACGCAATGCTCTTGCTGTAGAGCACAAGTGACTCGGCAAGCAGGTCCACGAGTTCCTCGTTGAGACCGTTTTGGTAAACCTGGGTACCCACGTACGACTCGGGTGCGTGGATGTTGTGCTCAAAGTCAAACTGACCCAGCGAGCTCTTGAGGGCCTTGCGGGTAATGGCCGTGCTCTGGAGCACTTCGAGCAACACACTGTTCAAGGGGATGTAGACACCGGTGTGGCGGCAAAGGCGCACAAGACTGCGCACAAGGTAGAACCGCAGCGGCAGGTACGCGGGCTTGGGCACAAGATTCAGGGTGCGGAGCGTGATTTGCACCAGGGGGTGGATCAGCTGCAGCAACGGGCTGGTACTGCTTGTGAGGTCCGCGGGCATATCTTCCTGCTCCTCGACCTCGCTAGCACCAAGCGCAATCACACGGCTAAAATAGTCGAGCGACTGCACGTACTGCCACGTGTAAATGACCTTGACGTCCATGTCGGGGTTCTTCTTTTTATCGAGCGCGCTCTTGAGGTTGAGCGCCAAAGTGCGCACCTGCTGGAAGGCCATCTGGTAACCTTTGGAGGCGTCCACAGCGTACAGCATACCAAACAAGTTCTTGGCCAGGTTGATGCTCTCGAGGGTGTGCACATTGGTGGTCTTGGCGAGACGCAGCAAGCTCTCGTAACCGCTCTTGAGGAACAAGTCAAGCAACGAGTTGGGGTACTGCGTGCACGCCTCCTTGATCACGCTAAAGGTAACCAGTTTGGGCTCGTCGTCAATGTTGGGGTTGACAAGCACCGAGCAAAAGCTCTTGACCAGGTCTTTGAGGCCCTTGAGGTTCAAAAAGTACGGCATGCATTTTTGCAAGGCGCCCAAAATCTTGTTGATGCGCTTGCTTGTACCGTTCTTGAGCAACGAGCTCAAGCTCTTGGCATAAGCCTTAAGGGCCGAATCCAGGCTTTTAAAGCGCTTGTTTTGCACTGCAAGCTGGTTCTTGTCGAGAGCAAGCATCTCGCGCAAAGCCGCCGGCAAAGGACCGAGTGCCAAACCAATAAGGGCATCCACAGCCTTGAGATCGGCAATCTGTTCCTCGTTGGCAAACGCCTTGATAATGTCGCGAGCAACTGCAGGGCTACCCGGAAGCTGCTTCTCCCATTCGCGGACCTGTTTAACTGTGAGTGCCTCGGCCTCGGGCTCGCTCATTTCTTGGTCGTCACCTTCCTCATCGCTCGAGGCCTCGATACCATTGAGATACTCTTGCTCTTCTTGGTCCACCAACTCGTTGTCGTCGCCGCTGGCCTCTGAATCACTTAGGTACTTTTCAAACTCGGGGTCCTCTATTTGCTTGGCCTCGGGCTCCTTAATTGTAAACGGGTTCTTGGGCTGGGCCGGGCCCTTGGGGCCGCTGCTGGACTTTTCAGGGCGGGCATTCTTTTTGCGCAACCTGTCGCGTTTGATCTTGTCCTTGAGGTGGTTTTTCTTGAATTTTTTAGACTGCTTGACAGTACCCATTTAGTAAGAAATTTTTGAAATTTCAGTTTTATCGACTTGAGGGTTGTGTCAGCCATGCAGCGTGCATGAGCGTGCAGGAGCACTTGCCTGAGAGCTCAGCTGAAAACTAGAGCTACAAACTAGAGCTGTGAGCTATACTATATACATTACCTCCTCTTCTCCTCTTGGGCAAACCTAACCCGAACCGTACCATTCACATCGGCCTCTGCGCTCGTCACGTACATGGGTTTGGTGACCTCGTGAGACACAATGGCGTTCTTGTCGTTGGCGACATTTGAAACACTACCCACAAACCCGGCGGCAGAAGCAAGCTCCTGCGACACAAATGGCAGCACGCGACCAGGAATGCGCTGGTTCACCAGCAGGCCGTGCCGTGTGTTTTGGGTGGTACCCTTGAGCGCGTAGCTCAGGCCAATGGCTGTGCTGGGCTTGTCGCCGGTTGTGAACGAGTTGGACGAGTCAAAGCCCATAAACGAGTTGGCCATTTGCGGGTTGGTCACGCTGAACCCGGCCCCGGGAGGTCCATAGTGCTCGTGCTGGTTAACGGCACTTTGCTCGCGCTTGCCAGCCACGTAGCGGGCATACTCTTGCCTTTTGAGAGTAGCATCCCGAAGAATACGCTGGCGCTGCTTGGGGCTAAGATCACGGATCTTTTGCGTCGGTCTGGGGCCCGTGCTAAACAGGCTGGGGATCTCGCTATGAGAGCGCACAAGGCCCACCGACGCGCCCGTTTCGGCGAACTTTTGCACGCGGCGAGCGTGGGCAGCATCATAGTCAACCTCGGGCATGCCAAGACCATTGTCGAGGCCCGAGTGTGCAATGAGCACCGACTTGGCCTTGGAGGGCAGTCCGTGCTTGAGACCCCAGTTGCGGCGGTGGTGGCTGGCACTAGTGGTCTTGATCACCTGCTCACTAGGCAAACCAGCAACTTTGGTCTTGATTTCGGGCAGGGAAACCACTCTGCTGTGCTGCAAAAGGTTTTTGAACATGCTGACAGAGGGCTGGCAGGGAGCCAAGGGGAGGTCGAGGAGTGAAAAGTTGGGTTCTGGGGTACCTCGGGGGTGAAATTTTAGTGAAAAATAGCTCTTTAGTTAGAGTTTTGTAGGAGTGTAAAGTCTGGGCTCGGTCCCCCTGTCTGAACCCCAGAAACCTTAGGTTAATGCATAGTCTATCTAGAATGTATCGCTGAGCTCCAGCTTGGGCGCAATGTTCATCGCCATCAACTCCTGGAAAAGCAACTTTGCCGCGTACGGGATCTGCATGCGCACAAGGTGTTCCTTGGACTTGCACACGGTGCACCACCCATGAGCGCCCATGAGACCGCACTGCTGGCACACGTCCACATCAAACACGTCCGAGCTGTACATGAGACGTTCCAGCAGTAGTTGGGATGCGCCATAAGCAATAACGCAGTCACGCTCCATTTCACCCAAACGCAAACCACCATCGCGCGAACGACCCTCGGTCGGCTGCCTGGTCAAGACGGTGCGGGGTCCGCGCGCACGCGCGTGCATCTTGTCCATGACCATGTGTTTGAGTTTTTGATAGTAGATGGGGCCGAAAAAGATGTAGGCCTGCAGCGGCTCGCCCGTGATGCCACTGTAAAGCATGTCCTTGCCGCTGTAGTTGTAGCCATTGTCGACCAAGATCTGCGACATCTCGCTCAGCTTGGAGCCGCCAAAGCACGTTCCGTACTGCAGCTTACCATTAAGCAACCCGGCCTTGCCGCTAACAAGCTCAATCATTTTACCCACCGTCATACGACTGGGGAAACCATGCGGGTTCATGATAATGTCGGGCGAGATACCGTCGTCGCTAAAGGGCATATCCTCTTGCTGAACAATGATACCGCACACACCCTTTTGACCGTGGCGCGACGAGAACTTGTCGCCGAGTTCGGGGCGGCGGGTCTGGCGCAGCAGCACCTTGACGAGCGGCTGCTCGCTCTCGGAAACACTGAGCAGCACCTTGTCGACATAACTCTTTTCGGGAGCCTTGTAGATAAGAGGCGACTCGCGGAACTCAACGTCAGCGCCCGAGCTCGCGATCGGGTTGCCGTTCTCGTCGCTATTTATGGGAACGTGCTTGTTGACATAGACTTGACCCGAATCGATCGGTGTACCCACACCGGCAAGACCATCAGCCTCAAGAGCAGCGTGCGGGAATACAGGCCGCTTGGACTCGCCGCCATCGGCAGTGTGGAAGGTCTCGTACTTGACACCCTCGAGACGGTCCGAGGTCTGGTTACCGTAGCGCTTGAGCACGGCCGTGGCCTTCTTCATGGTTTGACAGCGGCCAAACCCGCGGTCCAGCGAGCTCTTGTTGAGCACGAGCGCATCCTCGATATCGTAGCCCGAGTACGACATGACGGCGACCATGGCGTTTTGGCCGGCCGGCAGCTTGTCATAGTCTATAAGCTCAATAGTCTTGGTCTTGACCATGGGCTGCTGCGGGTAAACCATCAAGTAGAGCAGAGTATCAATGCGGCTAAACTGGTTGTAGGCGATGGCACCGATCGCCTGTTTACCCATGGCACACTGGTAAGTGTTACGAGGACTCTGGTTGTGATGCGGGTACGGAATCAGGCCCGCCACGGCGCCAAGCACCGTGAACGGCTCAATCTCGAGGTGGGTGTGCTCGGGCGTAACGTCCTTATCGTAGAGGGCAACATAGGCATCATTTTCCTCGTTACAATCGAGGTACTCAATAAGCCCCTTTTGCAAAAAGTCGTCAAACGCCAACTTGCCCTCAACAAGCTCCTTCAAATGCTCTGGCTTGACCAAACTCTCGCCGTTTTTGAGGATGATGAGGGGCCGACAAATGCGGCCTCCGTCGGTGGCAACTTGGATGGCAGCGTGGTGGAAGTTGCAATAAATACTGATGAATTCCGAGATCTGGCCCCTGCGCCTCAGGCCGCGGAAATTCGACACAAACTTTTGAGGGTGCCGCGTGACACCAATGGGGGTACCATTTAAATAGATGCAAAAGACGCCCTCGGCGTGGAAACTCGAGGCGTCGACAAGGTTGATATCCTCCATGCCCAGCTCAAAGCACTTTTCCCAGATGGGCTCCTCCTCAAAGTCGGTTGTGATGTGGGTCATGAGCGCCAAGTTCTTGACCAGACCGCACGCCTCACCCTCAGGGGTATCAGCAGTACACAGCATACCGAACTGTGAGGGCTGGAGCGCACGAGGGCCCGAAACCTTGCGGGACTTTTCAAACTGCGACGAAATACGGGTCATCATACCCAAAGCACTGATAAACGACAGCCGGCTCAGCACGTGGGTAACGCCGGCCCTTTCCATTTTGAAACGCTTGAGGGTCCAGTTACCGGTCGAGATGGCACGGTTCATACCCATTGTGATGTTGGATGAGTGGATCGTGATGCTCAGCAGCGCATCAAACTCGTTTGTGCGCGCAGGCTTTTTGAGCACCTTGTCGATGTTGGCCTTGAAATCCGAATTGAACTTCTTGAAAAGATCCTCGAATAGCAGCGACATGAGCTGTCCAGCAAGCTCAAGACGTTTGTTACCCACATAGTCACGATCGTCAATGTTTTCGGGGTCGTCCATAGCCATGATACAACGCCGGGTCATGATGGCGATATACAAGGCCTTTTCGCGGAAATCGGCGCTCTTTACATCAACGCTAATGTGACCCACAATCAGGTTGGCAATGGCTTCGAGACCTTCCTGATAAATGCTGAGTTTGGGGGCGTTTGTACCCTTGCGCACCGTACGCACCTTGGTGCCCAAGTACTCGAGCGCCTGAGTTTGGGTAAAGATCCCCAACTTGGCGCACTCCTCGTGGTTGATCTGAAACAGCTTTTGGTAGGTTGCATTGGGGCCGCACACAATGTCCATAATCTCAAAATCACTCACGATACCGGCCGCCCGAAGCACAATGACAATGGGCACTTCCTCGCTGATAGAGTTGTGTTTGAGGTAGATCTTGCCATTCTTGGACAGCACATAAGTCTTTGACTTGCGCTCGTGAGTCGACGAGGTCACGCTGGCTTGGTACACGTTTTTGGCGATATCTGCCTCGACCAAAATACGGTTTTTTGACAACTGCTCCTGCACCAAAATAACTTTTTCAGTACCATTGACAATAAAATATCCACCCGGGTCGAGCGGGCACTCATCCATCTTGGCCATTTCCATCTCGCTCTTGGAAGTCAAGATGCACTTGGAGGACCGCAACATGATGGGCATGCGGCCAATTTCGAGGTCACGATGGATCAAAATTTGTTTGCCGCGGGTGTACTCGACATCCACAAAAATAGGGGCCGCATAAGTCAAGTCACGCAGCCGGCACTCGTGAGGGGTGATCTCCTGGGTAAACGAGTTTGCATCGCGGCGGCGCGGCGTGCCGACTCTGATATCGAGGTACTTGAGGTAAAACTCGGGGTCCACCTCGGACAAAATCTTTTGGTTGGCGGCAACAATCTTTTTAATGTCGGTTTCAATAAAATAATTGAACGAGTCGAGGTGCTGTTTAACCAGTCCCTTGACCTTGAGAAACGCGGGCAAAAGGTTCCATTTATCGGCGGCGGTACCGATTGGGTCGGTCAGGTGTTTACCCTTGTACGTGTCCTTCAACAGAGGCTCAAAGTCCATTTCTGTTTTTTTTGGCCAAGGTGAAATTTACCAAGCAGGGTGAAGGCCTTTTGATGGTGGCGGCTGTGGCGGTGGCAATTGTGGCGCCAGTGCGAGCGAGCGCTCTGCGCTGACTGAACGCCCGCGCCCGCGTGGCAAATCGTGGCGGCTGCCAAGCAGGCGGCTGCAGGGCATCTACATAGCCGGGGTATTCTCCCCCACCTTGCCCCCACTTTAGATACCTAACCTAACAAATAGCCGGCAACAATCAAGCGGATTGGAATTGTTGCCAACTGTTAACATCGTTCTACGTTGCTGGACAACTCTAGCGGGTGTGCTGGCGACCACAGCTCGGCCTCGGCGCATGCATGTGACGAGCCGAGGCACACGCCCGGGAGCGGCAGACAATGACCCGCATTCTACGGAAAATTGGTGCTAGTGCTATTGCAACCATATTAAATCGCATTGGGGCTTTCCCGGTTCGGCGCCGACTCGCTCGGCCCTAATGCAGCATCGTCCCCACATTTCAGGGCTAGGGCTGACCAGCAGATATATAAACGACCCCAGATTCCGTCCACTTGAACTGACAATGAGCCGTCTTGAGACCACTCCCCTTTCTGCAAACCCTAGCGGCGCCAAGGATAAGCTGCTTGAAAAGAACGCCGACGACGTTGTTATCGTTGCTGCCCACCGCACGGCCATTACACGCGCCCGCAAGGGTGCATTCCGCGAAACTGCCAGCGCCGAGCTGCTTGCAGGCCTGCTCAAGGCGCAAATCGAAAAGGTCGGCATTGACCCCAAACTGATTGAGGATATCGCAGTGGGTAACGTGTGCAACCCCGGCGCTGGCGCCAACGAGCACCGCGCCGCCCAGTTTGTGGCCGGTATCCCCTACACCACCTCGTTTTACGCGCTCAACCGCCAGTGCTCGAGTGGTTTGATTGCTGTCAACAACATTGCCAACGCCATTCGCACCGGCCAGATTGACATTGGCATTGGCGCCGGTGTCGAGTCAATGAGCACTCAGTACGATACTGGCCGCATGATGAGCGCCTTCCCCGGCCGTTTTGCCGAGACTGACGCCGGTATGTCGTGCCTTATTCCCATGGGTATTACCAGCGAGAACGTGGCCGCCAAGTACGGCCTTACTCGCGCCGAGCTGGATGAGTTTGCTGCTGCCTCGTTCCAAAAGGCTGAAAAGGCCCAGGCCGAGGGTTTGTTCAAGGAGGAAATTCTGCCTGTGCCCGCCTACACCGAGGACGATAATGGTGACGTCAAGACACAGCTTGTGGACCAGGACGATGGCGTGCGCAAGGGCACCACTGCCGCCTCGCTCGGCAAGCTGCGCCCCGCGTTTGATGCCGATGGCTCCACCACTGCCGGCAACTCTTCCCAGGTCAGCGACGGCGCGGGCGCCGTAATTTTGGCCCGCCGCTCGGTCGCCCAAAAGTTGGGCCTGCCTATTGTCGGCAAGTTCCTCCACTGCAAGACTGCCGGTGTACCTCCTGAGATTATGGGCGTTGGCCCCGCCTACGCTATCCCTGCCGTCCTCAAGGACTTGGGCATCACTGTGGACGATGTCGACATTTACGAGATTAATGAGGCGTTTGCGTCGCAGGCCCTCTACTCGATCCGCGACTGCAAGATTGATATCAACAAGGTCAACCCCAAGGGTGGCGCTATTGCGTTTGGCCACCCTTTGGGCGCCACCGGCGCTCGCCAGGTCTCGACCCTGCTCACCGAGCTCAAGCGCACAAACAAAAAGATCGGCGTCACCAGCATGTGCATTGGTACTGGTATGGGCGCTGCTGCCGTGTTTGTTGCCGAATAAATTTATTCTATTTAGTTGAAAAATATGGAGAATTGTCTCTGGGTTTGGGTCCTGGGTCGGGGTCGCTCTGGGTTTGGGTCGCCCATGGGTTTGGGTTCGCATGTGCCTGGGCTAGAACCTGGAGAAGCTCTGGGGCTGCATATCTAAAACGGATCTGCATGGCACCCTCAAAATATGGGTCAACAATGTTCTAGTGGACGGTGCACTATTGGTGTACTCTGTGCTCTAGCGGCCTAGCTAGAGCTCTAGCGGGCCACGACCTGGCGTCCAGCGGGCCACCACTAACCATTCTTGTGACATTGTACCACATGACCCCCACGGCCAAAACCCCTCAAATCGCACCAATCCAAGCCCTTGCCGACTCGTTTGACTATGCATTCATTGCTCGGCTCAAGTGGTGGGGGGCCCTGAGCGACGATCTCGACCTGGAGGCCGACAACGACGCCCTGATCCTCAACGAAGATGAGATTCATCAACTTTTGGGTAGCAAGCGTGCTTTTGGCCTCCCTACTAGCTAGCTTTTATTTTATTTGATTTTCATGTGCTCCGAATCAACACTCTGCATATTGCGGCATATACTGTGCGGCTCCAAAGTTTGGCCGACAGGAACCGCTCACCGCCATTGAAGTGACTTTTAGGGGATTTTTTGGAGAGTCCAAAAAATCCGGGACCTCTACGAGGCCTCTGATGCATGACGGCAGCGCCTCTTGTTTAGAACTTCCTAATCTAGGGCGGATTGCATATGCATGTGCGACTAATTGGGTGCCGAGATTTGGCGAACACTCGGAAACGAATACGAGAGCCCTCTTGGGTGTGTTGATAAATAGTAGCTGAACCTCATGGTACCATTATGTCTAGACATGCTTCCTCGCAGCGAACTGCATTCCAGTTGGCTTTCAACCTGCAAAAAAAGTGGGCGCGTAGGATTCCCCCCTGCAAGGATGCTTCAGAGAGGAGCCCGAGGGAGGCCGGAGAGCGTCTGGTTTTTTTATGGACTAGGGATATTATAAGGATTTCACGCCAGCTTTATCTTCTCCAACTGCGTTTTGACATCTGCTTGGGAGTCATCCACCGCAGAGTCTCGCTGAGTGGATGAGCTGCGCATGCATGTATGCAAAGAATGCATATACATTACATACGTACAGCCATATAACTCGTAGAGGTATCCCTAGTTGCAATAGTTGTGGGTCAGATGACCAGGCCGGGCACGCCAGAGACGAGCGAGATCCAGAGAACGAATCGGTTCAAGCGGGCACGGTCTGGAAATGAACAAAGAAAACGCAGACGGCTTAGCACCAATGTAGAAAGGTGTATCATTCGTGCCAATACGGATATTCGTAGTAGTCCGACTGTGGCTGGGTTATAGCTACAGGGGTTTTGGGCGCTGGGCGCCACGGGCTCCTGGATGCCCTGCCACCTGGGCCACCCAGGCCACTCTGCCACTGTTCAAGTGGTTGTTTCAAGTACTATTTATTTATATTGATACCTCATTTAATGCGTACAGAGCTTTAGTGGGGGCTAGGCGCAGTGGGGGTGCTAAGCGCCAGCCGAGGCTGCAAACGAAAAAGCCGAGTCAAGTGAGGATCCTTAGAGGATCCTTCAAGTCCTGGGCGCCCCCTCCCTCCCACGCACCAACCCGACTGCACCTAGTTTAAAGTAAAATCTCACTACACATTTACGCGTCTCAATCCAAACCTTTAGGGTCCCCAAGGGTTCCTTTGGGGTTACCTAAACGGGCATGGACGCGCCCGATTAAGGTTGAGACCAAATCGAGCCACCAGCTGTGAACGCGATTTTGACGCGACCCACCCAAATTGAATATTGGCCAATGATGTCGAAATTTCGGTCGCCCTGGGCAACTCCCCTGGTTCCCCACTCTACGGAGCTAATTATAGCTAAGACCCCCCAAAAGACCCTCCCGCGGGCCCCCTTGATTGCTGAGCCTCTTTGGGAGCCACCGCTTGGGAGTTTTGAGCCCCCCTTGAATTGACCCCTTAGTCACTTTGAGCCTCCTACCTCTGCACTGCAATGAAAAACCTTACAGGGCTGCCCGTGCCGCCGGCGCACCGCCGCGGCGACTACCAGAGCCTTGAAGGCGGGAGCTACGACGACTCGATGAGCAACCCGTTCAGCGAGAGCGAGTACCCCGACGAGAGCAGCCACAGCAGCGAGCGCTCGCAGTCGCGCGCGCGCATGATGACCCCGAGCCTAATGCCGGGCGACTTTGACCGGTACGCGGCGGCCGGCACTGCCGCGGGCGCCTCGCGCCCTCTCAGCCAGTACAGCGGCCAGTTCAGCCCGAGCCCCAACTACCGCAGCCATTCAAACAGCGTGACGAGCTACTCGGGGGGCGAGTCGAACCCCTTTTTGAGTGCTGATTTCAGCCCGTTTGGTGGGTACCCCGCCTCGGCCTTCCCGCTGCACATGGACGAGAAGGAGGCCGACGACTACATCCACAACCCTGACCCTGTTGCAGACGCCAAATTGGACCGCAAATGCGGCCGTACTGACAAGCGCGGGTTTTGGACAATGAGTGCTTTCCTCTTGTTGTGCGTCGGGTGCTTGTGCGTCTTTATTGTGCTTCCCGTGCTTGCATTCACCGGTGTCACTGCCACCTCGCCCCCTGAAACAAATACCGATACTGGCAGCACCAACAATTCGCTGAGTCCCTACAGCTATGGCATTTTGTCGATTGTGCGCACAAGCCTCATTGATGACGACACCCCCGAGAGCGCAAAAACTCACACCTCAAAAGACGGCGATACGTGGGAGCTGGTTTTCAGCGACGAGTTTGAAGTGGAGGGCCGCACGTTTTACGACGGCGACGACCAGTTTTGGGAGGCCAAGAACTTTAATTACGCGGTGACCCAGGATCTCGAGTGGTACGACCCCGACGCGGCCATGACTGTAGACGGTGCCCTGCGCATCACTATGGATGCCTACAAGAATCACAACCTCAACTACCGCTCGGCCATGATCCACAGCTGGAACAAGCTGTGCTTCACCCAGGGCTACATTGAGATCTCGGCCCGTTTGCCCGGTAACGGTACCGTGCCCGGTTTGTGGCCTGGCTTGTGGACGCTTGGTAACCTGGCCCGCGCAGGGTACAGAGCAACCTCGGACGGCGTTTGGCCGTACTCGTACGAGGCGTGCGACTATGGAATCACCCCCAACCAGAGCTCGGTCGACGGTATTTCCTATTTGCCGGGGCAGCGCCTCAACTCGTGCGTGTGCAAAAACGGCGACCACCCCAATGTCGGCACCGGCCGCGGTGCTCCTGAAATCGATATTATTGAAGGTACAGTGCAATCGGGCAACGGCGAGGAGTCGTTTGGCCAGGCGTCGCAGTCGCTCCAAGTTGCGCCCATGGACATTTGGTACCTCACTGACTACAACTATATCGAGATTTACAACGAGACCATCACTACAATGAACTCGTGGGCGGGCGGACCTATCCAGCAGGCTATTTCGGGTGTCTCCAACCTCAACAACTCGTGGTACGAGCTGAGCGACGAGAGCGCGTTCCAAAAGTACGGCTTTGAGTACCTGAATGACCGTACCACTGGCTACATTCAGTGGTATGCCGGCAAGCCCGTGTACACCATGTACGCGCCTGCCCTCGGCCCCAACGGTAACGTTGACGCGCGCGTCATCTCGCAGGAACCCATGAGCATTGTAATGAATTTGGGTATCTCTACTTCATGGACCTACATCTCGTGGCTCGACCTGACCTTCCCGGTGCACATGGACATTGACTATGTGCGGATCTACCAGCCCTCGGGCAACACGAGCCTGACGTGCGACCCCGACGACTACCCCACCGCGCAGTACATTTCGGACCACGCCAACGCGTACAATGACTTTAACCTGACCTCGTGGGCTGCAGCCGGCTATGCGTTCCCCGAGAACTCGTTTATGCATGGCTGTTAGCCCTATTTATTAGCATAGTGTAACCATGAGTGCATGACGAAGTGCAAAGTGCATGGCGCGGGGCCGGCGCACAAAAATCACATAAATTTTTATTCAACGCTTGCCGATGTATGCAGCGAGCAGGGCAGCTGCCTGCGGCAGCCACCGTAAACACCCAGGCGCGGGTGGCCCGACCCCTATCCGATGCATGGCCAGCTCGAGTACTCTTCCCAGCGCCCCTTCAAATGTATTCAGCTGTATAAATTTATTTGCTTTGAAAATTTTAACCATCTTCGCTAGCTCAACGTGCTATGCACTTCGTTCAGGGTGTATATCTGGTGAGGTCGGTGATCAGCCCAAAGTAAAACGCATAAAATCAAACCAGTGCTTGGAATACAAATGTTTGTGCTTGTTCAGCTCAAATCCCCCAGGGACCGCGGTTAGGGACCGCGGACCCACCTGAGTTGCACCTTCATGCACCTAAAAATTTCATTTCTACAACCATGACTTTCAAGCTAATTTGGCAAAAATCCGTACAATACACGTAAAAACACGTCCAAAATCTCTGTTGTATTCCCAACAAAGGCTATTTCCCCCTCTGCAACACTATATACAATATTTGCCGCTCCACCACACTCAACCACATAAAATCTAGTTTGGTGATGGTAATGGTAAGGGGATCACTCTGGAAGATACTGATATACAAAGCGCGCTCTGTTTGTGCCTTGTTTTTGTTTGCTTGATGGATTGTGCCGAAGCGCTTTTCTCGCAGACACTAGGGGCACGGTCGGAGTGGTGCCGAGTCGATTCAAAGCGCGGCCGCCCTAGTTTGCACTTTAATTGTTTGCCTGGCTTGCTGGTATCTACTCTGAGGTGGCGTTACGTACCAACGAGTAAACTAAATGGTTGGTAGGCATTGCGAGAAAGCGCTAGGGCAAGCAGGACCAGGCACGGACTTCTAGAGGCTTGCTCATTGATATTTTGTCAATGGAAAAAGGCTAGATTGCGGTGCACGATGTAAGATCACCAGCAACTCGGAGTGCTAGCTACCTCCTGTTGTGTGCTGCTTGACAATCGTTGTGATTCCCCTTCCAGTACGGTGTTTGTGAGCAAAATGCTCTCTATTGTTGCACATTTATTTCTGGCCGAGAATCTCAATTGGCATTTCCAACTGGTTCTGGCCTTGCGCAAACTCTTTGCCCCTAATTGCTCCGGCTGGGCGTACTACACCCCATGAGCATGACGGGTAACTTGTGGGTGCTTCCAGGTGAGACCAACGGTTATGTTTTTGAGCGCGTGGTATGGAAAGTTTGAGGGGGTGGCTCCGATTTGGTTGCGCAATCTTTTTGACCTCAAGAACTCAGAGTGGGCGTGCTTCACCCCACGAGAACAACGGGCAACTTGAGGGTGCCTCCAATGCTGGCCATTTATAGTACTAACAAGCTCGTGGCCCGACTTTGCCTGTTACTAGGTTCTACTGGGCACTATTGACGCGGTTTGGGGCAATGATTTATGATGCGGACTGGGGGCACTGGGCAGCCCACAGGGCTCTTGTGTACAATTAGGGCGCGAAAAGGCGTGGGTATTCTGACGGTGGATGTTGGTTTTCAGGGCCTGCGTCTGGGAGCTTCGAGGCTTTTGTGGCAGCGTGGGCTACTCTGTCTGAGGAGGTGGGGTTCCAGGGTAGTTTGTGTCAAGGAGCTCCGAGAGGCGTCGTACTGGGCGTGGGTGCTTTGCTAGTGACGGGCGAGACGGGCGAGTGGCAGGGTACCTGCGTCCATCAAGGTCGTCGTATGGGCGCGAACACTTTGCTGGTGACTGCGCTGTGTCGAGCCCCATTGTCTCTACCACCACTACCATGACCCACTTGCCCTTTTGGCTTGCCATCTCAGCGGCCCGCTGTTGGCTCCACTCCCACTGTCGCCGCCGCAGTCACAGCTACCACCATGATATCGGCAACTTACTCTCTCTCACACTGCGTTCTCAAAAGCCCTGGCTGCATGCTGCCCGTTTGATTTTTGCCTCCTTGCCGCGAGCTATCGCTGTCCTGTGCCGGCCCCCACCCTGACCTCACCTCGTGCCCAAACACAAACTGCACCCTCTCACCCTGCGTTTCCAAAAGTTCTGGCTCCATGCTGTCCATTTATCTAGGCCTCTCGGCCATGGACTATCTACCGCCAAGGAGGCTTATTGCAGCTACCGAAAATGACTTTTACATAGTTGATCCCTCTAAGGATCAATGCGCACTATTAAATAGCAGCTCCACCCCTGGGTGACCGAGTAGTCGCGACAAGCACAACCCCCATGACCCAGACTCAGCCTCAGCCTCTAACCCACGCTCGCCCTCGTACCGCCATCTATAAAATAAAATAATGCTAATTAGTATATGCTTGTATGGGCATCGCTCGCCCTGGCCTACGCGGCCATCCACTCGGCACGCAGAGTCTGGCGGCGCTCGGCAAACTTGCGCCACGCCTCGTCATCGTCCTCATCCTCGGCTTCTTCCTGGCGCACTGCGCGCACCCGCGGCACCTGTGAGCCGTACGGCGACGGGTGCATTGTCATTGTGGGGCTCGGCTGGAACTGTGCTTGCTGCTGCAGCATTGGCGTGTGGTAAGTCTGGGGCATTGAGCGGATCGAGGCCGCGCGCGAGTAGCCCATACGGCTCATTTGGTCGCCCTGAGCCATCTGCATCAGGTGCGCCTGCAGCTCGCTCATTTGCTGCACTTGGGTCCTAATCTCGGCAAGCATGGGGTTCGACAAGCTCTGCATACTCTGCATACTGTGGCTCGGCGGTAGCTGCTGCTGCTGCATAGGAGGATCCATCGAGAACCGGCTGTTGTACTTTTGCTTCTTGAGTTCTTCTTGGCGCATAATCTCGCCAATAAGACCGCGCCCGGGGCCAGGAGTGCCGGGAACACTTAGCGAGTGCATCGAGTGGCGCGCCGCACCGTTGGCGCCCCAGTTGGCAGAAGCGCCGGCACTGGCCATGGGGGCCTCGGGGGCGATTTCGGGGCTGGCACTTTCGCGGTGTTTCATGGTCTTTGGGAAATTGTGGGCCTTGAGGACACTGAGGGGGACATCATCAAGCATATCGTCTTCATCTTCAACCCGGTCAAACGTCGTAGTGGGCATAAACTCGCCCACCTGGCCCTGGCCGGGGATGCTGCCTGCGGTGGCTGCCTTGTTAACACGCTGGCGGTGAACGCTCATGTGTACTTCCTGCTGTTGCCTAGCAAGCGCAATCTCCTTGCGTCGCCGCCGCTCGGCCTGCATTGTGTCAATATCGCCCTCTTCATCTTCGCTATCGCTTTGCCGTGAAATGGTCGAGTTCTGGCGCCCAAGCGACAAAATGTTGAGGCTCTTGCGATAAGTTTCATAGTGGTCCTTGGTCATGACCGGCCCAGTGCTAATTTCGGGCAAAAAGTTGCGCTCTTGGCCCCGCGTGGCCATCTGGCGAGTAGTGGCAAATGGCAGCGCCTCGTCCTCGTCAGACTCGTATTCTTGGGCATCAGGGACTGGAATAGACCTTGAAGGCTGCCGAGGAGCTGTTGGCCGCGCCGCAAAGTTGATGGTTGAGGCCACAGGATTTGCAGCGGCCTTGGCCGGCATCGCCAGCTGGGGCGCCGCACTGCCGGTCACAGGCCCCGTTACAGGGCCCTCTGGCTCGACCTGTGCCCTGTGATCAACGGCAAACCGGTCAAAGTCATCAAATGTATCGTGCTTCTCGAGTATAGGGCTCGCCTGAATGCTCTCCTCGTCGCTCTCGTACATGTGTAATCGCGGCAGTGTGGGCGGCTCTATGTTTACTTTTGGCAGTTCCTTGGACTTGCGCCGCGCAAACCGGCGAGAAAACATTTAGACAACTCTACAAGTCCACAATGACTGATATTTGGTAACCTGTCTTAGAGTTTGAGCCTTACATGCAGGGGGGCGGCGCGCATGGCTTAGCTGCAGGGTCATGCATACCAATGCAGCCAATGCAGCTGCTGCAGCCTCTTGCCGTTGCGGGTGCCGAAATTTCCAGGCTAATCGAGCCGTAAAACTCGGCATTGAGCTCTCAAGTTCTCGATCTAAAAAAAAAACTACATTATGCACGTCAAGTTCATGCACGTTGAGTGCCTTTTTCGGCCGAAACTTTTGCCGGCCAAACATCCTTGCTCAAAGTCGCCTTCCAGCTCATATTGGCTGCCTTGTTTCAAAAAATCTACTCATCTAATCCAAAGATTCTTCTGTACTCGACTCCTGGCTGCTCAGCCACTTTTGCTGTCAGCGTCAGCGCGGCTCTTTAAGCGAGCTACTGTAACTAAATATAACCCGCTTGGCATGCATCAATAAATTTAAACTAACTTTGTTAAAAACTTGGCAGGTCCCCTTGTTTGCTGTCCTTCCCCCAACGCCCCCTTTCTGGCGGGCATTGATGCACTCGTGTTGCAGAGGGGGTACTGCAGCTTGGCCACTGTCTGGCCGCCACCTAGCCACCATTTCAGTTGCGCTAGGCCATGCTATGCCAACCACTGAGTAATTTTTTCATCCCCCGCACCAATAAGTCGGCTTTTTTTCGGCTTGCAGACATCATTTCACACAGTTCCACACCTTTCACCGGCTGTGTGGTATGTTATGCACGAACATGCAGGACATGCACCCCGTGCACGCCGATGCATGCGTGACGCAAATAATCGGCCCAATATAGGAATCAATTAACAAGGCTTCATGCCGCTCTCGTTTCAATTGCGCTCGCAATCAGTGCTTGTAGGAATTGTGTAGCCGACTTGACGGGGAAGCGGATGGTTTAGCCATTGAAGCCCTTCAGCTTGAGTAGCCGATAGCTGTAGCCCATCCCGCATTGAGGCTTTTACGCAGCTGACGCCTGCGTGGTGGTGCATGCTGCATGCTATAAACGGCTCGGAGATGGGGTCGGCCTAGCTAGTCCAAACTAGATCATAGTGTGATTTGGGCTTATTTGGGGTGGTCTTGGCTTGTCATAAATTAGTTCTCTTTTCAGACGTTGATTGAGTAAATTGGAGCGATCACGCCCCTTTTTCTCGTGAAAATGTAGTTGACTCGTATCAAGCACTAGGAAGCAGCGTTTCCTGCGAGAAAAGAAGTAGCAAGAGGTTAATCTTGATGTGAAAAGCTCTTGTAGCACGCCAGCCAATCCCCTTTGATGCCGTTCATCTGAGCTAAAGTTACAGCGGCCCTTGAGGGCAAAAGTGCAAGTGAATACGTGCCAAATGGTACAAAATAGTGCAATTGATAGTAAAAAGTTTAAGAAGACCTAGACCTGTGCATTTTCTGTTTGTCGTTCCTCAGTTGGCGCAGTTGGCAGCCCACCCCACGTCAAGCCCGGCTTTGCATATAAATGTGCAATCTTCACATCTACGGCCAAAACTAGTAGACTAATAAAATGCATGAAAAGCTATACAAGTGCGTTGCTTTATTCTTTTGAAAGCCGATAGACATGATTAATGCTCCAAAGCTTGAGTTTCATCGAATCAGAGCATAAAGGCAACGCTTTGAGCCTGAGCTAGCCCAAGCTATCCAGAAACCAACTTCGACTGGTGAAGGTATGTGAAAAAACCCTCGAATTTCATAAAATCCTTGAAGATCGTCGTGCATACGAGACGTTTGAGATATGCATAGCCTGCAGGTCGCACAATGATGTCATAGCTGCTAACCTTATGAGACTAGCTTAAATAGAGCGCACACTCAGCCAAAGAGGTGACTGAAATGTGGTAGCCGGGATTGTCGCGCAACCAATCCGGTGCACTCTAAAGGAGTATTCCCAGGAATAGCTCTGAAATACTTCATGTGGTTGACAATGATGTGATTTATGTCATAGATCTACGTTTTCTGTCTGCTTAATTGACTTGCATTTTGCCATGTGGGACCTTAATGCCCAAGTACTCATCAACCGCACCCTCGTCCGAGATCTCGAAGCGCTTGCGGATCTCCCTGCTCTCGCGAGCCACGAACTCAGGGATGCCCCACTCAACCTAGTAGAAGCATCCAATAGCCCGTCTTTATTGTAATTGATGCGGCACTTGCCACTATGGTGTGTACCTAGTCAACCTGAGCAAACGCCAAAAAGGACCATTATCTTGACCTCACACCTTGGGATCCATTGTGCTCTCGTCTCAAACATCGGTCCTCCTTGTCGGCAGATAACGCGGTCACGCGCGATCAGCCACTCATTCAAAGTGATGTAGGTTGACGGTTTGCCCTTCTCAAAAACTAAAAAGGCTCAGATGATTTGAGAAAAGTGCCAAATTCGTTATTGCCTTGGGGACAAATATACATGGTGTGCACTAAGTTCCACTGCTCGTGCTTTGAAAGTGGAGAATGTGGCTTAGGCGTGTAGGAAGAAGCGCGCTGGGCTCAGGCTGTCATGCCATAGTCGCATACGCCAATCGAAAAATGTGGAGTTGTACGCAAACTCCTTCGCACTCTCGGCTTTCGTTCATTCGCCAGATGCTACGTGCCACCATGACTGGAAATCTTGAAATTAACGGATTTTGCGTATAATTCCCCACCGCATCTCTCAATTGAACTAGTCACGGCTCAGGTGCGCAAGTAGAATTGGATCGCAGTGTACCCAGATGCTCAGCGGGCGGCCGCCGTTGCTGCCGTTGGTGTTTTTTTTTCGTAGCCGACAAAATCAACGAAGTCATGAGCGTGTGCTGCTTGGAGCTGAGCCAGCGCGTTTAGGTCCGGTGGCGACCGTGGGTACTGCCCGTGGGCATGGTACCATTTTAGGTAGGCAATGTGAACCTTGCGACACTTCAGTGACAATTGCTTGTCGACGTCATATGTATGTGAGGCCAGGCGTGGTCAGGCTTTAGGAGAGACGGCGCATTAGCGCACCACACCTCCAAACGCGCGGCGTGAGACAAGAACATCATTCCCGACCTTAAGCTGAACATCGAGGTGGCGGCGGTTGTAGCTACTATTAATTCTTTGTATTAACTGGGGATTAGCTTGTTTTTGACCAATTGTGACGTGGGGAGAGCAAGTACAAGGGGCCGTTGTGCTAAAGAGTAATTGAAGAGCTAGAACATGACCTTATTACCAGAGCTCAACTATACTAACATACATAAAATTATTCAATACACGTTAATTAGCCATAAATTCGGGCCTCAAATGGTCCCAGAACATCCTTGGCTAGCACACCCCTGGGGTTTGTGCCACACTCGATATTCAAGCCCTGGAGCTCGGCAAGCTCTGGAACCCGCTGCTCGTCAGCGGTGAAATTGAGCACTACAACTGACATGCTTGAATGGTTATTGGGGTCTACTTTGGTGAAGGTAAACACCTGCTCATTGTCGTGGTCAAGCACCCGAAACAGGCCATAGACAAACAAGTCCTTGTGCATGCTGCGGGACTGGATAAGCTCGCGCGTATAGTTGAGAACAGATTGCTCATCGTCCTCAGACTTGGCCACGTTGATGGCGCTGTACTCGTCGTGTACACTGATCCAGGGCTCGGCGCTCGAGAACCCCGCGTTTTTGGTGGTATCCCACTGCATGGGGGTACGAGCATTGTCGCGAGACATATGCTGCAGACCGCCCAATGCCTTGCTGGCTGCTTTTTGACCATGTAATCTGATCTGATCATTGTAAAAGTTGTGCGCATCAATGTCGCGGTAGTCGTCGATCGTCCATGTCTTGGGTACGTTGATCATCCCAATTTCCTGGCCCTGGTAGAGAAAGACGGTGCCCGTCTCAACAAAAAGTAGCGTGGCAAACATCTTGGCACATGCGACACGATGCTCAGGTGAGTCGTTACCCAAGTGGGACACGATACGCGGCCAGTCGTGGTTCTCCAAAAAAGCGGTTGTCCACGCATCAGTGCCCTCAATCAGCTGCTGGCACTGTGCTGTCAACTTTTTACACTCGGGCAGCTTCCATTTGCGCGCGTAAAGCCGGTCAAATCCCGGGTGGAGGTCAACGTCCAGCTGGTCAAATTGAAACACCATGGCCATTTCCTTGCGCGAAGCACCCACATAGTCCAGTATTTGGGCAGGTGGTGTTGTACCCAACTCGCCCACAGTCATTGCGTTGTACTTTTCAAACGCCGAGCCCAGCAGCCGCATGTACTCGTGCATCTCGGGGCCATTGCACACGTACTCCAAGGCATCCTGGAAGGGCACGTCAGGGTTCTTGATGGGCGCATCCTCAAATACCTTGGGCTTGCTGTAAAAGTTGGCAACATCAATACGATACCCGTCAACGCCACGCTCGAGCCAATAGTACACAGCGTCGCGCATGATGGCGTCGCGGCACGCGGGGCTGCGCCAGTTGAGGTCGGGCTGCTCGCGCACAAACATATGCAGGTAATACTCTTGGGGCTGCTCGTCTCATTCCCAGGCCGAGCCGCCGAAAAAGCTCATCCAGCTGTTTGGCGGTTGGCGCTTTCCCTGGGCGTCGTACTTTGCAGGGCGCCAAATGTACCAATCGTGCTTGGGATCTTCCTTGGACCGACGAGATTCTTTGAACCACTCGTGCTGGTCTGAGGTGTGGTTAACTACAAGGTCGAAAATGATCTTGAGGCCGCGTTTGTGACACTCGTCAATCAGCTGTTGGCACTGCTCGCGAGTGCCGTAGCGGGGGTCAGCATCGGTATAGTCAGAGATATCGTAGCCCATATCAATTTGTGGAGACTTGTAATGGGGGCTCAACCAGATGATATCAACGCCAATGCTCTTGATATGGTCGAGTCTCGAGATGATCCCTGGAATGTCGCCAACGCCATCACCGTTCGAGTCTTGATAGCTCGCAGGGTAAACTTGGTACACAATCTTTTCTTTCCACCACTGATTGTGCATTATTGAGGGTGAATATTGTCGAGAATCCGAGGGTGTGGGGTATGGGGCAAGGGTTTGGTGATAAACGGCGACATGAAGACAATGGCTGGGCATCGATACCATTTTTTTTTTTGACTAGACTTGGACTATAGCTCTAAATGCTCCAGCGGTTTTGGCGATGGACGCGTTTCAGGCTTTTGAAGACAAGCTAAGATGCAGCTCGCCCTAGAGGGCTGAAAATGGCATTTTTGGTATTGAAAAGCTAAAAACTAATAGTTGTAACCTACTTCTGCACTGCTATGGGAGGTCCTGCGGCTCCTTTTATGTAGGCTCGGGCTTTCAGTACCCCAAAATGTGCGCATGGCGTTGCGTAGCACATCAGGTAAAGAAAGTAGCTGAGGCATCCAAGGATACTCACTGAAGTCGACATTTGCTTGCAGTACAAGCCTCATCCGCACTGTTTGATTAAGGGCGGCGACAGCCTTCTCGCCAGCGTGGAGGGACCTGTAGATAGCGACGGCCCTATCAGGGTCATTTGCTGGGCGGATAATGCGAGAAACTATGCTAAGATCCCAGAATGTTCCGTACAAATCTCGGGCGCTCACTTGTGGTGGTATGTTCTTCAGAGATACAGGCGTAGGGCACGCGCCCACGTTCTCTGCCCAACAGAGATGCAACCGAAGGTCGGAGTGCAATCGCAAAAACGCGCACATTTCATCCACTTCATGCGAAAATTGCATCAATACTCCCTTTTGCACCCTACCGTCAACCTCGCCTTCGAATGGTGTCAACATCTCAATCCAGCCATAGGGGGCGCAGGGAGTTTCGAGACACACCGCTGGAGAGTCTGAGCAGATAAGCACAGAACGAGGAATTTCTGTGGGATGACAATAAATCACAGCGCCATCGAGCATACTGCCATCAACGCAGATCAGCGCATGCTCATACTCGTAGCTTGTACCGTACTGCACGTCGGCATATTTACTGCCCCGCTTGTTACTAGTAATCTTGGTTTGCAAAACATGCCCATATTTCTCAAAATGCGCCGATACATTCTTGCGTAGCACATTGTTACTCAAGGGGGCGAGATTATAGACGTGGATGCAAAAAGCTGGACAATAATTTTTGATGCGATCTGGTAGATCATCAGGTTCGGCGTCGTCGAAGGCGTCATCATCAAAGTCGAAGCCACGCAGCTGGCGTTTCAATGTACTCGCTTCGATGTTGCATGGTTGAGTGGTGCCAAGGACTGGCACTAGGCGGCTATATATATATATATATATAGATCGTATCTGCGCCTGGCAGGGGGGGCACTGAGCATTACAGAATGTCTTGTTTTAACTGAAACTATGATTTAGGAATTAATTCGTTTAAGAAAACACGATTTCGCAGACCGGACAAGGGGATATTATCATCGGCTGCTACCTACGCTAGCTTGAGACAAGCTTTGGCCAATATTCAAGCAGAATAAAATGTTTTGAAGCTGAAAACTAGGATTTCAGGTACGTTCCAACAAAAAAAAGCCTCGACGCATTATACAGTTTTTGCTTTTTCTCGCGTAGCTTATTCGAGAACAACATAATTTAGTTATTCATTTTGGCCAGCTAATTTAAAACTTTTTGAGATAAACTTAATGCGCACTTTATATTTAACCCAAAACGTAGAAGCTCGAGTCCGTTGCCTCTTTAGCTTAGTGGTAGAGCGTTGCACTTGTAATGCAAAGGTCACCGGTTCAATTCCGGTAGGAGGCAAGACTTGTTTTTTTGAAACTTTTTTGCATGTTTTTCAGTCGAGTTTACACTCAATTGCAATACTCTATCAAAACAATACAGTTCTACAGCCCTGAGGGCACCCAAAACCCTGCATCTATTCTACTCGTTTCTAAATTGTTTGCGCATGGCGTGGGACGGGCGCTTGACGCGGCACCACAAACTCATCTTTGAGTCAAAGATAAAGTCAAAAATCACCATTGCCCACGAGGTGTGGCGCGGCAGGGGGTCGTAAAACTCGTGTGCAATCTCGTTGAGCTTTTTGAGGTTGGACCAAGCGATGTAGGGGAAATCGTGGTGCTCGTTGTGGTAGCCAGCGTTGTAGACAAAGATATTCATCCATCCATAGTACGAAAAAGTCTCGGGATACTCCTCAGTGACGGACTTTTCCTTGGGGGCGTCAAACACATAGTGCTCGGCGATAAAGTGGCCGGCGATAGGGTGCAGCGAGCCGCTGAAAAATGCCGAAAGAACCAAATAACGGTACGCATTCCATCCCCAGTTGGTTACCAGCAGGTAATCAAAGGCGAATTGTACTGCAATATTCAAAAAGTGCACCCAAGTGAACTTGAGCTGAACAAGGAATACCGGGCGCAGGGCATAGAAAAACAACTGAAAAGTAGCAAAAAAGGCCTTTCCGGCCACATTCGAGAGCATTGCAGCCTCAAACGCCGTGGGCAAGTCGGTATCAAAGTCGGGCTCGCCCATGTGCTTGTGGTGAAGCAGGTGGTAGGGACCAAACGAGGCCGAGTAAGGGATACCCACGGGCAGGTTTGTAAAGATGCAAAAGAGCTTGTTTGCCAGGGGGCTCTTGAACCCGAGATTATGCGAAAACTCGTGAATGGCCAAGAATAAGTTAGAAATGCAGGTTGCGCCGATAAAGTAGGCCGTGAGCCACACTGGCCAGGACATGAATGGCTGGTTGCGCACGAGGTACGCGCAGGTGAACTGCACCGCACACACAAACATCACGATATATTTGGTACGAGGCTCGTGGCCGACGAGCTTTGTGACCTCTGGGTGCTTGCGGATAATCTCCATTCGTCGCGTTCTATGGGGTTCTTCTTGGTATGTGAGAAAAAAGCGCGTGTCAATGTTGGTGGTCATGTTGGTGAGGGTGGTGTGTCTATCTCGCGTAGATTTGTACAGACACGACGACCGGGCTTGGGCGACCACGTGATCCTGAAATTTTTCGGAACGCGGCGGGGGGCCCAAAGGGGGGCCAAAGGGGTGCTCGAGTGGCATGGCCCCAATATAGAAATAAATGGGTTGGGGAAGGGCAGGGGTAAGACGCCTCGCAAGCTGCGAAAAGCCGAGGAGCTGCATAAAGGATCACGCAAATTAAATTTATAGGAAACTCGCTCAATTGCGTCGCCCTCTACGACTTGTCACCTGACCTTTCCTCTTAATCAGACTAGTCACTATGCGGCTTGCGAGAATGCCTCTTCGAGCAAAGATTGACCAGAAAATGTTGCCCTCGCGCAACTATACCTCAGCTTCCACCGCCAACGAGGTGCTGTTTACGTCCAACGGAGCTGTCCGCGAGGTCACCTTGAACCGGCCCAAAACCCTTAATGCAATCAACGAAAACATGGTCCAGCTGATGCTTCCGCGTCTCCAAGAGTATCTCAAGAGCGATACTGCATCTTTGGTTCTGCTCAAGGGTGCTGGCGGCCGTGCCCTGAGCGCTGGCGGCGACGTCAAGTACCTTGCCCAATTGTCGCGTGAAAAGGGTCTCGAGGCCGGCGGCCGCGAGGGCTCGCGCTATTTCAGGACCGAGTTTAGTCTCAACCACTTGGTCGCCACTTATCCCAAGCCGTACATTGCCCTTATGGACTCGATTGTGATGGGCGGCGGCGTAGGTCTTTCTGCCCACGGCAGCCACCGTATTGGCTCTGAAAAGACGCGCATTGCCATGCCTGAGACCAAGATTGGTTACTACCCCGATGTGGGCGGCCTTTGGTTCCTCAGTCGCCTGGATGGCCACCTCGGTGAGTACATGGCCCTAACCAGCGAATCGCTGCTTGGATGGACCGCGTACCAAGAAGGACTTGTTTCACACTTTGTTCCTGCCGAGAAAATTGAGGATGTTGAGCGCCGGTTGGCCGAGTTGCGGTCTGCACAGCCCGAGAGCCCCGAGTTCTTTGAGGCAGTTAGCGCCGCCATTGAGGAGTTTGCCGAGGCGCCTGCTGCTCCCTCGAGCCAGTTTAGTGTGGAGGAGCGTGCGCTTATTGATTCTGCGTTCAGTAAGTCGACTGTTGAAGAGATTCTCGAGGCTCTCGAGGCGGCCGGTACCCCCTTTGCCCAAAAGACGGCCGAAACCATTAGAGAACGTGCGCCCACGAGCCTCAAAGTTGCGCTGGTGGCTCTCAGGAGGTTTCGCAAGCTCGATTTCAGGGCCGCACTCGAAGTTGAGGCCAATTTGGCGTCGAATTTTTGCTTCAACCCCGATTTCAGCGAGGGCGTCTTGGCGTTGCTCGTGGACAAGCGCGCGCCCAAATGGGAGCCTGCGTCGCTTGCTGAGGTTTCTGAGGCCCGCGTCGAGTCGTTTTTCGAGACAAATGCCCTTGCTGCCGACGTGCCGCCCATCCCGTTCACCTCGGACGTCACCTTTGAGCAGTACCCCCACCGCCACGGCCTGCCCACGGAGGCCGAGATCAAGGCGTTTGTTGTTGGCGAGACCTCGGCGCTCGAGACCAAGGCCACGGTGGACGACGTTTACCGCCACTTTGAGCGTGCACGGCCCAAGGCCGGCCTGCGCGAGCGCATTGACAATGTTCTTGCCCGCAAGACCGTGCGCGATAAGGAGTTTCCCGAGCTGCTCGACTGGAATTATTAGTACATAGTTAGTGAGTGCCCTAGAGGTGCCTTTAAAGATGTGGGAGGGGGTGCCCCAGGGGTGCCAAGAGTGCTTTGAAACATGTGTGTCCAGCACCTGCAGACACATGCGGCAAACGCTCAAATTACACAACAATGGTGTGTACTTTCTGCACTTATCACGTGCAGATGCACAGCTCTCATGCATATTCTTAGACATCACTCATGTCCACACTTGAAGAGGCACACATTCCTTCACAAACACTCCAAGAGCTTGTGAGACTAAACCAATACTCGCAAATTGGCTACCTGAAAAACTTTCTTGTTCTTTTATTCTACATTTCTGGCGGCCTTGTCACCTCCACTCTGATCAAGAGATACGCCCCCAAATCAGCCCTTGGCGGCCTTGAGACTATGCAAATGATTGCCATTGGATTTTTGTGCTATCGGCTTGAAAAAAAGAGCACGGTATTGACAGCTTTCGGCCGCGCATCACCCCAAGACAAGCCCTATTGTGACTGGCTGGTCTATCTCTACATTTTTGTTGCTCTTGCTTGTTTCATTGGCCTATTTTTGGTTGGCTTTGGCATAGCTTCGTACCTTGACTCTACTGACAACCTCAGCGGTGTTTTGGCCGCCTTGCCCTGGCTGGCTGGCGGCACTGCCTTTTTGACTGCAGTGTACTTTTTGGCTCGGTATTTGCATCTGAAAATTGAAGTAAAGTGGATGAGGGCAGTGGGGAGTGGCAAAGGGCCGGCATAGGTTGCCAGAGTCCTTCTCTGGCCTTTTGTTGAACCTTGACGAGCCCCTCGAGCTCTTCATTGAGCCTTGGTAGAGCCTCGTCGCGCCCTCGTTGAGCCCTTAATGAGCTCTACTCGAGCTCTATTATAGATAATTATACCTTTATGTACTCTACTCGAGCTCTATTATAGATAATTATACCTTTATGTACTCTAGATGCCTTGTAGCCACTTGTAGCTACTCACTGTGACACTCTCCGGTCACGCACAGCCGTCCGAGACTCCTCGACCCAACCACTTAGGTGCTCCAAAAGTAACTTGGCTGGAGTACTGCTACATGAGCACGGCTCAAGCTCTAAAGCCACCTCAATACATGCTTCAAGTCCCCTCTCAACCCGGTTGCAACCACTCATACCCAGTCAGGGCTAGACTATTTACAGCGGTACAGTCCATCACTCTGCGCTTTGGGAAAACCCTTGCGCTCGATAAAATGCGTCTCCGAGCTCTCTAAAAAATTGGCGCACGCGGCGCCAAATGAGCCGTATCTCCTCGTAGAAAAGCTCCACGAGCTCGAAAATATGTCTGCGAATGCATCTCACTGTGCAAAGTTTTGGCTGCCCGGCAACAGCCCTGCAACCCCGCTGGATCGTGAGAAGCAAATCGGTAATTTTGGGCCCTGCTATTCAAATGCAAAACACAAAGAAACTCGCCGCACCCTTGCTCGGACCGTAAACCCAGATTTTCGCCTGCGGTCACATCAGCGACGAATACACGATTTCCCGTCCGATCAATCATAGTTAAACGCGCTAGAGCCACATTCAGTATTACAGTGGGAGACCATGTGAGAACGGGTGGTACTGCAGGTTTCTTTTTTGCAATTTTTTTTGGAGTTATGCACGGCCATGCGCTCTTGTGGGTCTGCTCAGGGCTGTGCCAAAGTCGACTGTGACACATGTCAGCAGCGGCTACCCTTGCCCCGTGTAGTGTGTGTTGAGGCGATACGCCGTGCTCGGGCAGCTCTGGTAGCTCTGGGAGCTCTGGGTGCCAAGTGCGAGGTGCTGAAGTGCTGAAGTGTGCTCCCAAGGCACCATAAAGGCATGCGCTTTGGCTTTCGCAATGTTCAGGTTGCTTTGATAAGAGCAAGCGCTGAGCGTCTGTGCAAGTCCATATGGGCCCACCTCTATTCATATAAAGCCTACTTTGGAGCCTACATTTGTCATGGTCTATAAGGACGAGTGTGTCTATTGTTTTGATACCACTGAATCGCCCAAAGGCGTGGACGTGTGCCTCGAATGTCATTGGGGCCTGAGCCCTGCGCGCGGGTTCAGTGCCCTCCACACATCGCTCACTGGGCACGACAGTTTTGTCAATATCCGCAAGACGCCGCTCGAGCGCCGTACCAAGCAATTGCGGCTGGCAATTGATGCCGAGACCGACGCAGATTTGTGGGAAACTCATACCACGGTGATTCCTGGCCGCTTGGGCCAAGCCGAGGCCGAGATCCGCGCTCAAAAGGTGCTGGAGGCCGACTCGTACAACCACCGCCAAGAGGTTGTTGCGTGGGAGCTTGAGCTTCAGCCGTGTTTGCATGCTCTGGAGTTGGTTCAGGAGAATGCGCTGGTGGAGTTGGCGGCATCGAAATGCAGCCAATGCGACCTCGACAGCAACCTGTGGCTGTGCCTGAGCTGTGGAGTTTTGAGCTGCGGGCGGCCTCAATTTGGCGGCGGCGGCGGTAACGGTCATGCATTGAGCCATTTCCAAAGCTCGCAGCACCCCGTTGCCATCAAGCTGGGCTCTATTAGCGATAACAAGGCCGACGCTTTTTGCTACGCGTGCGATGAAGATGTGCGTGATCCAGCCATTGCCGAGCACCTGGCCACGTTTGGAATTGATATCGCCACCCACAAAAAGACCGAGAAGAGCATGGCCGAGCTGCAGCTCGAGCAAAACGCCAAGTTTGACTTTTCGATGCACGACGAGCACGGCCGCGATTTGACGCCTGCGAGCGGCCCGGGGCTCACGGGCATGCGCAATTTGGGCAACACTTGCTACCTCAACAGCGTGGCCCAAGTCCTTTTTGCTCTGCGCGAGTTTAGCGAGGCGTTCCCGGCCAATTCTCCCGCCACTGTCCAGAGCACTGTGGACCCTCCCAACGACCTTATATGCCAGCTATCGAAACTACAGGATGCGCTGAACAGCGGTGACTATGCAACCCCGGACCCGCACGACCCTGCGCACCAGCGCGGCGTGGCCCCGGCCATGCTCAAGCACCTTGTGGGTCTCAACCACGCCGAGTTTGCCACGATGCGCCAGCAGGACGCCTACGAATTTTTCGGGTGGTTAATGAGCCGTGTGAGCGAGACGGCGACCCAAAAAGCCGTGCCAGACCCTGCGAGCATGTTTGGCTACGAGACGAACCGCCGCATTGAGTGCGCTGAGTGCGGGGCCACAAAGTACGCTGCGGAGCCCCAAGAGAGTATGAGTATCCAGGTTCCCATTGAGCGTATTAGCGCTGCCGAGGGGGGCGAGGACAAGGGTGAGGATACCCCCTCGGCCACCTTCAAACCGGTGTCCTTCTCTGAACTCATGGCGGTTGAAACAGCCCCAGAAACGGTGGACCTCGAGTGCTCTGCGTGCCACCACAAACAAGTGCGTACGACCCAAGGGTTTAAGAGCTTTCCCCGTGCTTTTGTTCTCAACGTTCGGCGGTTTGAGCTCGTGAATTGGGTCCCTCACAAGGTCGATGTGCCGGTCACTGTCCCCGAAGAGATTGACCTCAAGGAGTACCAGGTTGCGCCGCGCGACGGCGAAAAGCCCATGCCTGAGCAAGAGTTTCAGCCCGACCGCGAGCAACTCGACCAGCTCACGGCGATGGGCTTTGACCACGGGAAATGCGTCGAGGCGCTCGAGGCCACCAAAAATGGCGGCGCTGAGGCGGCCATGAACTGGCTGTTTTTGCCCGAGAGCGAGCGCCCCAAGCCGACCAGCGGCTCTACCTCGCGCACCGCTGACCCCGAACAAATTGCCACTCTCACCTCGATGGGGTTCAGCGCTATCCAGGCCGAGGCAGCTCTCAAGGTGAACGGCAATGTCGAGGCAGCAATCGAGTGGTTGTTTGCTGGCCATGCCGAGGATGCCGCCAAGTACCTCGAGGATACCCCCATCAGCCCCAAGGGCGATCTCGAGGGTAGCCTCTATCGCCTGAAAGGGATTGTGTGTCACAAGGGCGGCAGTGTGCATGCGGGGCACTATGTTGCGTTTGTTAAAAGAGGCGCAAAATGGTACCTTTTTAATGACGAAAAAGTGGTGGAAGGCGCCGATATCGAGGAGATGCAAAAGTTTGCCTATTTGTATTTTTTCGAGCGGGTTTGACGGGGTTCCCCGCGTCTAGACCAACGGAAATAAGTAGCTAGCTACACAGCCTCTTGGACGCAACTCGGCAGCTCCCAGGCAGCTCTCTGGGCAGCTCCCCGGGCGGCCCAACTAGTCCCTCGCGCCTTGCAGCTTGTGGGCCAAAAGGGGTCACCCCGTCCCTCGCGCCTCACCCCTCAACCAACAGCAATAACAACTAGCAAAGTGCACGCCTTTTTGTACGGTTGCCCTTGCGGCGGCCTCAATTTCGGCATCACTTCAAAGCTCCTGCGCAGCATATGATCTCGGTCGGAGGAAGCATGGTGGGTAATGGCGAGTCCTAAGGCGAGGTGGTATTTATAGGGGTCTGCAAAGGGGTGAGTGTGTTTGGTATACAGCAAGACGTGAATTTTAGATACGGCTAAAGGTTTTATTATGAACTCTTCCATTGGGCAACTTGGGGCGTGCACGCACTAGCATAAAAGTTTTAGGGAGTATGTTAGACCTAAGGTATGCCAGGCTTTAGACCAATTGCCCGAGGCCGCCCGGGGCCCGGTGGCAAACTCGGACCCACCGACCCGCAGATACCCTTGCCCAAATGTGACCCAGCATATTTATCTCCCTTCCCCCTTGCTCCGCCCACAATCTCACACACATGAACTACGAATCGATTTTCCAGGAAAAATGGCGCCCTGCGGTGCCCCAGCCGCACCCCCCGGCTGCCGCACACGCCCAGGCTGCCGCCGCGGCGTCCCAGGCCGCTGCCCAGCTCACGGCTCAATTGGCCGCCAAAGAGGTCGAACTTGCCGAGGCTCGCACTCAAATTGATGTGCTTGTTGCCGCAATGTACCAGGCGCGCGTGCCGGTTCCTGGAGTGGGCGAGCTTGATGCCGAGCAGGTGGCCCACCGCATCACGTACCTCATTCGCAAATTGAGAGAGGAAAATGCTCAGCTTGCGCACAAGGCGACCGATGCGTATACGTCGCAGCTCGAGGTTGATTTGGCGATTTTGAGGAGGTAGGACGCACGCCGCCATGGGTGCCAGCCTAAGAGAGTATGAGCAGATACAAATCGCTGCCTTGGGAGGTGTTTAGAGGGAACCACTCGAGGATGCCTTCACCGCCCAGCCCCCTGCACCCCATGGGCACCCAACCCCTGCCCAGCTTTGACTCTCCAATTTTTCTAGGGATAAATTAAATTAGCAAAATAAATATGAAGCGCGCTTGCACTACGCGGCCAGCGAGCGCTGGACAAACTCGCCAAACAGCGGGCTCTCGCGGCGAGCATCCTCGGTGACTTTGGCCAGCAATGCCTTGTGCTGCTCGGGGTCGCGGTCGCGGAGGTTGGCGAGGCATTCCTTGACAACTTGGAGGTTTTCCTGTTGGTTGTGGAAGTAATCTTCTTCTTCAGAAACGGTCGAGGCCTCGCTGAGCGAGGGCGCTGAGGCGGAGGAGGAGTCGGCGTGGTGCTGGCGAGCAGCGGCGTCAGCGGCGGCCGAGGAGAGGCTGAGCGCGATGTGGTGGAGCAGCTCGGCAAAGTTTTCCTCGAGGGTCAGGACGACGTTGATGGGTTGCGAGGGGGCGGCCAGGGGTGCCGGCTGGGCCTGGGGCTGGGGGGTCACGGGGGGTGCCTCAGTCTGGGCGACCGGCTGGGTCACCTCCTTGGGCTCCTCCTTGGGCTCCTCCTTCTCCTTTTCCTTTTCCTCTTTGACCCTCAACAACGACTCGACGGCAGCGGTCAACCGGTCGAGCGCAGGCGAGACATGGTCGATGGGCACCTCCTCCTCGTCGCTCTCGCTCCCCTTAACCTCCGGAGCCTTGATTTGCTGGCTCAGCTCTTCCAATTTGTTGAGAATGGCTTGGTTTAGGGCCGCTTGGGGGTCAGGCGACGCAGTGGCGGGCGGCGTGGGCGCCAGTTGGTGAGCGGCGGGAGGGACCCCCTGGGGAGCTTGTGAAGCTTGGGGAGCCCCATGGGAACAAAATTGAGGCGCCGCAGGGGTGTGCGTGGGGAAGTGGGGGGTATAGAAAGGTGCTCCACCAAAAGGGCCACCAGCAAAAGGGGCCGTGGGGGTGTGGGCGTACTGCGCCTGGGCGCGAGGTTCACCGCGTGAGGTCTGGGGGTGGGAATCGGGCACGCGATGCACGTGAGGGGCACTCTGAGGCACCGCGTGAGGCACTTGGCGCTCATAGCCATGCGCATGGACGCCTTGCACTCCCTGCACCTCCTCAGGCACCTGGGCACCCTGCATCCCCTCGCTCCGCTCGACCCGCTCAAACCTTTCCTGACCAAACACCCTGAGCACCTGGTTCTCGACCTCCAATTCCCTCAGCTTTTGCTTTGTTGATCGGGCCTCGCGCTCAGCCACCGCCAAGTTCTCCTCGAGCGACCGATAGTCTTGTAGCTCGCGCTCGAGCCTTCGCACTTTTTGGCGCAGCTCAAAATTCTCTCTTTGGAGCCCTTCAAACTCGTCGCTTGACCTGAGGCGCGTCACTGAAGCGGGCCGCGCACGGGTCGTTGGGCCAGCAGGTGGGTGTTGCGACAACACACTCCTGATTTCAGAAGGATAGTCGCTATCGTGAGCGCCGCCAGCGCCCAAGTGGCCCCCCAGGGGGGCCGAGCGGGCCCCTACAGGAGCGCTCGCAGACACACCGCCAAGCCCACCAGGGTGACCTCCAGGGGCCCCAGCCTTGCGCGCAAACCGGTTGAGCAGCTTGTGGCTGGCGAATTTGCGACCCTCCTCGCTTGAAGAGTCGCTCAAGAGATCAGTGCGCATGGAATGTTGCTTGGTCATCCTGGTGGGCCAGATTGTAAATAAGTGGCTGGTGGGGGGAGCCTAGTGGGAAAAGTGGGGGTGCTTAGCTGCGAGAGCGGCGCAATGTTGCAAGGTTTTGCGAGTCGAATGAGCTCACTATGCCAAGCAAGTAGTCGCGCGTTTGCGACGCGTTTAATGCACCGTTTCAGATCGGCTATGCCTGCATCTGCATCGAGCAATAGATCAATTCAAAAATTCTTCATTGCCCCTGGATCGGTTGCCAGATCATCACCGTTGAATCGGGTGATCGTTACCAGGCGACGGCCTAGGGGCTGCCCTGGGCTGCTTTGGGCTCCCTTGGGGCTCCCCTCGGCATAGCTCTGGAGTCCCCCGCTGAGGCTCTGAAACAAATCCCATGCACGCTCATACACACCGGGTGCCAATCTGCGAGTTTATGCCGGCTGCATGACTGCGCTGTGCAGGCCCTGCGCAGACGTGCACGGACCTGGTGCAGGGGTCTGTAAACATTGGTGGTCAGCCCCGCACGCGTGCCCACGGGTTGCGAAATTAATGTTACATAGTCTAGGGCATATTATGAGTTTGCAAGTCGCAAGAAACGCGCTCCAACTCGCGTGTGGTTCAGAGTAGCCTCCAAGGCCTCGCACTCGCTACTGCCATGCACCCCTTGTCAGGGACCATTCCATGCATGCACATGCACGCACGCGTCATGATGCGCGTGGCAGGTAGAAAGGCGAAACAGGCCTGAGGGGGGGCTACTGGGGGGAAGCTAACAGCCAGAACCTAATTTAAACGCGTTATAAAACCCATGACTGCCCCCATTCTCCCTCATTCGCTCGCCGCGGACCCCGCATGGCCTGGTTATTTTGTTTGTTAGTCACTATTTGTTTTCATCAATCTCCCTTGGGCGCCAACAAATGGCGGATACTTGCACCGCGCCTGCTGCGCCAGCAGAGCCCGTGAGTGCCCCTGTGGAGTTAGGGGGTCCCCCTCGGGGTCCCCTAGAGAGCCCTCACCCTAGTGCGAGCAGCGTAGAGCGCGGCATAGAGCCCACCCCGGAGGCCCACCCCCTGGAGCGCGTCGCAAGTGTACACTCGATGCGCGACATTCCGTTTGCCCAGCCGGCCGCTAGCCCCCGCGAGAGCCACTCGAGCCTCGATATGACCGACCAGAGCTCGCGCCTGATTTCGCTCAGCGGCGACCAAAGCCAGACACAAATCCAAAGCCAGCGGCCCAAACATTCTTCGTTGATTCGCCTCGATGATTTGTACACGCTGGATCAAACGCGCCAGCAGCTCGAGGCCGATATTAGGCAAAGGGGCCCTTTGAGCGTTAATGCCATCATTTTGAGCTCAATATTCGAACGAATCAATGAAGGACTTGCCGAGGCCGTGCCCGCTCTTTTCCAGAGTGAGGACGCCGCCCAATTCGCCTCGCTATACTACCCCCTGCGCGATGTTTTCCACCACCTCCAGCGTATCGGCCCCGTGGGCAATTGCCTTCCTAATGCCAGCCGCCTGAGCAGCCTCATCAAATGGGACTTTCGCCAGCTGATCAACTCGTTTTTAACCTTGATTCGCACCTCGCCGGGGTTTGTGGCCACGGCCCTCAGCGAGCTGCCGAACACTGAGCGCAAGCTGTTTAGCGGCGGCGCGCGCGTAGTGACCGATATCGACGAGATTATGAGCGCACAGCGTCTCAGCCCGCTGGGAATTCTGTTTTATGGGCTCCTTCGGGACACACCCCAACGCGTGAATTACTTTGCCGCCATGTGCGCACAGCTCCTCGATGGCGACCGCATAATCACCTCCGTTATGCTGAAATTCAGTAGGGGCCCATTCACTGCCCGCAAACCCAAAATGGACCTGTTTTTGCGCCGGCTGCTGCGGAGCGGCCAGAGCGTCAATCTCGGCAGTGGGAGCGGCGGCACGCTCGGTACGGCCACCACAGCCACCTCCTTGAGGATAACGACCCACGACGACTTTTGGGCGCCCCAGGTCGAGGCGCTGGCGGTGATTTTGCGCGAGTATGTGAGTGTCGAGCTGCGCCAGTTTGTGGCTGCTTTGAGCGCCCAAGTGGATGTGCCTGCGCGTGTTCATGCCTTGGCACTCGAATTCTTCAAGAACCAAGCGAAGGGGCTTCTCACCAATCCCCATGCCTACGAGCTACTTGTCGACTGTCACGTCTCTGAGCAGACCCACAAGAGCCTGCTGGTGCCCCTTAGCGTCATGGTATGCAGCTACTTGGACTCCGACGAAGCTTTCCGCGCCCACCTGTTTGGCTCTGGCCTTGAATTTGCCGACTTGGGCACCTACTATGAGCACAACCAGCTCATTGTTCTCTCACTCCAAGACATCACCTACCTGTACAGCTCGCTGCTTCCGGTGCGCCGCGGGTCGCCGCGCATGGACGACGATAACGAGTGGTGCCTCGACAACATCCGGGCCGACCTCGAGCCGGTCATGAAGGAGCTGAGCGTGCGGTTGCCCACCTCAGGCCGGTCGCGCGCCGTGCAGCAACAGGGCGTCTTCCTCGAGTTTTGGCAGGTTTTCAAGATTGAGCAGGATGGTCTGGTCAACGATATGGACGCGCAGAGCTGGTCGCCGTGCGTCACGTGCCCGCGTCTCACCTTTAAAAACGGCGACTCCACCGATGCCATCATCGCCCAGAGCATCGCCGAGAGCGATGCGGCCGGTAACTTTCTTGACTCGGGCATGCTGCGGCGCATCCAGGGCCATGCACAACCCCTGAATACCCTCGTGCACGACCTCGACCGGTGCGTCCAGCTCTTGACCTCCCACCGCCATGAACTCAGTCTCATTTGCGAGCAGCACACGGCCCAATTCCACCGTGACCAAGCAGTGCTTGTGGGCTACTCTTCAGCTTTGTCTCTTTGCCGCGCCCACGTCTGGTACGAGCACGAGGTGCGGCCGTCCCCGGTGTTTCTGCGGGCGCTCGAAGTGACGTCACTCCTAAAGGGCGAACTCGGTTTGCAACGCTCAAACAGCTCCTCCAGCAGCCGCCGCTTTTCAGCACGCCCGCGGCGCCTCAGTATCCTCAGTGGAGCCTCGGTCATGGACAGCTTTTTCGTCTCCAAAGATTACCTCCTCAAACCCAAACTGGCTGACCGCGAAATTGATGCCAGCTGCAAGTACCTGCGGAGCCACCGCGTCCACAACTTTTGCCGCTCTGAGGAGCTGATTCACCGGTTCAATTGCGAGGCAAGCGCGCTCCTAAGCCGCGTCCTGGAACGCGACTTTTTGGGCTCGAGCGCATGCTACAAAAAGGATCTCAAGAGCGCAACCGCACCTTCAAACCACCGCATGAGTATGTCGGTGCTTCCTGACCTCAGCACGAGCCGGTCGCGGTCCCGCAAGTCGAGCCCCAACTTGCTGCTTGACATTTTCGAGTGGAAGGCGGCCGCGCCCAGCGATGCCTCCATGGGGCTCGAAACAGAGGCGGGAACCCTTCCGGAGCGAGACCTCGTTTGCGGTTTGATTTTGAGTGACCTCGACTGGAGCCGCGCCTCTGAAACCGACGAGTTTATGCAGCAGACGGGCCGTATGTTGTTGGATGGGGACGGGCTCGCCATCCAGCCAGTTTTGGAGTTTATTTCCCTCCAGAGCACGCCGCGCGCAAAGCTGCGAGGGTTCCAAACGCTTGTGGCAGTCGTGCGCGCGCAGCTCGAAGCCGAGAACGGCCAGCCGCCGTCGCGCCACGATGTGACCTACGAGCTCGGAAAACTGTTTGGCCGCGAGCCCGGCACTTTGTACGCCGACCTCCAGACTGTGAGCGGCTTTGTGCCCACCAGCGCGCCCGAGCTCGACGCCGGCCAACCGTTTTGGGATGTGGCCGAGGCCGCCCTAAAAACGCTCGATCTCGTTGTCGGCAAGAGCATGGACCTGGCGGCGCGCATGCTCAAGTACAATGAAACAAACAAGAGCAGCTCACTTGTCAATACCATGGGCGTCAATGATGCCGTCGCCATCTGGAGCTTTTGCGCGCGCCATGGCCGGCCCAAGGCGCAGCGCAAGCTGGCCGAGCTTTATGCCGCGTACCCCAGCTCATTGCTCGATGTCTTGCCATTCACTAAACCCGCAATCCTGTTTGAGGCGATCGAGCCCTCAAACGTGCGCCCCGCCGTCATTGCCCATTGGATGCAGGCCGCCGCTCAAAAGGGCGAGCCAAAGGCGGTGGAGTTTTGCCGCGCGCAGCGCGAGCAGTTTATTTAATATTTAATGCAATTTGCAATCGTTAATAAATATCGTCAAGGGCGCCCGGGGGGTGCCCGGTGTTTAAAGTGGGCATGGCATTGGGAAAATGTGCTGGGTCACATTGCGGGTAGGGGTGCATGGAGTGCACGTGGGGCAGGCGCGTGGAAAAAAGGGGGACGGAAAAAGGGCGCATGAGTATATCCTGTCCCGCGCGCTCCCCACACCTCTTGGCACATGATCCCCCTTTGCCCTAAACGGCATCCGAACTATGAGGGAACGCGTGCGCATAATAACACTCGCGCGTGCAAAACCCCAGCTTAAAAGGAACCATTGCTTGACGGAAAACATTCAGCCATTTAATCATCGCGGCGCCTTCATGCACATACACTTTGCGGCACCTGTAGCACCGCTCCATATCGACGCGCGCAGCCGCGATTTCCCGCTGCATGTACCCGCTCAAACGCGGCAAATGCTGGGGCCAAAGTCCATCACAGTACGAGGCCATGCTGAGCGCGCGCAGAGACGGTGGATCGCTCGCCAAACGCGACTCAAATGCCACTTCTTGGCCGCCATCCAACCGCTGGGCAAACTGGCCAGGCTCCACCAGGGGATTGGGCGTGCATGTAAGTGTTTGCAAACTCGACAAGCTGGTCAGCTCGTACGGCAAAAACTCTAAACGGTTGCCGCCTAAATGCAGTTCCCTCAGGTTGCGCAAATTGGCCACTGCGCTAGGAATAAACCGTAGTTCATTGTCGCGAAGGCTCAGGACCGTGATATTCAACTCAAACGCAAACAAAGGCAGCTGCCTCAACATATTCCTGCTCAAAAACATCTTGATCTCGACAACGCGGTTTGGCACATAAACGTGCTTTAAATTGTCCCAATCGGCGGGGATTTCGCCAAGGCACGCGCCCTCGAAATTTACTTGGAGAGTGCCTTTACTGTCAATCATTGTTTCAGGATCGTCCACGACGCGCTGCACGAAAACCGACGCGTCCACTTCTTGAATGGATAAACTGCGTTTGTGCACTGCCTGGGCAGCACTATTGTGACTGATTGCGCGTAGAGTGTTGGTCTTGGCCCTCTTGACCATCGTGCACGGCTCGTCCTCGTCTGTGTCGGCGTCCGTCGCGTCGTCCTCGGTGGCAACCTCAGGCGCGTCGGCCGCGTCCATCATGGGCTCATCGGCAGGAGGGCTCGAGGGAAGCAACATTTCACGCGTTTCCCAGAAATTGCTGCTCATCGGGTCGGTAAATTGGTGCAGATTCTCTCGTCCATCGTAGAGAGAATCCGTGCTTGGAGTCTGCATGGGTGAGTAAAGGAGCAGCGGGGCGGTTGGATGGTGGTGGCTGTAGCAACTTTTTGGTGACGCGATTTCATCACTTTTTGTCATGAGGGGAGTTTTGTGAATAAAGTTTCGATAATTTTGGGGGTGCTCGGGATAGGTCATGCACGTCATGCAGGTACCCTGCAGGGAGCATCGTATTTTGGAAACTTATACAAGTTTTTTGGTTCTTTTCGGCTCTATTGAACCTTAAAATACCAGTACACTTCCCGGGGCACCCCTGGGCACCGTTTGTTGCACCTAGCCCCCACACGCACAACACAAACAACCCATCCACAACATTCATGCCTCGTGCCACCATGTCCCCATTCAGCCTAAAGCGGCCACCCTCTGTCACTCTCCAGCGTACCGGCAAGTACGCCTCTGTCTGCGCAATCACCACCACCCTCGAGCTCGGCCAGGGATCTTACCTCCCATCCCCCGACGCTCAATACTCTGTACACTTGACCCCGGCCAAACTCGCCATCATTGACTTGGCAACTCATGCATTCTCCTATACCCTCGAGCTCGGCAATGCTCCGATCAACCTCAAATGGAGCTCGGGCGGACAACTTGCAGTGCAAACCTCGCCCAACGAGCTGCTGCTCATTTCCAGCAACCCCCAGGGCCAGTTCACATCCCAACCCCTTAAGAGGCCGTTCAAGATTGCGGCCATTTACTGGTCCGGTGAAGTTGTGGCCGTCTCCTCTGGCTTTTCGGCCCTCATGGAGCTGTGGTCCCTTGAGCTCAAGCTGCTGGGTGCTCTACCTCAGATCGTGGGCTTCCCCCATGTTGTGCGCGACTTTGACCAGTTTTCTGTTCAAGTCTCACGCTGCGTTACCGATAGCCAAGTGCATTTTTTGGATGGTGGCAGGCTCGCCACCACTTGGAGCCTCCGCAGCACGCGCATAACGAGCTATTCCCCATGCCCTTTAAGGGTTCAAGCAGTATGTGCCAGCACCCACAGTCTTTTTGTTCTCTCGCCTTCGGCAATACTAGCCCAAATCAGGTTTTTTCCGTCACACATTCGGCACGTCAACTGGCTGCACTGCGGTGAGATTGTAGTGTCTACAGTAGCCAGCGTTGAGGTCTATGACTTTGACCTTGTTTCCCTTGCAGCCATTGGGCCCACCCTGCGTACTCAGCACTTGTACTATATCTCTGCGCCCGACGAACCCCTGCACATGGTTGACCCCAAACAATTCAAACTCGTCAACCCGGTGGTACACGACCAGCCTATAGGTCGGTTTTGGGCTGTCGAGTCGTCTGGCAATTTTGTGGCTATTATTTCCAGCATGCACGCAATCAAGGCTATCATCGACTGGGCACCTGATGCCAAACCGGTGGCACTGCTCTGGTCCGAGATTCACGACACGTTTTTGCTGGTGTTTACCAGGGCAGTATACAAATGGACGCAATCAAGTGGTCTTGCCCTCTATTTTAAACACGACTGGCCAATCAAGGGTGCCATGGTCGTCAGCTCCACATTGATGTTTTGGGATGCGCAGAGGCTGCACACGTGCTCTGTGGGGGCCCAATACACGCTGCCGCCCGATGCTGACGACAGGGTCAATGATACGTTTGAGTTAAAGCGATTAAAATTAATTTAAATAGTTTCTGTCTTAAATTTACCCCGCTCGATAGCGCTACAAAACGCGCGCTCGTCCATCGATTCTCGTTGGCACGTCAGTTCAACTGTAGAAAATGACACAAGGCGGCACACGTACAAGTCGTCTACAGGCCTAAATTCCAACACAAGCTCTCTGCCCTCAACACGCACAGCCAGGTCTTGGTGCTCAAAGCTGCACACCAGCTGGCCCACTGTGTCGTCCCAAACGCGGATATTTTTGCCGCAACAAATTAGCCGTAGCCTGTTTTCTTTTTCATTAAACACCTCGCACACGGCCGACTTGCTTTCTGTTTGGTTGTGCAAAGTATCAAACGTCTTGAACTTGTGCGAGCCCTGCTCCAAGAAAACCCGGAGCCTAACGTCCAGCAGTGCATCCCACACATAGCTTTCGATCAGGCCTTTGTCCTTGTGGGAGAGTTTGTAGCCATTGCACAGGCGCGTGATGCCGAGCCGCCTCCTCGAATCCTCAATGCTCGCCTTGACATCGGCCGACACAGCTTCAAGGGCGGACACAACCTCGAGTACTACAGCTTCTGTAGACTTTCTCTCAACTTTGAGGTACCTCAGCTCGTTGAAAAACTCGGAATTTCGCTGCAGCTGGGCTACCGGCAAGTCCAAGTAATTTGAGGCATGCTCGAGACTATGGCTCTTGTTGTCGGTTGCTTGGCGAAAAAGCCACTCACTGAGCCGTACGGCATTATCCATTTGATCCTCATCAAACTGGTACTCATGGTTAATGTAGCACCACAGCCGCCACTGTGAAGAAATGTAGGTTTTCGAGTACTCGCGGTAGCACTCAAACCTGCCGTCTTTGAGGTGCCTGCGGAACGACTTGTACAGTTTGCGCAGACCGACCTGCTGTACTTCAAATGAACGGCCCAAAATATACTTTTCAAACACTTGGTCAAGCCGCTCGAGCCACTCCAGATGCAACAAGTAAAGGAGCGGGAACGAGTCAAACATGGCGGAAAGCTCTTCTACAAATGAGTTGGGTACAGCATTTGACAAGAAAATCTGAATGGCCTCTTCGAGGTGGGCCCTGTACCTGTGCTCACCTGCAATCAGCTTGCGCACCTCCTGCTGGACAACCTGGCTAGGCTCGCGAAGAATAAACTGGTCAAAGTCGGAAATCCGGGCGCTGGGGCTACTGTTTGTACTGCCCTGCTCGTGGTTGAGGGTCGAGAGGGCGCTCAGCAGTTGTAGCAAAAGCGCGCTTTGCTCGGTCTGGGCTTTGGATTTAGCATTGTAGCCCAAATTTGGGTTGATCATAACTGGCGCCAAACGGCCTACGCGCGTGTCTAGCCGCGATGGACCCATAGCAGTCAAAAAGTCTTCTTGAGCGGTGGGGGGTGTCGACACGGTAAATATGCCGCCGCAGTACATGCCATGGACCTTGTTTGTGAGAGTCTTTTTGAGAACTGCGGGCTTCCACACCGGTCCTCGCACGAGTTCAGACGAGAACTTGTTGGCCTTGGCCCTTATGGGAGTAACACCGGGTGTGCTGTTGAAGTTGAAAAAAGCGTTTCGGAATGAGCTCGACTTGAGGAGTTGCAGCTCTAGACAGGGGTTCCCGTCCATTACAATTACCTTGAGGTTTGGCAGCTGGCTCAAAAAGTGTGGCCATGTGGTGATCTCGTTGCCCTGCAGATAGATTTCGCGCAGCTCGGTGAACTGGGTGATCCATGGCTCGAGGTAGATGAGGCCCATCCCGGGGGCAACAAGAACCTGCAAGCTCGAGAATTCTAGAATGTTGCGCGGCAAAGTGCCGGATCGCCACGCGTACCTCAGGGCCAATCGGTTTTGACTGAGGTCGAGGCGGAGGACCGCGTCGTGGACAATGACCGGCTTGTGCAAGTTTCTTGGAGCGACCAGCATACGCGCGGTGCCATTTCCGCTACTCTATAAATAAATGCTACCTAGATGCGACTCTCTCGCGAGCTTAAATTATGCACCCCGCTCATGCAGCCCCCACATAGTCGTCGAGCGCGAGCTGGTTCTCCTCGTCGGCGACCTGGCGAATTTTATCGTAGCGGTGCTTGCGCCTCACCTCCAAAACCTTGGCGTGGAGGTGTGCATTGACCGCAAGGGCGACGGTGCTACCCACGAGGTTGGCAGCAATATCGCGGGGATCAAAGGTCCGGCTCGAGAGAGCGGCCTGTAAATATTCGCTAGAGATGCTTGCCACAATACTGACGAGTGCAGCGAGCTGCAGGGCGCGTCTACGAGGGAGGTCAAGTACCCAGTACACGAGCCCCGAAAACATGAAAAAGCCAATGCCGTGCAGCAATTTATCGTGCGCCAGCTGGATATTTGCGAGTCCTAGGTACAGTAGGCCCACGCTGAGGGCCGCCAGCAGCCCAACGATCTTGAACCTTACCCGCATCCTGACTACGAGCGAGAACCTTAAAATGAGCTTCAGGACGGGAGTGACGCAAAAAGTGGTCGAGACGGCCCGCAAAGCTCTGATTAAAGGCCCAGTTAAACTCACAGATGTGTGTGGATTTCGGGACCAGCTCGAGGTCCGGCAGCAGCACGCACAGCTATCGGAAATTTTATTTTTGGGAAGCACAAATGTCGGCAAATCTTCGCTACTGAGCGCCCTACTTGCGCCAGCCGGTGCTCCAAAAGGAACAGCCGCCAAGCCTCGAGATTTGCCCAATGTGAGCAAGAAAATGGGGTTTACCACCACGCTCAACTTCTACACAATCAACAACCGGTTAAGGTTGGTGGATAGCCCCGGGTACGGCCACAAGTCCAATGCGAGCCATGGAAACATTGTGACCGAGTACTTGGACGGGTTTGCAACTAATCTCAGGCACGCATACATTTTGAGCGACCCGGTCAAGGGCATGAGCGAGTTTGACGTGCTGGTTGCCCAGATGCTGGTGAAACGTGGGGTACCGTTTGATGTTGTTTTGACCAAGTGCGACAAACTCAAAAAGCTGAATGAAGAAGAAGTGCTTGATCAAGTGAAGGGGTTGGGGGCCATTGTGCAGTACATCTACCAAACGAGCGTCAAGGACGATCGTGGATTGGACGAGTTGAGAGGTGGTATATGGCGGTCTATACAGTATTCTGCGTTGCGAGGGGCACCTGTAAATCTTGATTTTTAGGGCGGTGTTTCAGGCGGTGTTTCAGGTGCCACCTGCATGCAGTTGGTGTGCTCGCATCGTGTTGGCATGGTGCACGGCACCGGTATCAAATTTTGTGCGAGTATTTTTTTTTATATTTAAAAGCGATTTAAGCGGCACTAGAGGTCGGTATGGATGCCGATGTGGCCAGTTTTTTAAGCTTTTTTGCGCCGATCTGGTGCATGCAGGGTCCTCAGGCATTCGCTCAGGGCAACCTCACGGCAGGCCCTGGCAGGCTCTTAAACGTACACTCACATCCCTCAATAGTCATAGAACTCTATTTACTCAGAAAAACGGACATTCACCGGCAAACGCGACTTGATGGTCAAGTCGAAATCGTACTGCGGAGCGTTCGGCAAGTCGCCCTCGAGTTTGGAATAATGCTGGGCCAAACGAGCGGTAACAAACGCCAACTCGGTCAGCGCAAACTGCTGGCCAATACAAATACGCGGGCCACCGTTGAATGGAATGTACGCCCAGCCGGGAACGTCCTGCTTTTGCAGCCAGCGCTCGGGCTTGAACTCGTTTGCGTCAGGGCCCCAGATAGCAGGGTCGCGGTGCAGGGCAAACGCGCGGTACCCCACGGCCGTACCCTTGGGCACAAGTACCGGCTGGTCGCCATTGGGACCACCGCCGCGCGGAATCACAGTGTCACGCACGGCCCAGCGGGCGTTGATCGAGACCACAGGACACAACCGCAGCACCTCATTGATGACGGCATTCAGGTACTTTGCGGTCCTCAACATCTCGAATGTGGCCTTTTCGGGGTTTTCCTTTGTTCCAAAAATCTCCAAAACCTCGGCGCGCAGCTTGGCGTACACCTCGGGGTTGTTGGCCAAAAAGAACGAGATAAAAGTCAAAGTAACCGCGGTTGTGTCGCGGCCGGCAATCAGAATATTAAATATCTGGTCCATAATGACTTTGGTGTCGCGCGTGGTCTTGGCGAGACCCCAGCTAAAGACGTACTTCTCCGTCTCTTCGTCCTTGCCGTCCGCAGTGCGGTCCAAAGCGATCTGGACATAGTGACTCACGAGAATGCGCGCGCGCTCAATGTGCTCGTCCAGCGCTTTGGGCTTGAACACATCGCGCAGGGGGCCAAGCAGCATGCGGCGCGCGCTCTGGGCGCTCATGTAGGTATAACTCTCGACAAACTGTTTAGCGGAGACAGAGCGGCCATTGTGGGTAATGGTCACCGGCTCGCCGCCAATAACCTCGGCGAGCGAGTTGAGGCTCTCGCCAAACAAGAATTCGGTCGAGGTATCGAGCGTAAACTGGTGGAAAAGTTCCTGACAGTCGACAAACTTTTGCTTGCTCTGAAGCACATCCAGCGCCTTGAACAGCTCGTCAGTGTGGGTAATAATGCTATCGAGCTGCGAAACCTGGTCACGCGTGAACTGTGGCCTTAGCATGTTGCGCGAATGCTTCCAACGCTCGCCGCTCACCATAAAAATTCCGGCGCCGAATGCATAGCCCATACCCTTCTCGCGGGGTCCTAGGTCATAATCCTTGAACTTGGTGGACAATACAGTCTTGATGTTTTCGGGTTCGCTGGTCATTACGACCCACCTGAATGGGGCCTGCTGGAGGCGAGTACGGTACTTCCAGTCGAGATCCTCAAGCAGTTTGGGAGCAACAGTACCTTCTTTGAACCGTTTGAGCATATCGACCAAGTTGAACACACCAAACCCAGGCGACGCAGCCACCTCGGGCATGCCAGTGCCGCGCAGTTTGGAGCGCACCCAGTACACGGGAACAAACAGCGTTCCGATCTGGGTTGACAAAAACACCAGAATCGCAACGAGAATTACCAGAAACATCTTTGGTAGTTGCTAGGAACGAAGGGCCAATGATCTGCATTATATATATCCGCCTATCTGCAGGGGCAGGGGGACAGCGCCAATCAGGGTTAGGGTGGGGCGTCCCGCACGTGAGTGCAGGTGCAGAACCGAGGTCAAAGGTTTTGACGAGCTCCAAGGCCAATCAAGTTAGCTTGGGGGTTTTATGTCGGGCTGGCAACCCCAGACCCTCTCAACCTCGCCCTTGCTTGCTCTGTGATGAAATTTCAGCAAGATGGGCCGTGCATACGAGCCGCAATTTTTTTTAAAAGACCCCTTGTCTGGCAATCACATGTGCATCAGTTCTAAATAGGAAATAATGCAATGCGGAATGTGCTAATGTAGATATTTAAAGAGCCTATCAGCTGGTGATATATTGAGCCAGGTGGAGCTGATGCAGATCAGCAGCTTTGGCTAGATCCAGTGCCGGCAACCAGGACAACCCTCGGCACCTAGAAATTATGGCCCTCAGGCCCTCAAATAACATGAAAACAATAATACATACAGTTTACGCGCTAGCACAGCAGAGCACAGCAGGCTCGCTCTCTAGTAACGGTTGAACCCGCCACGAGCACCACCGCGACCGCCGCCAAAGCCGCCACGCGAGCCACCGCGCGACGCACCGCCGAATCCACCGCGGGAACCGCCACGGCCGCCGAAACCACCGCGAGAGCCGCCGCGAGCGCCAAAGCCACCACGAGCACCACCGCGGCCGCCAAAGCCGCCACGAGCACCGCCAGGGCCGCCAGCCGAGCGAGGCTTCTTGACCTTGGGCGCAGGAGGCTTGGGCAAGAACCGTTCGAGCGGCAGCAGCTTGTCTGTGCCAATGAAAAACTTGTCGCCGTCCTTGAACGAAGTGGCCACAATGCCCTCGCTGGGCTTGATGGTAAAAAATACATCATTGATGGGGCCGAGAATCTCGTCGACCTTGCCGACTTGGCTCTTGTTTTCCAAGAAAATGGGCGCATTAAAGTAGGGCACCTTGACGTTGGTGCTCTTGCACACGATATCACCCTCGCAGGGGCGCACAAAGCTGCCCATCTCGATGATTTCTGCAGGAGGACCTTGGGGAGCACCGTAGTTGTTGTTGTAGCCACCGCCAAAGCCGCCCCTTCCTCTTCCTCTTCCTCTATTCATTTGGAGTTGAAAATTTCAGGTGATTAAGCATTTTTTGAGGTTTATGTGAATTTTTCACAGGAGAAGGGGGGACGAAAAGGGGGTAATTATGTGTGAATTGAGTTGGTTTTCTCGGTTCTTTTGTCGGTTCTGGAGGGATGAGGGCCGTTTGGAGGCTTTTTTTAGGGTGCAATTTTTTGAAATTTTTTTGCACTCAAAGGCGCTTTATTTCTAGATTCTTAGGGAAATCGCTCTACATAGCACGTTCAAATCGTTTTCGAGACCATTTTGTACCACTATATACACTTAGTCGCTCTTATCACCGCTGAGCCAAGCTGAGCTCAGCGCTTCCCGAGTAGCAGCACCTCACCCCACGTGACCTCGAAATGAATCACCCTCCCATCTCAATCTCATTATCGACCCCTCCACAAATGACCGATATTCCGTCCCCTGCTCCGTCAACGGAGCGCGATTTTAGCCGGTACTCCATTGAGACCGAGATCGTCATGACCGAAAACACCGATCAGTACAAGAGCAGCAGCGTTCCGCTCTACCAAACGGCCACCTTCAAGCAGGCCTCCCTCAACGAAATGGGCGAGTACGACTATACCCGCAGCGGTAACCCGACTCGCAGCCACCTCGAGCGCCACTGCGCAAAAATTATGGGCGCTCGGCGTGCGCTTGCAGTCACTAGCGGCATGACTGCGCTTGACGTCATTGCGCGCCTCGTCAAGGCCGGCCAATCGATTATTACCGGTGATGACCTGTACGGAGGTTCGCACCGCTTGCTCAAGTACCTCAATTCCCATTTAAATATTGGCGTGCATCACGTGGACACAACCAACGTCGACTCGATCGTTGCCGCTGTGGACGAGACCACTGCCCTGGTTCTCCTCGAGAGCCCTACCAACCCCCTGATCAAGATTGTGGATGTTAGGGCCATCTGCGAGGCCGTGCACGCCCGCAACCCCCGTGCTTTGTGCGTCGTCGACAACACAATGATGACCCCCCTCCTGATGCGGCCGCTCGAGCTGGGCGCTGATATTGTGTACGAGAGCGCAACCAAATACCTTTGTGGGCACCACGACGTCATGGCAGGCATTATTGCCACCAACGACGTCGAGCTCGGCCAGAAATTGTACGCAAACATCAACACCAACGGCGCCGGCCTCGCCCCCTTTGAGTGCTGGCTGCTGCTCCGCGGCATCAAGACGCTTGCTGTACGCCTCGCCAAGCAGCAGGAGAACGCCGTGCAAATTGCAAACTACCTCCACGGGCTCGGGTTCAAGGTGCGTTTCCCCGGCTTACCGTCCACCGAAGGCTACGCTATCCACCAGCAGCAGTGCTCTGGCCCGGGCGCTGTCCTGAGTTTTGAGACTGGCGACCTTCAGCTCAGCGAAAACATTGTCGGCTCGACCAAAATTTGGGGAATTTCCGTGTCATTCGGCTGCGTCAACTCGCTCATTTCGTTGCCGTGCAAAATGTCTCATGCCTCGATCGATGCCAAAACTCGCGCCGAGCGCGCATTCCCCGAGGATTTGGTCCGGCTGTGCGTGGGCATTGAGAACCCGCAGGACCTGATCAACGATCTGCACCGGGCGTTCATCAAGACCGGCGCCATCAAGGGCGATTTCGACGTTGAAATGTAAATGTCACTTATTTAACTTGACTTTGAGAGTGAGGTGGCGCGGACGCTGGGCTCCTTGAAAGGGTACTCTCTGAGGCCCTCGAGGCTGCCCTGAAGTTGCTCGCCGTGAGCCCTCGCTGGACTGCATATTAGTTATTTTGCATTGATGAGAGACTAAATCTAGACCTTGGGGGCTCGGTGGGCTCAGCTGAGGGGCCCCGTCTACTTGCTGCCTGTTTGTACCAAGCCGCCCAAGCTCGGCGGCGAAGGATCCGCTGGGCCGCTCAGTGCTAGAGTAATTATGCAGTCTGATTTATCTGGTCTTGGATTCAGTAGCGGGCTCAGCGGGCTCAGATGCCCTCGACAGTGGGCGTGGTTGCTTCGGGCTCCTTAGCAGGCTCCCCCTTGGCCTCCTCCCCCTCCTTGTGCCCCTTCTTGGCAATCCTTAAACACTCGGCCTCCAACCCACTCAAATGTATATAGCTCACACCCGCCGCCTCCAACTTGGCCCGGCCATCGTTCCCCTCAACAAAATCGCTCGGTTCCACAACGCCAACAAAAACGGTCTTGATCGGCGAATCAAGCACACGCTCAACGCACGGCGTGTTGCCACTCAACCTAAATGAGCACGGCTCCATGGTGGTGTATAGCACTGTACCCTCCGGCACATTACATCCGTGCTTTTCCCTGTACTTGGTCAAAGCGTTTTGTTCAGCGTGGGTGTTGCCCTCGAGCTCGCGCGTGTACCCAACTTCGAGCACCTTACCGTCATGGCACAATACAGCACCCACACAAAACGCACTGTCAATCGGCGTGCACTTGTCGGCTTGCTCGAGCGCTAGGCGCAGCATGGGCATGTGCACGTCCCGCACCCACGGCGGCACCTCAGTCTCGTAGCTCCACGACCCATTGTTTGCTGCGTACTTGAAAGCGTGCAGCCACAGATTCAAATCGTTGGGGCCGGGGGCAGTGTAGAGCGGTGCCTCGCACTCCTCACACACCTTGCCGCTAAGGATCTCGCCCGAAGCGTTCGAAGCCCACGACCGCGCAGGCTCGGTCTTACCGATCTTGTCGAGCGCCGCCGCAATCTTGAGTCGATCATCACCACCCCCTTTGCCCAAATTGGGGCCCCAAACATCAGGGTTGGAGTACGTTGGGTCATTGGCGATCGGGTGACCCAAGTACTGCAGGTGCACGCGGATCTGGTGCGTGCGGCCTGTAAACGGCTGGCACTCTACAATCGAGGTCTCTCCGTCGTACGATACCCTCTTGAAGACTGTGCGCGCCTCCTTGCCGTCCTCGCGTGCAACCATGTTGAGGGCCACCTTGGGGTCCACTGTGAGCAGCGGCTCGTCACACTCGATGACCCCGAGCGGGAACTCGCCAATAACGCGTGCAAAGTATTTTTTGGTAAGCTCACGCTCCCTAATTTGCTTGCCAATTTGGTCGGCCTTTTTAGGGTTCTTGGCCAAAAACATCAGTCCAGAAGTAAGGCGATCCAACCGGTTGCATGGGTGACACACGAGGTTGTGCTCGTACTTGAGGATACTCACGACAGTGTTGAACTTAAACCTTCCTGTGGGGTGTGCCGGCACACCGCCTGGCTTGTCGATAACCACCAAATCTTCATCCTCGTACACAATGCCAATTGGACTCGAGCTCACGGGCTGCTCGTGTTTGTGAGTACGGTGCGAAATAAGGTCGCCGTCCACCAAAGTTTGCGTGGGTGAAGCTGTCTTGAGGTTGATTGTGACCTTACCGGCGGCAATGGCCTTTTCATAGTACGCCTTTTCACGGTCACGAAACTCGGTCGTAAACACATCCACAAGCGTACGGCCTTGCCACCTTTGTTTACAAAAAGTGTTGTAGGTGAAAAAATAGGGCGGTACGTGCCTCAAAGGTCCTGCAAGAACGTATTTGGCACCTTGAGCAATTTCGTCGGCGATCTCGACCTCTTTATCGGGATCGCCCAGCTTGCGGCGCAGCATATTGTTATTTTTCACGCGAAAAGCAGGCGGCGTGACGCTGCGCGACCGTTTTGACATTACAAAGTGTGAGAGGAGCTGCCTTGGGATGGTCGTCGACGGTCAGGCTCGTGAAAGAACAAAAAGCTTTTTTTTTCTTTTCGAATAGAAAATAAAATACAAAAAAAAGCCCTGCGTAGGGTGAAAAATGGGGCACCTGCTGCTGCACCAAGATATTTCGTGTTTTTCTATACCCTACGCTGGCGTTGGGGCACAAGCAACCTACCCGTATGCACGAGCTGATCTCTGTTTTACTTCGATGTACATCATACCGTCATCCATGCAGGGACCCACAATTAGCGATCCCCACCCCCAACAAGCTCGGAATCTTCCCCACGATGTACTGTTCACAATTGCATCCTTTATGAACCCCTGGGAGCTTTTGCAAGCATCCCAAGTCTCGCGCAACTGGCACCAGGCCTTCACCTCCAACGGCGCCTGGGCACACCAAAATGTGTACGATGTGGACACGAGCATCTACCAGCACTACTTGGAGACATGCAAAACGTGCACTGAGGACGAGTTTAAATGTATACCAAAAGTTATCACCACCTCCACGAGCCTCTACCATTTGATGTCCTACCTGCACAATCCGTGGACAGTACAGCTCTACACCCCTCCTTCACTGACCCTCGCGGCCCCCAAATCCTTCTTTCGGCTTGTGGCTCAGGAAATAACCAACCTCAGGATCGATTTTGGCCACGTGCCGCGCGAGTTTCACAAGGACAAGGAGCTCGTGTACATGCTGTTGCGGGCGTGGGTCAGGGTAGAGGGGCTCTGCTCCAGCTACAAAAATGATCGCACAGCTGCTCTAAGCATTCGGGACCCGATGGCGCTGGGCCAAACCAGGGGTGTTTGGAGCATCTCTGAAGATCTGTACAGTGACCGTGCTGTCGCGATGCATGCAGTCAAAAATACTGGCATTGCCTACGCTCACCTTCCAAACAACTTGCGTGCTGACCGCGAGATCTTTTTCGCCCAAATGGACAAGATTTTTACCGGCCACCAGTTATCCAAGGACGAAGAAAAAATGTACTCCAAGCTTCTTCGCTGCATCCTACCTGACGAGATGCGGTCCAATCGCCGGGTTTGGCTCAAGACGTTTGCCACATGGAGCTTGGCACAGCCCCTGAGTCTCATGTCGGCCGAACTCGCCGCCGACTGGGAAATGGTCACTGCCGCTCTTCGCGGTGGTCCAGGCGGGGCTAGGGAAGATTATCCGCTGTGCTGTACTGAGTTCAACCGTGTTTCCCCCGAGCTGCTCAAAAACCGCAACCACGTCGTGAAGATTTTGGAGATGGGCTGGGTGCCCTGCTTTGACGATTTGCCGGTGGAACTGCGCTTGGACAAGAGGGTACTTGGTCGCCTAGGCAAGCTTTTGGAACATTCACCATGCATCATCCGGGATATTTGTACTAGTAAGTGCCGGTGCACCCCGATTCTGGGCAGGCTGGCGGCCATCCACCCCTTTTGTGCCGACAAGGACTATCGCCTCATTCAGCAAACTCTGGCGCTTCCCAAGTCCATTGGTGCCAGAGTGGACAGTCAAAAGACCCGGTACGCCAAACGGAAACTAATTTTTGCTGTTTTGAGGATGGATTATCGTCCTGTTCCCGACAAGTGCGGGCACCACGGGTTCAAGGATTGCCGGAGGTGTTAGTGTATCTGGCGCTATTTATAGACAATAATTGAGGCTTGCAATGAGGCTACAAGGGCCCTGGGTACTATAGGGTACTAGTTGGGTGAGATACAGAGGTATGCCCCAGCAGCCCCAGCACGTGCCCCTGCATATGTCGCGGTGGGCACGTTTTGGGGCAAAATTGCGGTTACTAGACTCAAATGCGACCAAACGATAACTCTTCAGTTGTGTTTGCACGCTATTCACGCTCAGAGGTCTGGCCCGCTTTATTGCCCCACTAGTGAGCCTGAGGCAATTGAGCTTTGGAGCGTTCAGGTCCAGTCCGCTACAAAATACGCATAGTTTAATAATTTTTTTGCACTCCACACACTCCCCACCCCTCACGTCACACATGAACCGTCACTCGCCCGCTGCCATTTATCGTCATCCCATGCAACGACCCACATTTGGTGATACGCGCCCCAGCCGCGCCCCAGACCTCCCTGAGCCTACTTTAACAACTATTGGCTCCTATTTAAACCCACACCAACTGCTGCAAGTGTCTCAAGTCTCGCGCAAATGGAACGCGGCCCTCACCTCAAACAGCGCGTGGGCCCACTTCAACGTGTACGGCGTAGATACCAGCATCTGCAAGCACTACTTGGACAAGTGCAAAACGAGTACCTTGAGCGAGTTTGAGTGCGTCAAGCACGGTATCTCCAACGACACCAACTTGCATCATTTGCTTGTCCAGCTGCACGGCCCCAACAACAAAAGGGTAGATGTGCCTACTGCCCTGACTCTCGCGGCCCCTCGCGCGTTCTTTGAGCTTGCAGCGCAGTCCCATATTTATCCCGAGTTGAACTTTTCGCATGTGCCCCGCGAGTTCCACACGGACAAGGACCTCGTGTACAAGCTTCTGCGGGCATGGGTGTGGCCCAATGGGCTGTCCCTTGAGTACCAGACTGATCACACAGCGGCCATGAGTATTCAAGATCCCGTGGCACTGGTTCCTTCGAGCGGTTGGTGGTCGATTTCCTTTGACCTGTTGAGTTACCGCGACGTGGCGCTGCACGCGGTTGCAAAAAACGGCGTTGTGTACACCAAGCTGCCAACCAGGCTCCAGGCCGACCACGAAATTTTTTTCGCGCACATGGACGTGATTTACGGCCCTAGTGGGCTCGCCGACTCACAGGAGGGAAAGCTCACGTATTTGAAGGCTCCCGACCAGATACCCGAGAGTATTCGATCCGACCGTAAAGTACTGCTCAAACTGTTTGCAATGTACCAAAAGATCCAGCCACTCAACTTTCTTTCGGCCTCACTCGCAACCGACTGGGAAGTGGTGGGTGCTGCGCTGCGCAAGGGCCCCGATACAGATGAGTTGCCGCTATGCTGTGCCGAATTCCACCGCATTTCGCCTGAACTTTTGAAGAACCGCGATCACGTGGTCATGATTTTTGAGTTTGGGTGGCTGCCGTGCTTTGGCGATTTGCCAAAAGAGTTGCGCCGTGATAAGAGAGTACTGCACGGGTTTAGCAGGCTGCTGCACAAACAGCCCAGGCTGCGCCTCCTTATTTGTTTAGGAGTGTGCCGGTGCTCCTCCATTGTGGGCCGGCTGGCGGCCATCCACCCGTTTGATATTGACAAGGATTGGGCGCTCGTGGAGCGGATTTTTGCCCTTCCCAAGTCAGTGGGGTCTCGAGTCGACAAGCTTACCACGCGGTATGCAAAGAGGCGCCTGATTTTTGCGAGTTTGAGGATGGATTATCGGCCTATTCCTGATCGGTGCTATCTGCACAGTGTCAAGGATTGCCGCAAGTGTTGATTTAGGTTATAGATTATTGTTATTCAGGTCGAGCGCCAAGGCCTCAGCCCCCCCCCCCGCGCATGTATGACACTCCACCGCGATGTGGCAAATTCGCTTCAGCACTTCACGATTCTGCAGCTTGTGCAGGCCGCGGCATGGGGAATCAACGCCTCACGGATAAATTGGGACGCTTTTAATTACACAAGCTACATTCACAAGACTGTCTGGTCATTACTCGAATTTGATTTGGCCAATTTGGGTCAACTTATCAAGTTTAGCCTCGTGCATGTGGATATGCGACCCACTTAATTACAGCATCTGCAGACAAACCACCCTTGTCATAAGCATCAACACCAAAAACGGTCAGGGCGGTGAGCAGTCCAGAGATTGCGATGTTGAAGTTCAAAAGCTACTCGACGAGGTGCAGGAGCTCACGGCCCATCCAAAGATTATGGGAAAGCTATTTGAAATGAAGTACCTCCTCAGAGCGAGGAGGGATGCGGGCCTTGATCTGCAAGTGGTGGCGGCTGAGGACGGGCAGCAGCTCAACGCCGCTGAGGTATATTCCACTGAGGAGGCGTCTGCTCAAGCACTGTGCTCACTGAGTTCCGGCAGCAGTTCCCCGCTTTTGCTCGTTTAGCTGCCCAAATTCAAGCTACGCAAGCTCAAGCTGCTGCCGGCCCAGCCCAGAACTAAGCGTGTGAGCGGTTGTTTTTCGAGCTGATGCGAGGATTAAATTTAGTACGAGACAATATTTGCAGCAATACTCGGATAATACCCGCTGGGCATCTACTACCCTGCTTGTGGACGAATTTAGGGCGGCTTTCCGTCCTACTTTAGAATTGTAGGAGGAAATGTGCTGCATCACAAAATAAAAATGCCAATCGGTTCAGGTCACGTGCCACAGCTCGAGCTCAAATGAGACGAGAGGAAGCGCAGAGGAGAAGAATAAGTTAGCAGATAAAATACATGCGAATTTTACTTTAAAGGTATCATTTAATATTAGAAGACCCACCCCGGAATTAGATGGAGGTACTGGTACCGGTAGCAGCGGCGATGTGGGTCGAAACGGGGTTACCGTTGCAGTCGCAGACGTAGTGGTCGCAAATGTCATAGGTAACGGCAACAATCTGGTTGTTGCACTCGTTGCACTCGGACGAGATCGTAACATCCCAGCACGAGCCATAGGTGGTGATGGCGCATGACGACGAGCTCGGGGCAGATGTGATGGTCGAGGAGCTGCTCGACACGGTGCTCGAAGGAGTAACGCTGGTGCTCGAAGGAACGCTCGACGAACCGCTGCTCGAGCCAGTCGAGGCAGTGGGGCTCGAAACAGAGCTGGAGCTCGAGCTGCCAGGAGCAGGAGCACTGGAGCTGCTGCTCGAGGTGGTGGCAGAGGCAGAGCTAGACTTGCTGCTCGAGGAGCTCGAAGGGGCAGGAACGCTACTGCTGCTAGAAGAGCTCGAAGGAGCGGGCGCGCTGCTGCTCGAGGACGAGGAGCTGGAGCTCACGGGGCCAGGACCAGTAGACGTAGTCGAGGAGACAACAGGCGACGAGCTCGAGGCAGAGCTGCTGGAAGAGCTAGACTTGCTCGAGACAGAAGAGCTGGAGCTAGGAGCGGGAGCAGAGGAAGAGCTGGAGCTGGAGCTAGCAGGGGCAGAGCTAGACGAAGACTTCGAAGCAGAGCTAGAGCTCGAGGGAGCAGGAGCAGAAGACGAGCTGGACTTGGAGCTGACGCTGGCAGAAGAGCTCGAGCTAGAAGGAGCGGGAGCAGAGCTGCTGGAGCTGCTGATCTTGGAGCTCGACGAGCTAGAAGGAGCGGGGGCAGAGCTGGAGCTAGAGCTGGAAGGAGCAGGAGCAGACGAGCTGGAGCTGGAGCTAGAAGGAGCAGGAGCAGAGCTGGAGCTGGACTTGCTCGAGACAGAAGCGCTGCTAGAAGAGCTAGAAGCAGGAGCAGAGCTAGAGGCAGAGCTCGACTTGCTAGCAGAGCTGCTGGAGCTGGGAGCGGGAGCAGAGCTGCTGGAGCTGGAAGAGCTAGGAGCAGGAGCAGAGCTGGAGCTGGACTTGCTGGAGACAGAAGCAGAAGAGCTCGAGCTGGGTGCAGGAGCGGAGCTAGAACTAGAGCTCGAGACGCTCGACTTGCTGGCGCTGGAGCTAGTGCTCTCAGTAGGGCTGACCTTGGTGGAGGTGCTCGATGCGCTCGAAGAACCGGTGCTCTTGGAGGCCGAAGAAACAGTCGAGGACGAGCTCAACAGCGAAGTGCAGTCAGGCAAGCTGGAAGTAGACGAGGCAGGCGAAGTTGAAGAGGAGACAGAGCCGGTGGCAGAGCTAGACTTGCTGCTAGAGCTGGTAGAGCTCGAGGGAGCAGGGCCAGAGCTAGACGAAGACTTGGAAGCAGAGCTCGAGCTCGAAGGAGCGGGAGCAGAGCTAGACTCGCTGGACTTGCTGGCAGAGCTCGAGCTCGAAGGAGCGGGAGCAGAGCTAGACTCGCTGGACTTGCTGGCAGAGCTCGAGGAGCTAGGAGCGGGAGCAGAGCTAGAGACAGAGCTAGACTTGGAAGCAGAGGAGCTCGAACCAGAGCTGACGCTCGAGCTAGAGCTGGGAGCAGGACCAGAGCTAGAAGCAGAGCTGGACTTGGAGCCAGAGCTCGAAGCAGAGGAGCTCGAAGAAGAACCAGAGCTGACGCTGCTCGACTTGGTGCTCGAAGCAGGCGAAGTACTCACCGACGAAGAAGAGCCAGGGGTGGTGGTGGGGCAGGGAGGCAAAGTGTTGTCGTCGCCAGAGCTCGAAGGAGAAGGAGCAGACGAGCTGGCAGAGCCAGAGCTCGAGGCAGAAGAGCCAGTGGCCGAGGACTTGGAGGCAGTGCCAGAGCTCGAGACAGAGCCAGAACTGGAAGCAGAGGAGCCAGTAGCAGAAGACTTGGAAGCGGAGCTCGAGCCAGAGCCAGAGCCAGAAGCAGAGCTGGACGAGCCAGTGGCGGAGGACTTGGAGGCAGTGCCAGAAGCAGAGCTGGACGAGCCAGTAGCGCTAGACTTGGAGGCAGAGCCGCTGCTGCTGGAGCCAGTAACGGGCGAAGTCGAAGAAGCAGTGGGGGTGGTAGTAGGGCAAGGAGGCAGGGTATTGTCGTCACCAGAGCTGCTGGGGGAAGGAGCAGAGCTCGAAGCAGAGGAGCCAGTAGCAGAGCTCTTGGAAGCAGAGCCAGTGGAGCTGGTGCTCTCAGTGGGGCTGACCTTGGTGGAGGTGCTCGATGCGCTCGAAGAACCAGAACCGGAGCTGGCCGAGCTCGACTTGGAGGCGCTGCTGCTGGAGCCAGTGGCGCTGGATTTGGAGGCAGAGCTCGAAGCGGAGGATCCAGAAGCGCTCGACTTGGTGCTTGAGGCAGGCGAAGTGCTCACAGAAGACGACGAGCCAGGAGTGGTGGTGGGGCAGGGGGGCAAAGTGTTGTCGTCCTCAGTGGAGCTGGGCGAGCTCGAGGGAGCAGGAGCAGAGCTCGAGCTCGAGCTGGCCTTGGAAGTGGTCGAAGAGCTGGGGGCAGGGGCAGAGCTAGACTTGCTGGAGCTGGCGCTGCTGGCAGAACTCGAAGGAGAAGGAGCAGAGCTGGAGCTGCTCGAGGCCTTGGAGCTGGTGGGGGTAGGAGCGGAGCTGGAAGAGCTGGAGCTCGGGCTAACCTTGGTCGAAGTGCTGCTGCTAGTCACTGCAGGAGTAGAGCTTTTCGAGGTGGTGGTCACAGCGGCGGGAGTACTCTTGGAAGAAGTCGAGGTGGTGCTAGCGCAAGTCTTGACGCTGGTGGAGCACTTGGTAGTGGTCGAGGTGCACTCCACAGTCCACTTGAAAATCCAGCCATAAGTGCTGGCAGTCACGTATTCACTAGGAGTGCACTGCACGGTCGAAGTGGGAGTGCAAACGCCGGGGCAGGATGTGGTAGTTTTGGTATTGCAGCTGGTGGTGGTCAGAGTCTTGGTCTGCTGGAAGAACCCCAAAAATCCACCATAGCACGAGGTGGTGGTACCAGTGGCGCACGAAGTGCTGGCCACAGGAGTGCAGGCAGCAGTAGAGCTTACGGTGGCGGTGGGGGACATGGTCGAAACACCGATGGTGGTCTTGGAGGCCGAGCTCACAAGCGAGGTGGAACCCTTGCCACCGCAGTTGTAAAGAGCATTCTCGCACACAGTAACCACCATAGGGTAAACGACGGCATCGTCGCAGGTGGTCATGGTTGTGTACTCGGAGCAGATCCTCGTGGTGGAACCATACTTGCAGTCCTCACTGGAAATAGTTGTGAGCGCCGACGTAAGAGTCAAGAGCGCAGCTACAGTGGAAACGGAGTACATGTCGCTTAGCCTTCCGTAGTGGCACCCGCGATGTTTATATATCTTGAGGCAAAAAGCGAACAAGGGACAGCATCTGACCTAACCCTGTCACATTGCATGTGCGTCATGCATGCGAGTCTTCTTTCTAAATTAGTGCTCCTTGGCATTTGGCGGTGAAGGGCAGTGTTTTTGCGGAAAAAAACATTTTTCTTGTAAAGAGTTACTACTGTTTGGACAAATTGGTGAATTTTTCGGCCCTGTTTTGTGCCATTAGCCCGAGTTTCTAAACAATGTGGTATTGTCAAGGAGCAAGGGTTAGGGGACTCTTGTCCTCGAGCACATGCATGCGACGCTTAAATTCAAGGGGCGCTATATATTGTATTCTATTGAAACTATCTGCTTAAATTTTGACCACTCGCATCACGAGTACTCGGCGCGCTTGTGTACGCGTTGCATCAACATCACAAGGTGTAACAAGGACGGCATTACGCTTGGACCATTACACGCAGGCGCGGCGTCGCACAATTTGACGGCAATCCATTCACTTTGATCTGGCAAGCTCGTTAATTGGCATGTTTCATCCTTGTGCGCTACCAATATAGACCCCCTGTCTAGAGCGGAGAACCCATGTTTCAGAATTCGTGCCCTAACCCACGGATGAAGATCTTTGCAGGTCAAAGGTCAATACGCAGCTACAGTGACATGTCTGATGGATGATCACGCGGGTGAAAAAGGCGCCAGACTATTTAGTGTGCTAGATATACTCGTGCAGAGCGCGCGATTGCAAGCGGGGATTTGCGCGAGATCTGAATCGCCAAGCCCCATGCGCGAGGGTCGCACCAGCGCGTGCGCTCGGACCGCGTGTTTGGGCGTGTTGTATGGCTAAATAGTTTACAAATTTCATCCTTGACCAGATTTCATGCATTTTGAGGGTGCAAAAATGCCGAACTCTTGGCCTGTTACACTTGCATACAAACTTGTAGACGCTGGAACAAGGGTGGTGGGAGTGGATCAATTTTTGTTCCGCGAGCTAATGACTGTATTTGTAGGCTGGGTATCTTTAGATACGCGCAGAGCGCAACAATGTTGCTATAGAATCTAAAACAATTGCCCGAAAGGGGTTTGCTTGAGTGGTGCGGTGATCGGATGCACCTGCATCAAACAATGCATCCTTATGCATCCTTGCGCATTACACATTATTGATCAATCTCGCTTAGGGTGTTGTTGGCATTAGGTCTCTTATTCTTACTAGTTTTGATGATTTGGTCCCCACCCGATCTGGATTTTGGGGTTTCCTATTTTGGTGGCACTCATCTCAAATGAGGTGTGGCAACTTGTGGCGGATGCCGCACAAGCACAAGGACGTCGCAATTTGGCATGCATGTGCATGCACTTTGGTAGAAGTCTTGCGCGCGCGACTGAAGGTGAAGGTGTGTGTAATCTACGTGTAATTTGAGCGATTGTTGTCGTGCACTCTGTTTGGCTCCTGAGACACTGCTAAATATAAATATGAAACTTCAATTAGTTACGCCGTCGCAGACAACAATAACACAGGGCTAAGGGTCCGCTAAGGTCAGCCAAGCCGCAGCTAGTGCAGCCGGGGCCAATCAAATGTGGTGCCACAGCTGACCACAGAAGCCAAGAAAAACAAGTGCGCACTCTAGCATCGATCCGCTCCAAAAGGCCATGATTAAGCCGACATCTTTGGCGGCGCAATTCCGCTCCACAATGCGTGGGGTGGGGTCTTGCGTTAGCATCATCACCTGTCAATCCGGTGCCCAGCTCGCAGGGATGACCGTTTCCTCGGTGAGCTCGGTGTCTGTGGACCCAGAGCCCATGCTCTCGTTCAATATCCAGGTCCCATCGCGCACAAGTTCCATATTGCAGGAGTCCCCACTCTTTGCTATCAACGTTTTGGCGCCTTCCCCCGCAATGAAAAAGTTGGCGTTGGCGTTTGCAGGGGCTCGGGGACATGATTTCAACCCGTTTGAAAAATTGCCAGAGCTGTTTAGCACGGCGCACGGGGTGCCAATTGTGCGTGATAGCAATACATTCATCTGTAAATTGAGCCAGCAGCTCGCGGTGCAGGATCACCTGGTGATGATTGCTCAGGTCACGGGGGTGATTCCAGGTGCAGACTCGAGCATGGCCTATCATGGATCTAAATTTTATTGTAGAGGTGTAGAGATTGATTGATGTGCATGTCTAGGGGATGCCAGGTGAGGGCTGAGGGGTGCCGAGGTGGGAAGGGGACCAGGGGTATCCGGTGGTTGTCCACGGGCTGGACCTGTGTGCTGGCCCGTGGGGTATTAATGGCGCTTTTTTGTTGTTTTAATGGTGCAATCTATGTATCTAGCGGTGGTGTACTACCACTAGCCGAAGGGAGTCTCTGAAGCAAACAGGCAGCACGCAGCTAAGGGCCTGAGAGTGTAGGGCCAAGCCAATCTGGCGCTGATGGGTGTGTTCAGAGGGCTTCTCTTCAAGTTTAGCTCTTTGTGTGCAAATACATATTAAAGAATTCGTGCCCCGATGAGTCTCTGTTGCCCAGGGCATCCTAGCTCAGAGCCACAAACAAACAGCATGCAGCCGGGGCTTGAGATTGCAGGGGGCAAGCGGGTGCTATGAGTGTGAGTATGTCTCTTGATGTTAGTTGAGTGTGTGCAAGTATATAAAAAGGGGTCTCTGTTGCCCCTAGCACCACCTCCCCCGGGGCACCCCACACCCCTTGTCCAGAGCCCCTCGGGTACCCCTTGAGCAGAGCTGCACATAAATAATTTACCAACTAGAACTAGCATCCTCAAACTGCTGAGCCCGCGCCTGCACCTCGCGCACCCCCAGCTCCAGCTTGCGGATCGAGGCCTCAAACTCGGCCTGCTGCGTGGCCCGCCGGCCGTACTTTTGCCTGCGGGACTTTTCCCGTTTAGCCAGCACCTGGGAAATCAGGCTGCTGGTGCTAGAGCGTGCAGCGCTCAGCTCCTGCTCCAGCTTGACCAGCCGGTGGGTCTGCTTGGACTGCCGCGCCTCTAGCTTGCGCAAATCCTGCTTGTGGCTAGCTAACGAGGCCTGTACCTTGGAGAGAGCCTGGTCCAGCCGGGCCTCTTCCTGAGCGAGCCGCTGCATTTCCTGAGTGTACTCGCGCTCGCGACGCGCATAGGCTGCTTCGGACTCTGGGCGGTCGCGCTCGAGCTCGGCGTGGGCAGCCGAGATCTCGCGGATCTCTTCGTTGAGTTGCCTTAGGGACTCCTGCAATCCCATCAGTTTACGCGATAGCCGCTCGTCCGATTTGGCCGTGCGGTTGTGCTTGGCGCTAAGAGCATCAATCTCGTGCCGCAGGTTGGCCAGCGTCTTGTTTTGCTCCTTGCGCAGTTTCTTTGTTTTTATCTTTTCCTCCGCGAGCGTGTCCAGCGCGATATCGCGAGCCTCGAGCAGCGTCTTCATGGGCGTTTGCCGCCGCACCCCTGCGTGCGTCTCTGTGCCGGGAACAAAAGTCGAAACAATCAGGTGACACTGGGTCCCTTGCTCGTCAATGAGCTGCACAAGGTAGTCCACTTGGGGCGTGAGTCCATAAATTATTAGCAGCGAGCCCTCGAGCCACACCTGGACCCACTCGACCGCATCGACCTTGACTTGGAGGCACGCCGGCGGCACGGCGAGCTCGAGGCCCACGAGGTGGTTTTGCACAAACCGCACCTTGTACTGGAGGGTCGGCGTCTTTTGGGGCATGCGTACCCGGAGAGAAGCCACCTGGTGCCAGATCCATGGCCTGCGAACCTTTTTATCGCCGTCAAATAGTTTGAGGACGCCGACCCATGCAACGGCAAAAGGCACCACAAACCGTACAACTAGGGGGTACTGGTCGAGCAACGGATCGTAGGAAAAGCTTGGAAGTACTAGCAGCGCCGGTTGGCCCGAAATAAACGTGTTAAAGGCGTTGCGGAAAAAGTAAAACAGAAACGAAAACCCATGGCAAAGCAGCAGCTCGGACGAGCCCTTGCGCTCGCCGGTCAGCACAATTGCAATTATTGTCTGGGACATGAAATGCAGCACCGGGAAAAACCGCGGCACGGGCCGCACAAGGGCCACGAGCCCGAGGAAAAGCAGGCTCAAAAACTTGATGTGTGCATGGTGCCACAACGACCGGAGGCATAGACCAATGAATGCAACCTCGAGCAGCACAAAGGCTCTTTCCGGCAAAATGGCAAATAAAATGCTCGCGGCAAGCGCATCCACCACGTACAATGGGGCCATGATATGCCTGCCCATGTGATGAATAAAATGGCGACTGCTTCGGAGTTTAAGAGGGATGCCGCCAAGCATGTGCTGAGCTTGATTCAGGCGAAAAAGTTTGATATTGAAGAATTGTTTGCCGAGTACGGTGGTGTATGGACCGAGTTGTACCTGGACGAGCTCGCCATGGTCGAGGCAGCCAAAAGTTTGGCGGCTTGTGATGCCCTCGGGGGTGAAATTTTGAATACACTCAATGAATTCAGCCATATGGTTTCGCCGAACCAGCTGCGGCAGGTGCTGCTGCACGCCTGGCTGCCCAATCTGGCAAGAGCTTTAGGGGGTGCCCAAAGGGATCTGGACGCGGCCCTCTCTCAACTATTTATTCTACTGCAAACTCCGCTTTTGAAACCAGTTATTCCCGAAGCTCGGGCTCTCGTAGTCCCCCTCATCCACACAAACGAGCTTGGCTGGGCGGTGCTGCTCGAGTGCGATTTCGACCAAACGGTGGAGCTCGTGTGCGATTTGGTATGCGATAGTGCACCCACACTTCCCGAGGAGCTAAGGCACGTGCGGCACCCGGCCAAAGTTGCGCGGCTGTGCCTCGAAGTTTGGGCGTCCACAGCTTCAGCGAAGCAGCTCAGAGCAATAGACCTCGGGGCGTGGGGCGAGTGGTTTGATCAAGCCGAGACCAGTAAGGTCCTCAGTGCCGCACTCGCCTCGAAATGGCCGGTGGACGAGATGGTCGAGCGGTACGTTGCCGTACGCGAGCTGGTGGCCGATCCCGAGCCCGGCCTGCAGAGTGCGCTGGTGTGGACTCTAAATTGTATTAATGCCGAGATGGACGGTTCGGGCGTAGCTGTGCCACGGGCTGTGCCGACCCGCAAACGTACGCTTGGGGAGCTGTTGGAGGAGTGGTGTGCTGGGCGAGGTGTCGAGTGTGAGCGCAGGGGCTCAGGTTATGTGGTTGGGGGTACGCACGTGGAGCTTAGGGACGGAGTATTTTGGGTGAATGGAGAGCCCAGGGCGTTGGAGAGTTTGGGATAGGGGATGAGGTAGTCCAGGGGTGTCAGGGCAGCTCGGGACAGCTCTAGTCCCAATTGCCCATCCCAACCACCCAAGTTAGGTTGACTACAATTCATTCGCATGCGGTTGACTACAATTTTACAATGTCCAAGTTTGTTTCATTCACCTCCAGGCACTAGCGTCTCCAACCGGTTCGCTGAGTGCGCCACTCGCGCCGCCACCGTTTGTCCCAGCGTTGGTCAGGCCAAACTCTGCAGTGTAAAGTCCCCAGAACCAAGCCAGGGGCTGTATCTCCCCCCCACAGCCCTCCGGAGAGCGTAAAACATTTCCTCAGCAATTCCTAAATCCCTAAAAATCCTCATATGTACACTAGTTCTCACCATTAATGGCAATCACCTCCTTGAGCCGCTTGGGGTCCTTTTCAATTTGCTCGATCGCGGCGGCGGTGTTCTCCTCGATCTGGGCAATCACAATGTTTGCCTTGCGCTGGACATCGTCAAACTTGTCGTAAGAGGCCGAATCGTCCTTGAACGCGGCCTTGATCTGGGCCTGGGCGCTCGAGGCAGCGTCGCGCACAGTGCCGATTTCCCGGTCGGCAATGCGCTTGATCTCGGCAGCCTTGGCGGCAATGCTGTCAGCGGCGGCCGACTTGGTTTTGGAGAGCTCGGAAATCTGCTGCGAGGCGGCAGTCGAGGCGCCCTGCCACTGCGACTGCGCGGCGTTGAACGCGTCGTCGGCGGCCTTGGCGGCGCCCTGGACGGCCGAGCTGGCCTGGTCCTTGGCGGCGGCGTAGACCTCAGCACCCGAGGCTTTGGCAGCAGCCAACTTTTCCTGCGCGGCGGCCGCGGCAGAGGAGGCAGAGGCCGTAACAGAATCGGCGGCGGAGCTGGTGGCAGACGCCGCCTGGTCGTAGAATCCTTGAGCTTTGGTGGACGCGGTGGAGGCCGCAGAGCTGGCAGAGGATGCGGCGGTATCCTTGGCGCCCTCGGCGGCGCTCTTGGCGCCCTCAGCCTTGGCCTTGACGGCGGTCTGGGCCTCGCCGGTAGCGGCGTGCACGCGGTCCACGGCGGAGTTCACGGCATCCTGGGCACTAGAAGCGCCCTCCTGAGCACCCTCCTTGGCCTGAGTGTACTTGGCCAACGCAGCATCGCGCGCAGCGGCGTACTTGGCCTCAGCGGCCTCACGGGCGTCAGAGTACTTTTGAGTGGCCTCAGAGCGTGCAGTCTCGTAGCTCTTAACAGCAGTAGCCTCAGCAGACGCGGCCTTATCCTTGGTGGAAGCTACAGCGCCCTGCACAGCGCCCTTGACGCTTCCGGCCTTGGCCTCGAGTTCGGCACGAATCTCGGCAGCACGGGTCCGGGCGTGCTCGCGCGCAGCACCCACAGTGCCCTGGAGGTCGTCCTCCAATTTACGGAGCTCGGCCTCGAGGCTTTGCTCGCGCTTGGCCTCCTTTTCAGGGGTGGCGGCAGCCTTGACTTCGGCCTCGGAAACAGGCACCGGCTCGGCACGCGACGTGCTCTCGGAAGCTTCCTCGGTCTCGCCCTCGCCCAGGTGCTCGGCATACACCTCGGGGTGCGCCCTAAAACAGTTTTGCATCGCTTGAAACAGCGGAATACACTCGGCTCCCTTGGGCTCCGATTTCGAGTAAACAAAGCACGAGAAGCTCGCCTTGAACTCTTCACCGCAAGGGCCCTCGGCCATACCGCCCAAACAGGGGCAGTCCCAGTTAATTTCGCCCGTTTCCGGGTCGTACGCCGAGGGTGCCGGCGGCTCAATGTCGTCCACACTGATAGGCTCGATCTTTGAATCAATATCTGAAGCCTTGAGAAGGTGGGCCTCATTACGCGTGCGCTGCGCAATTAGCGCGGCCGCACCACCCACACTGGCAACGGAAACAGCAACTCTTCTCGAGAGCAGCGTACGAAACATTTTGAATGACAAATCGCAGGGCCCGCGTGCGCATAAATGAGCTGCTGGCCCGGGCGGCTTTGGTGGGGGCCCCAGAGCGGTGGAAAATGGTTCATGCCATGCTCCAGCCGCTCAGGAGGCGGTCGGAAGAGGCAAAACCTCAAACGGTGCCCTGGGCAAAGCATAAATCCATATATATCTACGCCTGGAAGCTCTGCGTGGCTCTATACGAGGCTCTAGAAGTTTCAGAACCAGCAGAATCCGCTTTAAGACTTGGGGACCTCCACCGGATGGTCAGGCGGCCGTGCCTCGACTTTTACGAGCGAGCGCTCGAGCTCCGGCACCCCGAGGCTCAGGTACAATTGGGCGTTTATTTGGCGGCTCGTGACCCCGAGCGAGCCAGCAAGGTTGTCGCAGGGCTGGAAAATCCTCGTGCAGAGAAAATCAGGTTGCGTTTAGAGCAACAAAGCCCTGAGCAGGAGGTGCAGCCCAAGGAGCCCGAGGTGCACCACGAGGCGGAGCCCCAAGTGGAGCACACTTTAGAGTCCGCTGGCCCTACGGCGAGTCCATGGGATCTTCCTCCAACTGCTGAGGATCTGGAATAGATTATTTATTTGGTAGCTATGAGCTGGGTGGTTATGCTAGTTGATTGACTGGTACATGGGGCTTTGTGGAATTCTTTGTAAGGGGCTTCTCAAACTCGGCCCGTAAAGCCTTGAATTGATCTCAACAGTTTACTCTGAGATCAAACTAGGTGCAGCACCACCCGATTGAGCCGAGTTGCAGCCACTCATTGGAGTGGCTCTAGTTCAACAATACATTTTCTCATATTTTACACACATTTTTTGCTCTCGTTCGCTCCTCTGTAGTCCCCCACCCGCACTTTCACCCTGCAGCATACCCATTTAGGAAGTCGCACGCGCAATAAAGCGCACCGCCTGCTACCACACATACCCGCAATGGAATCCTCAACTCTACCCTATGTGCGAGCGCTCCTCAACGCCAACCTCCAAGACTCCTTTGCAACCACCTCAGAACTCAACCAATTTATTCGCACCGACTGCACCGCCACCCTCTGGAACCTGTGTGTGGACTGGACGCACCCCCAAGCCTTGAGTGCCGTACCCGGCGATGCCTCCCAGTGTCTCTTGCTGTTGTGTATTTTGCACTCCGAGAGCCACCCGGTACCTGCTCTGGCCCAGAAAATTAGCCACCCTTCCATTGCCCTCACTGCCGCCAAGTTTGGCAACAACTATGTCGACTACACCAGCAGCCAGCTCCAACGTCAAGATGTGGTGTACTGGCACAAGCTCCTCAAGACCGACCCCACTGCTTTCAGGTTGGCGCCAATCCACGTGCGCTCCAATGTCGCTGCAACCATGATCGCCATCCAAGCCTCGCCGGGCATGTTTGCCCACGCAACCTTTGAGTGCCGCAACGACTTTTGCCTCGCTACAGTGGCTGTGGCTGCGCAAGGCTCACTGCTTGCGCTTTGTGGACCGGCTGCTCAGCACAATTGCGGTGTACTCACCGCGGCGTGCCTGCAAGATCCGGCCGCGGCGCAGTTCATTCCGCTGGATATGCTTAAGGATTCAGACAATTATGCAAAAATTGGCAGCTTGGATTTTGCGCTGCTGCCATTTGACACCCGCAAAAGGCGTAGCATTGTGTTTGCCGCTATTGACGCCGGCGTGTTCAAGTTTGGGCCGAGTGACCCCCAGTGGTACAAGGATCTGTTTGTGGTGAATTTGGCAAACCCAACTCATGGACAAGGCCTGTTGTTTGCGCACGCCTTGCAGAACCGGCTAGCGCGTGTTACCTTTGGCGGGGTTGTCGGGGCTCAAGAGCTTGAAGTGCCTGGGGGAGTACCTCCCGCGCTGCATCAAATTGAGATGCTGGCTCTACCATAAGTAATATAGAGGTATAGTCTAGGTCAATTAAAGGCAGTGACCAGAGTCTGCCGGGGCATAGGAAATGGTTCTCGCGAGACGCACTCTACTGTAGATGCGGCAAACACCCAAAATCAGAAAATAAACGGTCAGCATGCAGTCTAGACAAGTTCAAAACAGGGGTCCAAAGGGAGCAGTTTGTCTTTTGGGGAGAGGCGGGGGTCGGTGTTTTGGGCGCGGGTAGCAGGGGTGGTGGCACGGGCCAACAGCAGAATGAGGGTAACAAACGAGCAGCATGCAGCTATGACTTTTGGGGCAGCGTGAGAGAGAGAGCAGCTTGCCAACGGCGGTGGTTAGTTCGAGGCTTGGGTCGATAGGGAGCAGCGACAGCTCGCGGACAGTGGGACCAAAAAATCGAACCGAATTGTTCAGCCTCCCATTGTGGAGCTCCAGCGAGCGCATGCCAACGCTCCCCATTAAATTGGGTTTATAGATAGATAAATAGCGAGAGATGTTATCCAACAAAAGAATTATTTTGGGGTGGTGGGCACGCACCTCTAGCCAACAGTGAAAATAGCCCTAGCCTTGTACTCTGTGCAGATATAGGCTCTGACAACAGGCTACTCTCAATATCCAGGTTTCTGAACAAATTCTGGCAAGTACTTGCCAATATAAGTATATTCGTCCTTGTCCTGGTAGGACAGATATGTGCCCACGGCTTCTATACAGCGAGACTTTCTTGGCCGAAAGTCATCACATATCATATGGGTTATGCGAAAACGACAAATCAAGTGCGCGTAAGGATCATTCCCATCGGCCCAGCGAATGAGTTGCTCATCCGTATAAAGATGCAAGCGCCGCACCCTCTCCTCGCCTTGATAAATGACGCGACGCGGCTCGAGCTCAATCGTGCTCAAATAGTTGAAGAAATGCCCAGCAATACCGCCCAATTCATACCCCACCCCATAAAAGTGTAGATCCACGATCCTTGAGGGAGAAGCTTCAGAGCTCTGGCCGTTTCCCAATGCACGGGGGTACCCCTGTGAGGATACAGCTTCATATACTCGTAAATAGACCAACGCACTTTGCAAATATCCCAAATTTGCCAAACGCGGTCACTCAAAAAGAGCTGGCGAAAGTTGCGATTGACTCGGGCAAGGCATAGTACAGCCTGGAGCTTGTCTCCTGGAATGTAGTGCCAGATAATGGTCAAGACCTCGAATGGCAGTAGGGGTGCGGACGTCATGCGGTCAAGGTTGGATTATAGGGGCAAGTCACATATACTAGCACGGTTGGGATAAGGTTTGCTGCTCGTAGAGCAGCACGGCATGTCACTGGCACAATTTAGATTACTAGCAGGTGAGAGCCACATTGAGCTGCACAATGTGAATTTCCGCTACCCCTCGCACTCGGACGTCCTTGTGCTCCCCGACATGCTCGAGGTGGCTGCTGGCCAGACCGTGGCGCTTGTGGGCTCCCAAGCCAAGTCTACTTGATATTGTACGCTTGCTGTGGTGCCTTGACGAAAAAGAGCTACCCGACCAGATGCGCCACGATATCAACATCAATACTAGCATCTTGTTTATGACGGGTTCACTCTTATGCGCTGCCGCGAGCATTTGTTGCACGCTCTAATAAACACTATAAATATCGGGCCAGCCGTTTCTAGTCCTCTGTTTTATGCAATGTCCGGGTAGTACAGCACGTACTCCTTCTTGACCTTCTCCCACGAGCTGGGGTCGAAAAACACGTATACACCACTCTCTGCGTGCTGGTTCTGCTGCACCGGCTCGCTCAGCGGGTCCTTGGTGAGCCACAGCTTGAGATCCTTGTGGTAGCGCCAGTTGCGGTTTGTGAGTTCGACCGCAACCGCTTCTTGCATCGCGTCGCGCGGCATGGTGTAAAAGATGTAAAACAGGGTCTCCTCGGTCAAATTCTGCAATTTTTGCTGCTGCGGGACCACACTGTTTACGACATAGCACGAGGGAAGCGAGTGTTCGGGCACCACGCAGTGCTTTGCCATCTCGGGCCACGGCGACCCAAACGACTTGCTGCTGTCCTGGAGAGGAATATCTGTGCCTACTGCGGGACTGAATACCCCACTAGAATCGGCTTTGAGCACTTCTAGTAGGCCTTTGACGCCGTACAAGTCCTGTTCGGCGATTTTGGGGCGCGTGCGCGGTTCGTGGCGTGGGACCTGTTTGAGCAGGGTTGCGGGCTTGTTTGGAGGCGCGTCAAGGTACGGCACGTGCAATGGGATCCTTTTGGGCTCGGGAGCAGCCGCAGGAGGCTGGGGCTGGGCGGGTGCTGCCGCCACAGGCTCTGGGGCCGCTGGGGGCTGCGGCCGTGCGGCCCGCTTGGGCTGGCCCAGTTTGGGAAGCAAGCTAGGATCCAAAGTACCATTTTGGGGCGTAGCACTCGGCTTGTCGTTGCCCCACCAAGGGCTCATTTTCTTGCCTCGCTTGATGCTCATGATGTGTCAGCCCAGCTCTGCCCTCTCTCATGAAGCCCAGCAGCCGGTGGTTTCAGCTTTTGAAAAGTTCACAAACGAGGAATCCCTACCTTAGGGCGCACGCACAAAACCCCGTGGAATGGCACTTGTGGTCTCAGGACGCTCTCCAGCAGGCCAAAGACAGCAATAAACCCATCTTTTTGAGTATCGGGTACCACTCGTGCCATTGGTGCCATGTGATGAACCGCGAGTCGTTTGCCAGCGAGGAGGTTGCTGCCAAACTCAATTCGCAATTTGTGCCGATAAAAATCGATAAAGAAGAGTTCCCAGACCTGGACGCCATCTATATGATGTACCTTCAAGCAACAACCGGGACAGGGGGATGGCCTCTAAACGTGTTTTTGACTCCTGAGCTCGAACCCATTTTTGGCGGAACTTATTGGGCGGGTCCTAGCGTCTCTCAGGAAATTTTGTCGAGCCTCAAAGCCGTGCCGTTCCTCAACGTTTTGGAGGTTGTTTCGACGCAGTGGAAAACAAACAACGAGACCACCCGCAACAATGCGCAGGACATCTCACAGCGGCTGCGGGCGCTTGTAGATAGCAAGACTGCCGAGCCTGTGCCGCTCGAGGGGGTTGTCGAGACCGCCAACACTACGCTCAAGCAAACAAGCGACACGGCGCTCGGAGGGTGGGGTCAGGCCCCTAAATTCCCGCTGCCAGCCACCCTGCATTACGCAATTCAGCAACCTGAGCTGCGCGACCACGCCTTGTTTACTCTGGATAGCATTTTTAGCGGCGGAATCAAGGACCAAGTCGGAAACGGTATCGCCCGGTACTCGGTCACAGCCGACTGGCACCTGCCGCATTTCGAGAAAATGTTGTGCGATCAGGCTTTGGTGTTGCATGCAACCCTCGAGGACCCCTCGCAGCACGAGTTTGCCAACGATTTGGTCGACTTTTTGGTACATGGCCCCCTGCGCTCCCCCGAGGGGGGTTGGTTTTCGGCCGTGGACGCCGATTCCCTTGTGGATGGCAAGCCTAAAGAGGGTGCATACTATACTTGGACAAGTGCAGAGATGGGTGCGGCCCTCTCTTCCCTCAAACTGTTTGATCGCGACCTTGTCATGGACTTTTACGGCGTCAACGATAACGGCAACATCAACGCCGATTTGGACCCCCACGGCGAGTTTAAAGGCCAAAATATTCTCAGCAAGCACAAGACCCTGGCGCAAGTTGCCGCCACGTTTGGGAGAAGCGAGGCCAAGGCCGCCGAAATCATTGCTCAGGGCAGGGCACTCCTGCACGAGGCGCGTTTGGCCCGTGAGGCGCCTGCCATCGACTCCAAAGTGGTTACCGGGTGGAACGGTGCGGCTATTAGTGCTCTTGCCCGTGCCTCACATGTACTTGACCGCCGCGACGCGCTCAGTGCGGCCCTCAAAGCCGCCGCTCACCTCAAGGCCGCAACTTGGGACGGAGAGCAACTTATGCGCACCGCAGACGGCGTGCCGGCTGTGAATGATGATTATGCCTACTTGATCCAAGGCCTGCTCGAACTTTACCAAGCCACCTTTGACCCTGCGCACCTTGGCTGGGCCCTCGAACTGCAGCGCGTCCAACTCGACAAATTTTGGGACCAAAGGGGCGGGTTCTACACTTCGCAAAACTTTGGGTGGCTACTATTCCGCCCCAAGGCCACTTTTGACTCTGCCGAGCCCAGCTCCAACGGCATCTCTCTACAGAATTTACGTGCGTTGGCCAGCATGACCGGCCAGGCCGACTTTGTGCACAAGGCCCAGCAGCTGCTGGGCTCATTCAGTGCCGATATTGCCGCCCAACCCACAGGCTACTTGTCGTTGCTCGAGGGTCTCAATGAACAACCCCGTTGTGTGGCAATTGTGGGCGACGATGCCCAAGCAGCTGCTGCCCTCCTCGATGAGGCCCGGGGCTTGGCGCTCGTGGAGCGCGCGCCGCTTATTCGCGTAGCCCGCAATTCGGTACACTTGTTTGGCCATTGCGAGGATTTGTGGGCGACGGGCGAGACTCGAATCGAGCTTGTGGGGGTTTGAGCGCGTGCCAGCGCCCGGCGGGTCAAATGTGCCCCAGCACATGCACGCCATAGGCACGGCACCCGAGGCAATGCGCATCGCCTGCGCCGCGTCTGAACCGCTTCTGCGAGGCAGCTGCAGCGGCTTGCATAGCCTGCAGAAAGTGTGCTGGGTCACATGCGATGCAATGTATATGCACCTGCACGCGCACGTACGCGGACGCGCACACGCTCACGCACATGCACACGCACCTCCCTAGTGCATGTGTCCCAGCACATTTCTATGCGCGCTACATATAAAATGGTGGTCCCCCGTTCAACCCCTCCTATGGCCAGCTGTAGTCACAAGTGTTTTTGCCAGCTCGAGACAAGTGTGGTTGACCAAAGGAGGCAAATCCAAAGTCTGGAGACAATGGTGCGCAAATTGGAGATGCGATTGCGCTCCTTGGAGGGCGCACATAGCGACGCGCCAAGTCCCAAACGCGCACGCATTTTGACCCACGAGTTCCCCAAGGTCAAGGTCGAGCGTGTGCCAGTGCAAGTGCAAGTGCAAGCGCACAGCTCTGTGGCGCCCGCGCCTGCGCAGGTGAGCCCCGAGGAGACCATGAGGCGTGCTTTGCCGCAAGCGCAGGCGGTGGTCCCCGTCGTGCCCGAGGTAAAGGTGGAGACAGCTCAGCACGCGCCCCACCCGGCTCACCCCGCCCACCCCTCACGTACCCTGCAACCGGCTGCTCCGCTCCACCCCGCTCTGCCCTCCCCCCTGGGGGCCCCTCTGGAGGCCTCCCTGGGGCACACGTGCATCAGCTGTAAAAGCACCACCGGCGGGCCGTGGCGCGAGGCGTGGTCGCGCGGCGTTTATTTGTGCAATGCCTGCGGCTTAAAATGGGGTCGAGCGCGCGCGCACTGCATGATGTGCAAGCGTATTCCCACTCTAAACGAAGTGGCAACCGCCGAGTGCTGCGGCGCGCGGTTCGTCAAGGATGAGCACCGCGCGAGAACTCCGACGAGCGCCACTGCCCCGAGCGCCGCAGGCCCCTCGCCCAAACCTCGGTCGCGCTCTGTCAAAGTGCAAAAAGTGCCAATGCGCGTCGTGGGCCTTCCTTCAGGCCATACCCCTCAGGCGCCCCAGGGGACCTCAGTGCCGCGTCAAATGGCGCCTCCTGGCACTACCCCGAGGGAAGCCCCCCTTAGTGTGCCCAAGGGGATCCCGAGGGATGCGCCGCGCACTGCGCCTAGGGGGACCTCCCGCGAGGCACCTCAGGCAGCGCCTCCTGCCGTAGCGCCTTTAGCTATTAACAAATAAATTTCGAACGGGTCTCTATATTTTTCTGGTCACGGGATCTCAGTCACCTTCGTGGGCACCCCAGCGAGCAGGCCAGGCACCTCCGTGGGCACCCAGGGCACCCCAAACCCTGTGAAAAATCGGTCCATTGGGCTAGACATCCCTGGAATATACCGTAAAACAAAATATAGACCGCCCTGAAGGACCGCCACCCCACCAGCCGAGCGCACCCGCGCACCCCCGAGGCAGCTCTCCCCGGCACCCCCCAGCACCCACCCCTTGCCTACACAACACCAGTAGCCTACATAAATACCTAATAATAAAAAAACTCCGAGTACTTTTCAGTGGCGTCCACCAACCCCTTCAAAACGCGCTCGTCGTACTCGGCCTTGGGCACGTGCACGGCACTCTTGACGCTAATGGTGGTATCATCCACACAGGTGGCAATAAACGCGTACACTTCGCCCACTTCGATATCCAAATCGAGGCTGCCGGGGATGTGTGCACTAATGGGCTCCTGGCTGAGCACGGTGGCGGTGGTAGCGTCCTGCATTTTTTCTACTGTGCCAACAACGTTGATGATTGCATTGACGTGGTTCTTGAGGGTTCTTCCGTCTGCGCGTTTGTAGTACATTTGGAAGCGTAACGAGTAGGACGTAACCGAGTTAAATGGGACACGGTCAGCGCGCCGCAATTCGGTGGGAGCCGGTGGAGTGAGAGCAGCCGGTGGGGGTGAACCGGTTGGAGACGCGGAGGAGTGAACCGGTTGGAGGCTCCCGTCGTCATCGCGAATCGGTGGGAGACGTGAGTCAACTCGAGCCTCGAGTGACTACATCCCGTTCCTACAACATCCACTCCATACACAAAATGAAGATCTTTATGGTGGATAATTACGACTCGTTCACTTGGAACCTGTACGAGTACTTTTGCCGGCTCGGAGCCGACGTCGACGTCCGTCGTAACGACAAGTTTACCCTCGAAGAAATCCAAAAAATCGATTTTGACGCTATTGTGATCTCGCCCGGACCTGGTCACCCCCGTCAAGATTCGGGCCTTAGCCGCGAGGTGATTGCCCACTATGCCGGAAAGGTGCCCATCCTCGGTATTTGCATGGGCCTTCAGTGCATTGTTGACCATTATGGCGGTGTGGTGAAATTTGCAGGAGAGATCAAACACGGCAAGACCTCGCCTATCCAGCACAACAACAAGGGCTTGTTTGCTGGGATCCCTCAGGAAACTGTGGTTACTCGTTACCACTCGCTCGCGGCAGAGCACATCACGCTGCCCGACTGCCTCGAGGTTACTGCCACCTCGCCAGGCAACATTATCCAGGGCATCAGGCACAAAACTTTGGAGATTGAGGCTCTGCAGTTTCACCCAGAGAGTATTATGAGCAAAGACGGCATGCAGATGCTCAAAAACTTTTTGCAGAGTGCAAAGGGTGTACCTGCCCCCTCGAGCGTTGCTGGGGGCTCCATTCTCGACAAAATCTACGCTCAACGTAAACTCGATATTGCTGCGCTCGAATCCACCCCTGGCCGCACTTTCCGTGACCTTGAGGCCTCGTTGGCGCTCGGCCTGGCCCCGGCTCAAATCGACTTTAAGCAGCGGTTGCGCGGCCCCCGCACAGCTTTGCTGGCTGAAATCAAGCGTGCGAGTCCCTCCAAGGGTGACATTGCCCTGGACGTGCACGCCGCGTCCCAGGGAAAGCTGTACGCCGACAGCGGCGCTAGCGCCATCTCGGTGCTCACCGAGCCGCACTGGTTCAAGGGAAGCATTGAGGATATGCGCCAAGTACGCTTGGCGGTCGAGGGACCTCAGCGGCCCGCAATCCTGCGCAAAGAGTTTGTGTTTTCGCGGTACCAAATCCTCGAGGCGCGCCTTTTCGGTGCAGACACCGTTTTGCTGATTGTCAAGATGCTTTCGGATGCTGAGCTTACGGACCTCATTGCGTACTCGCGCAGTCTCGGTATGGAGCCGCTCGTCGAAGTCGCAAACACCCCGGAAATGGAGCGCGCGGTCGCTCTTGGCGCCGAGGTTATTGGCGTCAACAACCGCGACCTGCACTCATTTGCAGTGGACATGAACACAACCGGTAGCGTTGCTAGCCTGGTGCCTGAGGGTGCGCTGCTCATAGCCCTTTCTGGAATCTCGGGCCAGGCCCAGGTGCGCGAGTTTGCCGCACAGGGCGCCCACGGTGTTTTGGTGGGTGAGAGCCTCATGCGGGCCAAGGACACCGCTTCTTTTGTGAAGGAGTTGGTGGGATAACTGCTATAAATAGACTAAAACTAGAGCTAGCTAGAGCTGCGCTACAGCTTGGACCTCCTAGAATCAACAAGCACAGGCTCCAATTTCCAAAGCCGTACCATCGAGCTCGTGGCGTTCAGCTTGCGCCCCGAATCAATACACTCGAGCCCGAGCTTTATGACATTGCTGGGAATCACAAACGCCATGTCGGGCATGATCTCGCCAGTGGTCTCATCGCGCGCGTTGGAGGCCATGATCCCCACGACATTTTGGTTGTGGCACACGGCGCCGCCGCTCGAGCCATTCCAGCAGCTGGCACTAGACACGAACAGGGCAAGCTCTGCCTTGGTTTGGCCCTCGTAAAACTTTTGTTCATGGCGTGCAGCCACTATTCCCGTCGAGCGCAGCGGCTGGACCTCCCCGAGCCTGCCGGGGAACACGAGCCCAAACCCGTGTGAGACGAGCTCGGCACCCACGGGGGGAACATCACCCAGTTGGCAGGCACCCTCAATCGGACTCGCAAGCTTGAGGAACGCCAGGTCGACCCCGTTGATGGGCACAGAAACTGCGCTAACAGGTGTCGTCCCTGCCTTATTTTGGACGCTGATACTGAGAAAATCGCCCACAACGTGCTTATTTGTGGCCACCACGTCCGGCAGCACCAGCACGCCCGAGCCCCAGCCGCGGCGGTTGCCTCTGAGTTTGACTTGTACGGCCAGCGTGTGAGGGGGTGGGGAGGAGGTTACTGGCATAGAGCTAGATTGCATCATATGCCTGAGCTTCTCCACCACATCTCCACCCAACTTGGCCGCCCTCAAAGCATCCAAAATGGGCCCCCACCCCACTGCCAGCACGAGCTTTCCCTCACCGCCAACCTTTGCCAGCTCGCCCTGAACGAGCCCAACTGATCCCTCGTGGGTTGTGACAACACCACCCATCATATCGTCCATGAATCGCGTATCCAAGAGCATGTGATTGTTGCCGAGATAGGCAACGTCTGCGACGGTCTCAAATCCCATGAAGAGGTGGCCTCCAAACGGCGAGCTGTAGATGCGGACGCCTCCTTTGAGGGGTGAAGAAACCTGTAGCAGGGGCGCACTCTTTTGCTGCTCAAGGCGTTGAGGGCTAGCGGCCCTAAACGTGAACACAGAGACGCTCGGCCGGTCGCTTGGTCTAGCCTTGAAATCGTGAAATTTGGAGGCGAATACGGCAGTTGCGTTGAGTGGAGCACTTCCCATCAGCTCAATTGCGTCCCAAATGACCGAGGTGGAGGTATGGCTGCTGCGGAGAGCCGCCTCGAGCTCGTGGTTTTGGTGGAGGCCGGCTGAAAAATGGGGGCATAGGGAAATCACGAGCTCGTTCGAGCCGTCTAGGATATAAATTCCCGATGAGTAGAGCTGGCCCGAGTCGGTTTTGAGCCGTAAACTGATTTGCGAGTATTTCATCAGCGTGGGGTACGGGGGAGTGTGGGGTACGGAGTGCAAGTATATACTTTCGTGATCAATTATACACTCAATCTAGTCTCAATTGAAATCACACTCAAGCAAACACCTGCTGCAACTAGATCAATTAGATCTGCCTCAATCTAATCAATAGCCTTTCATGCCCCTGGAGCTACAAACACAGCACATACATAGCCCATACATAGCCCATACAAAAGTTTATACAGCACCCCATAAAGCAAACTCTAAGCACCTGACCAAAATAATCAACCACCCCGAACCTTCCCCATCTCTATTCCCCTGGACTGCATCCCTCCCTCTCCTAATCATTCCCTCGACAAGCCACCTCGTTATGGACTCACGGCTCAAGCCATTCGGCCTGCTGTTCAACAAGTCGCTCAACGATATGATCAGGGGCATGCGCAAGCGTAAAGACCCGGAGCTTTTGGCCGAGTACCTCCGCAAAACCATCGCCGAATGCCGCGAAGAAGCGCGATCCCCAGACCTCGATATCAAGGCCATGGCGATCCTCAAGCTCAGCTACCTCGAGATGTACGGGTTTGACATGGCATGGGCCGGTTTTAACGTCTTGGAAGTCATGAGTTCACAGCAATTCCAACAAAAACGTATCGGGTACTTGGCTGCAATGCAGTCGTTCAGGGATCCCGAACTCCTCATGATGGCGACCAATCTGCTTCGCAACGACCTCAGCAGCTCATCCCTCCCCCGTGTAGCCATTGCTTTGAGCGGCCTGGCCTCAATTGTGACCCCGTTCCTTGCTCAAGATATTTCCGAAGATATCGTCAAAATGCTCAACCACAGCAAGCCCTACGTCCGCAAAAAGGCGTTACTAGCAATGTACAAGCTTGTCCTGCAGTACCCCGAGGCGTTTGACACCGTTATGGCTAAAATAAAGGCCCGCCTCGAGCTCGAGGACGAGGACCCCAGCGTCATCAGCGCGGCCGTCAATGTGCTGTGCGAGCTTGCCAACCAGGTCGCCCCGTCCAAGATTGTTCCTCTGGCCCCCAGTTTGTACGAACTTTTGAGCACAAGCAAGAATAATTGGTGCCTGATCAAGATCCTCAAACTGTTTGCCAAATTGTGCCCTGCTGAGCCGCGGCTCGCACCCAAACTAAGGCCCCTCATTGTGGAGTTGATGGAGAGCACGAGCGCGCTTAGCCTCAAGTACGAGTGCATCAATTGCCTGCTTCGAGGCAACATGGTCGACGAGGACGATTTCGAGCTTGCCGGCCGCTGCGTGGACCATATCGCCACGCTGGTTGAAGAAAAGGACCAAAACTTGCGCTACGTGGGTTTGCTGGCTGTGGCCGAGCTGCTGCGGATCAATAAATCCTTTTTATCGCGTGAGCCGCAGCTCGTCACCGGTGAAATAAACAGCAGCGATCCCAGCATCCGCCAAAAAGCTTTGGAGCTGTTGCCGCTTGTAACAACCGAAGATAACCTCGTGGACCTTGTTTCGCGCCTCATGGACGAGCTCAGAGCCGAAGCAGACGATGCTTTCCAGCTGGCCACAACCACGATAAAACTATGCTCATACCGCAATTACGCGCACCTCCCCAACTTTGAATGGTACACAGAGATTCTTGTCGAGCTCATGGTGCTCGCGCACGGCGCCCCGGGCCTTGGCGAGCGCGTAGGAGCCGAACTTCGCAATGTCGCCGTGCGAGTCAAAAGCGCCCGTGCCGTGGTCGTCAACGCGAGCCTGACCCTCCTCCTGAACAAGCACCTGCAAAAGCGCCAGCCCGAGCTCGCGCCGCCCCTCATGTGGCTCGTGGGCGAGTACATTGGCGAGTACTTTACGGGGGCAAACGCCTCCACCGGGCCGGATTTTATGAGGTCCTTGTGCGCTCAGACAACCCCATGCCCCGAAACTGTGCATGCAATCACCAAAATCTTTAATGCATGGGTCGCTGTACTCTCCTTTTGGTCGGCTGAACAGGCCGAAACGGTGCGCGGCGTCGTGGGTTCGATAATCGACTTTTTGGACGAGCTGAGCACCTCGCAGGAAGCAGAGCTGCAGGAACGCGCCACGCAGTTTCTGGAACTGTTTAGGCTGGGTCTCGATTCGCTCGCCGAGGCCTCAGACTCAGTACCGGCGCTGCTCAGTGTGGGCTTCCCTGCCCTGTTCAATTTCGCCGTGCTCAAGCCGGTCCCTGCAAGTGCCATGAGCCGCGTTGTTGCTGAGGTCGATTTGAGCACGCCAATCGAGGTGCCTGCCGCCGATTGGGGCTCAAGTGAGGACGAATTTGAGGAAGAGCTGGAGCCGGTGGAACCGCCTCGTGCGCGCGCCTTTGACCCTTATTATATTGCCATGGAGCCCAGCACGGAAGGGAGTGCCAGCGCAAGCACACAAGGCAGCGCAGAGGCTAGTCCCGAGGCTCCTCAGGGTACCCCTCAGGGCACCCCCTTGGGCAGCTCCAGCCCCAACGTGAGCGCCGAGTCGCTGCCGCGGCGCAAAATCGAGCGCGTCAAGGTCGAAATTTTAGACGACGAGGACGAGCCGCCCGTTCAACCAACCTCAAAAGCCAGTTCAGTCTTTCAGCTGGGCAGCCGCCTCGCCTCGGTGGAGATTGACTCGCCGCCGGCCGCCGAGCTTAAAGTCAAGCACAAGACGAAAAAGAAGAAAAAGAAGGTTCCGGTGTGATGTTGGGGTGTGTAGTTATGTAGATATGGTTTAAATGCGGGACCTGGGTGGGCTCTAAAGGGGGTGGCGATTTTATGCGTTTGCACGTCAAATCAACCCAAAAGTTTTCAAAAGCTCGATTTCTGAGCCCTCTTGGAGCCATATATACCCCTGAATTCACCTCCCCCACCCCCTCTTGTGCACATTTCACCCCCTTTGACCCTCCCAGTCATGTTCAAGGTCGACAACGGCGGCATTGAACGCCTCAAAGCCATCTTCAGCCTCATGGCAAGGCTCAGCGATGTAATAGTTATGCATAACTGCGCCCAAGGCCTGGAATTTTTCGCCGAAAACTCGTCGCAAACGGTGCACACGCGCGCCTTTGTGCTGCGAGCAGCGGGCGACCCCCGGCCGCGCCAGGCCACGAGCTACGCCCTGAAAAGCGCCTCGCTCGACAAAATCTTTGGTACAATTGGCCTTGCGGGCCTCGACAGCTGTACGCTCGAGCTCAGGACTCAGCAACTGGTTGTGCACGCCGGGTACCACCGGCTCAAACGTACCCACAAGCTGGACTTGTTGGATGAAAATTTGGTCAGAGTTGCTAGTCGTGAACCCTCGGTTAAAGGAGCGCACGCGTTTGTGCTCAGGGTCGACATGCTCAAGGACATTTTGTCCCATTTTTCAAGCTCGGCAGAAATGGTCGAGCTATGGCTGGATGAGGGCGGCGGCGTGCGCTGGCGCGGGTACCGCAACCCTCAGCGGGCCACGCGCGAGGATATGTACTCGAAAATTGATAGCACGGCCGCTATGCACTACACTGAAATGCTCTTGGGTTTGAGGGTCGAGATCCCCTGGAGGGCCGAGTTTAAGCTCAAGGAACTAAGGCACACGGCGCAATTTTTGGAGCGAGTGTGCCGTGATGGTGAAGTATGTTGTATTTTCAACGAGCCGGGGGCCCCCCTCAGCTTTTGTGCAGGGGGCGGCAATTTCAGTTATTGCGTTGAGTTTACGACCCTTGCAAAACCACGGGGCGAGGTCCGGGAAGATGTAAAGTGGCAGCTTGCCCCGCTGGAATTTTGCCTCGCTCCGGAGCCCGAGGGGGATGAAGAGGATGTGTCGATGGAGCCCCCTGAACCCGAGGCTGCCCAAGCCACGCCCAGCCCCGAGATAGGGGCGACGCCAGACGTCTCAGTGGAAACATGGGACAGTTTGAACCCGCACGCCGAGATCCCAAGCACCCAGCAAGAGCGCGTCAAGGGTTTATTTGACTAGTTTTATCTATTTAGCACAAAAGTCCGCACAGAGGCCTAGTGACTCTCTACGGCCGCGGCCTTGGACGCCTCGGTCGAAGCACCCTCCAAGGCACGCTCACGGCCGCCCATGTACCAATAATTGACCCAGCGCGAGCCCTGGCCGAGCTGAGCGCACTCGTTCACAAAGTGGCAGCCAAACAAAAGCGGGTTCCAGGGGGTGACCTGGGTGGCGTACCTCATAAAAACAATCGAGTAAACAATCAGCGAGCCTGTCATTGAGCCCGAAATCAGCTCAGGATCCTTGTTGAGGTCCATCACCGCAGCCAGCGGAATACCAAAGTTGGACACGGGGCCCCAGAAATGGGTGGAGCACACGTCTAGTTAGATCGGTCATTCCTTAAAAAAGCATGCTACTTACACTTGATACTCTTTTTGGAAAACAAAAAGTCCGTTGCTTTCCTCCAGCTCATGACGTAAGTTGATCCAATCTCAGCACCCACCTCAAGCACCCACCCCCCGAGGACCCCCAAGGAGCACCCCAAAGGAGCTTTTGCCATGCCCGATGGTGACCTGAGTAAAGTACGGCCTGATTTACTCAACAAAGCCAGCGATATTGAAAAATGGATTGAAGAGCGTAGAGCACGCTGGCCGACCAAAGAAAGAAGGCTCCAAGCAGAAACGAAAATTTCAGATCAGCCGGAGCAAAAGGGACAAAATAGTACGCCCCATGCTCCTAGCGGTGGCATTGGAAAACCCCGGAAACAACAAACATGCCGGTTCTTCCTCAAAGGGTCATGCAAAGCAGGCCCAAAATGTAAATTCGCTCACCCAACCACCCCTCAAGATCGAATCTACAAACGGTACGAGGCCCCCGTGCGCAATTCTCTGTTTGTAAAAATGTTGCAGAGCGACCTCGACGCCGAAGACGACAAGCTCGTCGACTTTATTTGCTATTTACGTGCTAGATCTCTTTTGTAAATTGTACCCTGTAATCACCAAATGCAGCCAGGCGACCCCGTGCAGGTGGGCACCACCCATGGCCTCCTCGAAAATTGGGAAAATGGCAATGTCACAGTCCGAGTTTTTGAGCAGTACCGGCGTGAATACTTTGCTACAAACAGGCTTGTGACCGTGGAAGGAGCACCTGAGCCTTTGGAGCTGTATTTCAAGCCTCCTCGGGGCAAAAAGTTTTGTAAACGCACCCGAATCAACGGTGTGGACGAGGAATTTGTATGGGAATCAAGCCAGGACCTCTGGGCCAAAGTCCAAGTCGAGTGGATCGAGCCTTCACCTGAGCCTGAACCAGAGCCTGAGGAGCCCGAGGACGAGCCCATGGAGGAGCCGGACCTCTCTGAGTTGCCGGAAACTCCGAGTAGGCGCACGTCGCGGCGCTTAGCAGCCCAAACCCGCCAGATCAAAATGGCGCCCCAAGCGCTGTTTGGGGGTGGTGAGAGCGACTCAAGCGAGCCTGAACTCGAGGTTTCTTCAGATGAGGAGATTGAAGAAGAGCCTGAACTCGAGCCTGAACCGCCGGTTGCGCCCCCAACACCTCGTACACCTCGACGCAGGGCAGCGCCCTCAGCGCCCTCAACCCCTCGCTTGACCCCACAGAAACCCATGACGCCGCGCCTCCAGCGTCGCACAAACAAGAGGCTCAACCACAAGACCGATTCGCCCCGCAAGAAACGGCATGCCGCCTCTTTACACGACGCCGACAGGCACCGGTCACTGCCGGGAACCCCTCACAAGGAACCGCCCAGCACCCCTCAGAACCGCGCTCGCAATGCGCTGCACATGTCGCAATTGCCAGAACAAATGCCTTGTCGTGAGTCGCAATTTTCGAGCTTGTTTACCCACCTCGAACAAGCCATCAAGACTCAGACCGGCACCTGTATCTATGTGAGCGGCGTGCCCGGAACAGGTAAATCTTCGACAGTGCGCGAGGTTATGGAGCAACTGACCATCCGGCAGCAAGACGGCGAGTACGACTTTGAGTTTATCGAAGTAAATGGCCTTCGCCTAGCTCGCCCCGAGCACGCCTATGACCAGTTGTACGAAGTCGTGGTCGGCGGCGAGCACATTGCCACCAAGGACGCCATGCGGCGGCTCGAGGCCGCGTTTAACGAAAAGCACAATACGCGCACGCCGCTCGTGGTGCTCATGGACGAGCTCGACCAGCTGGTCACCAAGGACCAAAATGTCATTTACAATTTCTTCAACTGGCCGTCTCTCAGCTACTCAAAGTTGGTCGTAATTGCAATTGCAAACACGCTGGATCTACCAGAGCGCATGCTGCAAAACAAAATCAAGAGCCGCCTCGGGCTCACGCGGATTCAGTTCCCCGGCTACACCCACACCGAGTTGCAAACCATTATTGACCTTCGCCTCGAAGAAACTAGCGGGCTAGTACTTCCAGACGCAGTCGAGTACATTGCTCGCAAGGTCAGTGGTGTTTCAGGAGATGCGAGGAGAGCACTCGACATCTGCCGTCGTGCAATCGAGATTACGCCCGAGGGCGAGCCCACAACTATTGAGCGCGTCCAACAAGCATTCAATGACGCTCAGCCGCTGGCGGTTCCGCGCGTCTTGGCATCGCTCGGCCTCGGATCCAAACTGTTTTACTTGGGCATGTGCCAGTACTCGCGGCGGTACCCTAAACAAAACCAGTACCAAATTGTCGGAGTTTTACAACAAATTCGTGAACTTTTCATCAACAATCCGGCATTGGAGCGGTTTGACGAGGTGTTTTACCCCAATAACTGCGTGCGCATGCGGGGCTACCAATACGCCCTGGCAGAGCTCATTGAGTGCGGGATTATTGCCCAAGATAATGTTGCTGGCGAGGCAACCTGTAAAATCATGTTTGGGTTGGACATGGACTCGGCAAGAGAGGCCATGACTACCGAGGACCTTGTGAATATTTTAGAGGGTAAATGAACGTAGCCTAAAGCTAGATGAATATCTACTTGAAAATATTCTCTCGCAGCTGCACCAGTTTTTACTGCAGAGTGCCAAGATGAGCCGCGCGCATAGGTAATTTACAAGCTAACGTTTCAGGATGTTTCAGGATGTTTCAGGATGTTTCAGGTTTGTTTTACGTGTTACTCTTTGGATTTGTCAAGGTAACCGACGCAGCACCCCCAAATTGACCGGCAAAAACAAAAATATCGCGAGGAAGAATTGCTCGCACAAGTTGGCGGCTCCGCAGCGCTTCTACCCGTTACCAAAGTCTTTTTTTGTCGAGCCCTCGCTTACTCAGCTAGGCAACCTTGTGCATACATGCATGGCTGATCATGTGGATCTGTCACGTTTCAAAAGCTACAAGGGTCTTTTTTCAATTATTTTTAGTGATTTCGTTCTTATCAGTGCTGATAGCTCGCACTTGTCAAGGTTCCCTTGTTCTTGAGCACAAGCATGTTGGCTGAGGCTCTGAGAATTGTGGGTCGCCGATGGTAGTTAGTGCTCAAATGCTTTCAAACCCAGCGTGATCACTTAGTTTGAGCTTCTATATACTACTCATTGTGCCAGAAACTCTCCAATCATCTAGCAACATGGATATTCCCCATAATCGCAGCGAGGCACTTAAGCTGAAACTCGATAAAACATGGCGGGACCTGGCCATTCTTTCTCATTCATGTGTTAAGAGCTCAAAAACAGTTTTAGACCGAGACATGTTACGCAATTTTGACGTCTGACTGCCGGTTGTGCATATGCAGATTATGCGAAAAGTGGGCTTGGTCAAATAAAGCGGCACATCCCTCGCTTTAGGGGCCGACCCACCACACACATGAGCTTTGAAAGCTTTGAAGGGACGTTTTCGGTAATTGTTCTGAGCCTTAACCTACAGGAAAGCGGCGTCAAAAAGCTATTCTCCAAATCCTACCCCTACACATTTACGCCCAAGGCGATAATGGCCGCCATGAACAAGATCAGTTATCGGCTCGAGTTTGGCGGCCAAAAGCTTGCGGCCACAATTTCAGTTGCCAAATCCTCACAGCGAGCGATAGTTTTGCAATATCTGGCCGCTCACCTTGTTCACATGCCTGGAGCCCGGTGCGATTCCAAGCTCGGCTCGGACGACATGAGGACGCTGCAGCTGACCGCCAAGGGCGTGGCCACCGTGGAAAAGTTTTGCAACCAGTTTGAGCTCGAACACGCCTACCGCACTTCTCTGTTTACTTCAAGGCTCAACACCATGAAGCTGGTCAACATGTCGCGCAGCCCTGTCCATGACCAGCTCGAGACTTCGGACGTGATGTGCAATGTGTTGTGGAACCATATGCTCGGTACCAAGCCTCATATCTGGAGCGAGCAGCTCGAGGATGATGGCAGCCCCTTCTTTCATCAGTACCTGTTGCACCCCAGCGGCAACGCCCACAGCCAATACTACAACTCGCAGGGCATACTACTGTTTTCGGATGTCAAGTTTCGCGCCTCGGGCGAGGAAGAAACCTATAGTGCTGATTTGGTTATGAGCGGGCGCGCCATGTGGCAGTGGGTGATGGACTGCACCAATGTGCGCACCGCGCGCGAGGCCCAGCTGATTGTCGAAAAGTTTGTCGAAAAGAGGTTTGTGCGGCGCATCAAGGATCAGCTGTGCTCTACCATCACCTGCGCAGACGATTTCCCCGTCATGATCTCGCGCAGCACCATGTACCACATTGCTGGCAACGGTTACTCCACCTGCGGCTGGGCCGAGGATTATGGCGACGACACAACTTTTAGCCTCTCGCGCGAGTGGATTGAGCCCGCAGCCATTAGCCCGCAGCGCACTTCAATGTTCCCGAGCGACCTCAGCGCTAGCGCCGCCCTGGACTTGGCGAGCATTTTGAGCGATCCCGGGTTACGGATGCTTTTCGAGAAGACTGTGGACATAAACAGCGCGAGCGAAAACTTGAAGTTTATCAATGAGTTTGTGGATTTCAAGATGCGCTTTGCGCTGGTGGGGTCTCCTGAGGGGTCACTCAACGGGTCGCCCAAAGGCTCCCCACGCCTTGCCCAAGGGACACCCAACCCCGTCCAGAGGTCATCCGAACCCGCCGCCGCCAAAGACGCCGACTCGCGTCGCGCCATGCTTGGCCTCTGGCAAGCTCTCAACAACCTTGTGTGGCGCTACATTGCCGTTGACTCGTGCCTCGAGGTCAATATCCCCGACGCCCGCCGCAAACAAATTCTGGATTTGATGGAATCCAAGGCGCGCGTTCCTCATCGCGATATGTACGCGCGCATCAGCCAGGTCGTGGCGAGCTTGACGCCCATTGAGCAGCACATCCGCGACCTGTTGGCATCGTTTATCCCGACCTTTTTGAGAGACCCGCAAAACATGCAACTCTCGAATTTGTGTGGCATCGACGAGCCCGCTGTCCAGATTGAGACTGTCCAGATCCGCAGCAACTAGTTATTTATAGCATAAATATTGGCATATGAAGCACACCCAGGGGGCACTGGCGGGCTGGGTACGGGTACCACCGGGGTACCACCGGGCACCTGACTTGACCTGGCCTAACAGGGGAACCGCTCGGCTGCTCGGCCCTCGGTGCTCGGTTTTGGCTACTCAACAAATACTAGCTGTGCTGCCAAAAAGATTTCTACCTACTTTTCGCCCTATCTGATATCGGTGGCGTCTGCGCCGCCTCACCCCACTGCACGCGCTCACGTGATGACATGCATGGAAGCAAGTTCTTCACATTTGCAAAAAATGGGCAGATGCACAGAGGGCGCTAACGCCTAGATTTTGCGACGCATAGACGGTGGGTCATGCATGTGTACCTGGTGGATGCAACCGATAGCCGCAAGGGCTCTCTAGCGTTCCCAAAGCACTCGCAACCAATTAAAAAAGGAGGGGGCCGTCTGCATGATCGCATCAAGGGTTAGGGTTTCTCTTCAGGCACCGAAATGTGTTCCGTGCTCTTACGCAGCCGAACTTCAAAACTCCTCACAAACCATCTTTTCAAAATGCCGGCAAACGCTAAATGCCAGAGCCGGCTGAGACTGCCTCTCAAAGTGTGGAGCCACATCAGTGAGCAACTCGACCGCCCTCATCAAATTGTGCTTGGCTCTGTGTGCAGAGGTCTGCGGGCCCTAATGGTGCCCAAACTGTACAAGTATGCAGTACTATCAGAGTGGAACGACGAGGGCCTAAAATTCTTTGAGGCAATTGAGCGCAAAATCATCTGCGAGGACGTTGTGCACGCCATTCAAAAGGTCGAGCTCCAGGTGCTTTCTCGCGACGGTTCTCGGCCAATGCTCGCAGCGTTTGAGCGCGTGAGCGGTTTGCTCAGCAACTTGGAAACTCTCAGCATTACGAGCTACTGGTTTGAGGATGCTCTCGCCATTGTAAACGAGCTCGAGCGTACCCAGACCGGCGGCTATTTGTTTGAGATCCGGTGCCGCAGCGGCCAAAGTTTGGGCTCCTCACTGCTCTTGGAGCCCGCAGTGCTTTCGAAGATTTCTTTTATTATGGCCCCGACCCTGTACGTGAGCGTCATGACCCGCATGGACAACCTCAAGGGGCTCGAGGTCGAGTTTCTTGTTCACGACGAGGCGAGCGCCGTACATGTGGTGGAGCCCGAGGCCCCTAGCTCGTCCAGCTCATCCCTTGCTCCGCCCAAAAAACGCAAAAAGCTCGCCCAATTCCTCGAGCACGCCCATATCAGCTACGCCGATTGGGTGGCCCTGGGACGCCCCCGAATCAAAAAGCTCGACTTGGAGCTGGGCCCAAATTATTTATATCGCCAGCACGCACGTGACGTGGAAAAACAGCACGTTCCATTCTCTAAAGTGCAGATCAGCGATGCGTGCATTGAGGAACTCAAACTGATTGGCGCCAGCGCCCACCTTAAACAGCGCCCCACAGGCCACGCCGCCGATATCTCGGTGATCTGCGATGGTCTTAGAGTGCTCATGGCATGTGAACTCGACGAGTTTACTGTTGAGCGGCTTTTTACTAACCTAAAGTGCCCCAAACTCGAGTTTGTCTCGGTGCTTCCCGTAACAGCGGGCGCCCTCAGAGGACTCCTCACCGGCCAAGCTAACCCGCATCTGTGCCTTGCAATGGTTACTGATGCATCATATAAATGGAAAAGTGAGGAGGAAGTGAGCCGGCTTGTGCGGTGGCTGCAGAGCGCCGCGTCCCAATTCCCGATCGATTTGAGGGACACGAGCGGCACGATCGACCGCGAAATCGTCTTTGGCGAGGGGCTGTGGCGAAATATCCAGCAGACCCAGTTTGGACCGTTGGCTTTGAGGGCTTTGAAGTGAGTGTTCTCAAATAGGGCGCGATGGCGCGCGAGTGCATGCGCCGCCGGCGGTACCCCCTGGATCTCTCCAGCACCTCCGGAGCACTTGGTATGCACCCTTTTGGCCTCTTTGAAGCATTTGGCGCTGGACCCACACGAGCATGCGCGCGCGCGCGCGCGCCGGGGCCCCACGCGCCCAATCGACCCACAGTGCAACCACCTCAACATAGCATTATTTATTTACTCTAGCAAGTATTAATCGAAAAAATCGTCATCCTCGTCCTCAGTTTGAGTAGGTTTTGTGGGCTCTGGCTCGCTCTCTGAGTCGCTATCGCGTTTTCTTTGAAAAACAACGCGCTGCTGGTCCTGCGTGCCTCCCAAGCGGCCCAACAAATCCACCAACATGTTTTCATCGATTTTACTGCGCAGTTGGCCGCTGCGGGCAAGCTGCACGAGCGTGGCCTCGGCCTGTTTTGCCCGGTCTGGCCGCACCATCTCGATCCGCATAAGGCGCTCACGGGCGTCCGAGGTAAGGATTTGTGAGAGCACCGAGTTGATCATTTCCTTCTGCTGACGCTCTTGGTCGGTTTGCTCAGAGCGCTGGCCGCCCATCTGGGCGCTAATTTGTTTTAACTCGCGGTGGTCCATGGTGGCGTCGTGGCGTCGCCCCTAATTAAGCTGGCTGCATGGCCAATATGAACAAAGGGGAGTATTAAAGGTGCATGAAATTTTTGTACATTTTGGCCCTCCTGACGCCCTCTGAAGCCATGGGACCGGCGCCATGCACGTTCTCAAATGTCAACATGTTTGGCCTTAATATGTCCATGTGTGGTCTTTGTGGGTACTTGCACAAGTTCCCGCCGCCGCAAGCGCGCACAATTCAAAGGATTGAGCCGGTTTTGCAGTTGCCTCGGGTACCCAGTTGAGCCTCACCTGCACTTTGGCACCAGCCAGCTCCCCTGGCACCCACCCAAGGCCCAACGTGTAAGCCACCTACCAAGCACCCCCCAGGAAAACACCCCCAAATGGACACGCTGCGGCACATTGAGAGCCCAGCATTCAGCGTGTTTGAGTGCGTGAGCCACATTGTGCGCAACGCAAAAAGCGTCGGGCTCATGTGGGAGCTGTGCAAGCGCCTCAGGGCCTACCCCGACGCGGACGTTGCGTTTTACCTGCCCCAGCTCGTGCACGTCTTTGTTACGGTCGAGACCGAGTCTGCGGCCCTCGAGGACTTCTTGGTCGAGCTGTGCGAGCGCTCGCCCCACTGCACTTTGCTGGTCTTTTGGCAGCTCCAGGCTGCCATCACCGACCTGGCCGATCTCAATCAAACGTACGGGTTTTCGGTTTCCAAACGGCTCTACAACAAACTTCAGGAGCTGCTGTTTGGCGCGCGCGTGCCTGAACGCACAAAAATCCGCGAAAACGCCAGCCCGGCCTTGGTTTTGGCCTCAATGATTATGGGCGCTGTGGTGCCCCAACTGGGCCAAACGGTTAAGCCGTTGGTGGTTGCGCAGGGCCGCAGGCAGCGTACACACTTGCTCAAGAGGCGCGGAGGGCGCCAACAGTACGATGAGGGCGACGACGAGCCTCAAGGTCCCCCTCAGAGTGCAGGCAGTGCTCACGGCTCCAGTGCACCCCCCAGTGCAGGCGAAAGTGCAGGAGAGGACGCAGCACCTGGTGCACGCTCGCCCTCGCTCTCACCATCACATACGCCGGCCCCACCCTCACCGCCAGCACCCCACCTCAGCCACAACTCGAAATCAATGCCCAACCTCAACGAGCCGGTGGCGCCGCGGCCGCGCCGCAACAGCGAGGAACGCATCTCGAGTCATCGCAATTTGGTTATGAACTACTTTAAATGCGAGACCCAGTTTGTCTACTCGCTGCAATCGATCGCAAACAAGTTGGTCTCGGTACCCAAACAAGCGCGTCTCAGTGCGCTCCAGTTGGAGTTGGCGCTCTTGAATCGCGATCTTCCCGCCGAGGTTGACATCCCGTGGCTCCTGGAAGACCCCACTCCCGGCCGCCAGCACCGGATTGTGCGTATCTCGCCGAGCGAGGCCACCGTCCTCAACAGCGCCGAAAAGACCCCGTTTTTGCTGCTGGTGGAGTACCTTAAGGACGATGTATCCTTTGACCCCAAAACCGACCGGAACCGCTACATTTTGCAGGCGCCGGCCCGGCAATATTTATTCGAGCGCACGTTCCGCGAGACGGCCCCGCCCGAGCAGCAACCCCCACACACGCCCACGATCGAGAGTGAACTGCCATTAATAGAGCGGGATATTTCGGGGTACAGCATTGAGGACCTCGAGGAGCTGGGCAGCCGCACTCAGCCGCCCCAAAACCCAGCACCCCCCACGCCCAAACCCAGCACCCCCGATGAGATTCAAAAATTGGTGGTGCAGATGCGCACCGCCAGCCTCATTCTGGCCCAGCTGGACGGCGCAGACGGCAGCAAGCTCTCGAAAAGCGAGATTGCCTCCATCAAAGCCAAGATCATCGACAACATGCAGGCCATGCAGGACCACGACATTTTGGTACAAGGCGAGGCCGGCGACCGCAAACTCGAAAACGACATGAAGGTTGGTGGTTTGGGCAGTGCAAGCGACGACCCGAGCGCGGCCAACCTGGGCGAGGATTGGGCCTCACGCAAGGAACGGATCCGGCGCGCTTCGCCGTATGGGTCCTACCCCAACTGGGACTTGTTTAGTGTGATTGTCAAAACGGGCGATGATTTGCGCCAAGAAGCGCTCGCATCCCAAATTATCCAATGGGCGCAGCGTCTTTGGGCCGAGGAGGGCGTGGACGTCTGGGTCAAAAAGATGGGCATTCTGGTCACGAGCAGCTCGAGCGGTTTGGTCGAAACTATTACAAACGGTCTCAGTTTGCACTCGATCAAAAAAGCCTTGAGCTCCAAAACAGGAATTGTGCCCCAAACCCATGCCGAAGGGGTCGACAAGGTGCCCCAGCTCAGCCAGCATTTTGAAAACAAGTTTGGGCCAAGGGGTACGCGCGCGCATACCCGCGCCGTTGACAATTTTATCAAGAGCTTGGCCGCGTACTCTCTCCTCTGCTACCTGCTGCAAATCAAGGACCGCCACAATGGCAACATTTTGCTTGACAATGAAGGGCACATCATCCACATTGACTTTGGGTTCATGCTCAGCAACTCGCCCGGCCATTTCGGATTTGAAGCGGCCCCGTTCAAGCTCACCCACGAGTACATTGACCTCATTGGCGGCGTCGGGTCCGAGCAGTACGCCAAGTTTGTGGCGCTCATGACCGCCTCGTTCAAAGTTCTTCGGCGCCACGCAGACGAGTTTGTGCGCATGGTCGAAATCATGGCCGTGCAGTCCAAGCTGCCGTGCTTTGTGAGCGGCGCCCAGACGGCGGCCCAGCTCAAGCAGCGGTTTGCCCTGCATCTGAGCGAGGCGGAAGTCGACCAATTTGTGGCAAAGACGCTGGTTTTCAAGAGCTATGGAAGTGTTTATACACGGCTTTATGATCAATTCCAGATGGTCACCCAGGGTATTTACTCGTAGATAGATATACACAGCTTGGTCGGGTCTTTGGTCCTGCCCCGGCGCTCCTTACTACGGGTCTCTTCTTTTTTTGGGGCACGTGACTGCCATTGGCTCCAACCATTCCCCCTCTACCCTCCTCCGTCTCCAACCGTTCCCCTCGCCCCCCTCTCCGGCTCCAACCGTTTCACGTCCCCCTCTCCCATCCACTCACCTCGAGCCAATTACTAACAGTCTACCATGCCTACCACTGCAACGGCTTTTGCAACAACTTCCAAGGCGTTCAAGGACCCCAAGGCGCTTCAAACGGCCGTGCTGGCACTCTACCGCCAATACATCCGCCGCGCACCCAACTTTATCGAGATGTACGAGATGAACATCCCCGTCGCTCTCGTCCGCACAAAGCTCCGCCAGGAGTTTGAGCGTAACCGTTTTGTGCAGGATTTGGGCGTCAAGAACCACCTGCTGCAAAAGGGTCAAGTGGACTTTCAAGAAACAGCAAACTTTTGGAAGCAGAGCTGCCACATCCTCAAGTTCTTTGACGACTATTTGGCCACCCAGGTCGAGCGCAAACCCGAGGACTTTGTGCGCAAATTCATCAAGGGCACAGCTTGATTACTTTTTAGCATATATATTAGCCGTCAGGCGTTAATTTAGAGAGAGACGTGGGTACTCTGTGGGGGCCCTACGGGGCCGTATGGCGCATGGCGCATGGCGCATGGGCATCTAGCTAGCTAGCTACTGCCAGAAACAAATTTAGACAGCTCTTGTGTCGCTGGTGAAGCATACTGCAGCGCCCCAGGCGCCTGCTGTATTGCTGCAAGCACCACCTCAGGGTCGCTCTTGCATTCTGAAGGTGCCCACTACAACGCATTACCATCTTTGGCAACCTCATTGAGCACAAACTCCTTGCTTATCCGTATCCAGTGATGTTTAGGCCAATTGATATTAAGGTTACGCCGTAAAACCATGATAGACTGTTGGCTTGCCCACGGTCCGCACAACAAATGTATTATGAGAACTCCATAATTTTCAAATTCTTGGATCAACGCGCGTCACCAAACGATCGATCCCATATTTGATGGGTTTGCAATTATCAACTTCCTCAACGGCCATTGCTTATCCGAAATCATCATAGCCGCCTGCTTCTGATTCATCAAATGACACATTCCAAGTACCAATGATGCACAGAGCATGAAGCTGCGCATAGAGATCATGAACAGACATAAAGTCTCCCAAGAAATCACTTGGATACCGAGAATCCCGGGCTAATAACCATTTTGTACGATCTCGAATGCGCTTTTGCAAATAATTGAAAAAGTGAACGGCGGTTCCGCTTAACTTGAAGCCGCCATACTCTTACACGGCTAGTGCTTTGTGCTGTACGCCATAGACGTCAAACTTGGCCCAAATTCAATCGCTTAAGCAGATTTGACGGAAATCACGGCTCAATTAGGAGAACCGCACAAGATCTCCCATTTTGGGGTCCGGGATTGACTCAATGATCTGGTACAAGATCTCTGGTGGCAGCATAACACGAGACTCAGCAAGTTGGGGGATCGTGAGCCTGTTTATGAGGATACTCAGCGGCAAAAAGTGGCACAAATTGCAGTGGGTTCACCTCAAATAGTCAATTGAACCCTATGAAGCTCTTATTTAGACTGCATCAGGTGTCGCTAGCTACACCTGAGGTTGGCTACTCCCACCCAGAGCCAACGTGAATAGCTATTGCCGAATGCTCACGTTGAATCTCGAGTATTGTAACTAGTTCATACCAAAAATATAAGGCGTTCATGTGAGACTAATGGCCACAAAAAGCTCCAGGCCTTTAAGAGACACTAAATGCACACTTAGCAATTCTTACACCAATTAGTCTTGTGTAATAATACACGAGACGTTAGACCGAGCGCAATGAAGCGCTCACTCTGGCGGTAGAAAAACTCGGAGGGCGCCACCTAACTCGCCAATTAAAGAGTTTTATAAAGTGACTCTACACTAAATAAGCTTAGCCGGACGTCAGTATTTTAAAATAAACTTTGTATTCACTCAAAACAGCTACATTACAGAAATATCTCATAAATTGTTCTGCAACCAAATTTTTAAATAATAAATTATTGCATTTACTTTTGCTGTTATTGGGGTTTTTTAAAAATTTTTCAGCAAGCGTTAGTGGTTTAGTGGTAAAATACGACGTTGCCATCGTTGTGCCCCCGGTTCGATTCCGGGCTAACGCATTCTTTTTGCATTTTCTACATTTTACATCCTCAGACAACATTGGGCAAGGCTTGCAATCGATGTTTGGCGCTCCCTCAAAGGGCTCCCCACAGGGCATTGTACTCTGTACTCAATTTAATGCTCTTTACACACTCTAGCTAGCATTTGCATTGGCAAACTTTTGGGCAATATCAAACGCAGACTCTCCCTCTGGAATTTGGAGCATCTTGAGATCCTCCTCCTCCATGTTCATGATAAGTTTCGGAGCCATAGTGACTGCTGCAAGGCCAATCATTGACAAAATCACTGTCTTGTCGGTATAAATATCCCGCAACTTGGGCATGCGGCGCTTGCGAACATTTTGGCGTCTTGTAGCGGCAATCTCGATCGGATATGAAACTGGCAATTTGTCTGCTCCATGGATGCGCGTGACGGCCAAAACTCCTTGCTCAATGTTTATGTTGTAGTAGGAGTTATCCTCAAGGGTTGTAGATTGTAGCGAAAGCTTGTACTCGCCGTCGGCCACGTCTCGCAGCGTAAAAGTGCCCGAGGATGAGAGCAGCTCAGAGGTGGTTGTGGCTCCATCTGTGAATTGAATAGTTGTTGTTTGCACATCCGGGATTTCAAACGATTGCACACTGCCCTTGATTGTATACGCCGAGGCCATGGTGGCCCAAAGAGCCTGCTGCAGCCAGAGCATGATTAGTGGGTGCCCTGTCCTTGGGCTATGGGGGTGCCTGGCACGGAGGATCTAAAGGGTCTATAGTACAGTTTATGGTCTTTGCCCACACCCCAAGGGGACTTTTCCTTTCGTTACTGATAATTTTCTGTTTTTGAGTCCCAATGGGTACCCGGGGTGCCCCAGTGGGTGGGTGGTGATGCCCTTGGGCAAGGGAGGTGCCCTGGGGTGCCATTTGAGTACCTTGGGTGCCTCTGAAAGAGAGCTCTCGCGGTGAAAATTAGGGTAGCAACTAGACAAAATAAATATAATCAGAAAATACCAAACCAAGGGCTATTGCGCACGGCCGCGTTGGCAGAGGTGATGGACGAGGTCGAGCTCTCGGTGACCAGCTTGGACGACGAGGCAATTGTCGAGTTTGAGCTGGAGAAAATAGTGATAGTTGAGGCAGTAGTGGAAGCCTTGGAGGAGGACTTGGACGAGCTCGGCGCGGCACTGGAGCCAATAGTGGAGGAAGAGGCAGCCGTGGACGAGCTCGAAGCGGGGCTCGAGGCAGCGCTGGTGGCACTGGCGACACTGGTGAAACTGGTACTCTCGCTCTCTGTAGTCGAGGGCTCGGCAGAGCTATCAGCAGTAGCGCTCTCGGTACTGGTAACACCCGTGCTAGCATCAAACGAACCAAACGAAACAACATCCGCCGTGGACGCAGGGACCGAATAAGTATCCGAGGAATCCCAACCTTGAGCCAAAACAAACGAGAAACTGGTTAGAAGAGCGATTTGCATTTTTGTTGTATTTTTTGGTGGGAGATGTGGGCTATTTATGCTTTGTGCAGGGGTAGCGTAACATGTGCCAAGGATTGCCCCTGCGCCTCCAACATGGGTACATGTCGTACGGCATTGCGCGCGGGTGCGTGAGCTCGTGCGCGCGCATGCAGGGGGTCAGACGCATGGGCGCATGCACGAACTCATGCACGAGCGCCCGCGGGCGTAACAGGTGCGCGCAAAAGCATATAGCGAGCGCGCAACCCCAGCGCATTACCCTTCCTCAATCTAAATCATCCAAGATATGCTATTCAATTAAACGCGTGCGAGCTGCGGGCCATAGTGGGCGACGAGCGCGAGATGGCGTCCGTAAAGTAAAAGTTGGCGACAGTCTTTTTGAAACCGCCCTTGGCAGCGCTGCCACCATTCTTTGCAAACTGTTTTGCCGTGAGCAAACCAAGGCTCGAAGTCTCGAGAGCATCGTGCGACAACAAGTTGGGCGAGACCTCAAACAAGCGCTGGCGCAGCTGGGCCTGAGTCTCATAGGGCAAGGGAGCACCCACCACTTCGGAAACAGCCTTGATAATCTTCCAGTCTTCGCGAGCAGCACCAGGAGGGCCTACTGCGGCACGGGTTTGCTGGGCACGGCCCTCTGTGTTGACGAAGGTGGCGGCCTTCTCGGTGTAGGCGGCGCCCGGCAGCACCACATCGGCGAGCGGCGCGCCGGTGTCGCCGTGGTGGCCCTGATAAATAACAAAAGCGTCCTTGGGGAGCTTGGCGGCCGCGATCTCGTCGGCGCCCAGGAGGTAAACAATCTTGGGCGACACTCCGGCCGCGCTGGCGGCAGGAGCAAAACCCACGTCGTAGGCGCCGGCGCGAGAAGCGCTGCGCTGGAGCACGCTAAGACCGTTCCACTCGTCGGTAACAACGTTGGCGTTGGCGGCGGCAAACTTGCCGAGCTCAGCGTACACTGCGGCAGCACTCTCATGCTCGGCCACGGCGCTACCCACAATAATCAAGGGCTTCTTGGCCTTCTTGAGAGCGTCGCCAAACTTGCCGCTGAGGGCAGCACTCAAACTGGACGCATCCGAGCCCAGCGACTGGTAATCAAAGGTGCTCTCAAAGTCCTCGCCCACCAGGCCAATCTCAACCTCGTTGTGAAGCCAGTGCTTGCGGAGGCGGCCGTTAAGGACAGCAGCCTCGTGGCGCGGGTTGGTACCCACAAGCAGCACCACATCGGCTTCTTCGACGCCCTGGATGGAGGCGTTGAAGAGGTATGAAGCGCGCGTGTCAATGCCGTGCGCGAGCGGCTTGTCGCCACCTTCAAAGTCGTGTGTGAGGTTGTCGCTATCGAGGCGGTTGGCCAGGTCTTTGAGGGCCACGAGTGACTCGACGTCCACGAGGTCGCCGGCCACCGCCTGGAACTCGTTGGCGCTAAGGTTGAGCTGCTCAAACTTGCTGCGAATAAGGAGAAGGGCGTCCTCCCATGAAGCCTGCTTGAACACGCCGTCCTCCTTGATGAGAGGCACGGTCAACCGCTGAGTGTTGAGGCCGTCCACAGCGAACCGCGTCTTGTCCGAGATCCATTCTTCATTCACCTGCTCATTCAAACGAGGCACTACCCTCAGCACGCTCTGGCCGCGCGAGTCGACGCGGATGTTGCTGCCAAGACCATCGAAAACGTCGATAGACTCGGTCTTTTTGAGCTCCCAAGGACGGGCCTTGAACGCGTACGGCTTGGAGGTAAGGGCACCCACGGGGCACAGGTCAATAACATTACCGCTCAGCTCAGAGTTCAAGTTGCGCTCGAGGTAGGTACCGATCTGCATCTCGTTACCGCGGCCCGAAGTACCGAGCTCGGGCGCGCCCGCCACATCGTTGGCGAACCGCACGCAGCGCGTGCACTGAATGCACCTGTTCATCGAGGTCTTGACCAAAGGACCGATATTCTTGTCTTCGACAGCACGCTTACCGGCAATCTCGCTAAACCGACCGCGGTCGCTACCGTAGCGCAAACTCTGATCTTGAAGGTCACACTCACCACCCTGGTCACACACGGGGCAATCGAGCGGGTGATTAGCCAAAATCATCTCGGTAACACCTTCGCGGGCCTTTTTGGCGCGCTCGCTCATGGTGTGAATAACTTGGCCGTTTGCCGCAGGGAAAGCGCATGAAGCCACCGGTTTGGGCGCGCGCTCAACATCCACAAGGCACATGCGGCAGTTACCGGCAATTGCCAGCTTCTCGTGGTAACAGTAGCGAGGGACCTGCACGCCGGCGGCCTCGATGGCCTGGATGAGCGCGCTGCCAGCAGGGACACTGACGCTCTTGCCGTCCACGGTCAAAGTGACGTTCTCGAGGCTCGCGCGCGAGGCGCTAAAGAACCGCACGAGCTTGGTGCGAAGCATGAAGAGAGGAAGAGTAAGCACTATGGGTATTTATGATCGTGTGATTGGCCCGCTTAGTAGTGAAAAGGTGGTAGAGCGAGAGCGCAAACGGGTAAATAAATTTTAGTTTTAGGGAGTTTGGGGAGAGACCGTGGTGATTTCAAGGCCAAACTCGCACCTTGATAATCTTACTTGGCTGGGCCCTGATTGGCTAGTGGCATGGGGACATTTAGGAGCAATCTAGCAGGTACTCTGCGGTGTACTCTGTGGGGATCTTCGAATTAGTCTCCTTCCTGCCCTCTCCTCTTGAGCTTGTTTGCAAGGCTGACTAGTAGTGGACCCACACCCATGCATGCTGGGGCCTAGTGCAACTCTGTGAACAGGCTTAGAGCACGCTTCATATTCCATAAATGCTATAGGAATAACTCTTTAGGCAACTTTCCACTCAAATATCCCTCTATGTAGCTTCTATTCTACCAATACTCCCCCCTCCCTTCACCCCCACTAACCAGCATCTCACAACCCCTTGAACGCCTAAAACTACCCAAAGCCCGCCGCACCTGTCTGAAACAAAAACCCTTGCACCATGTCACCCACCCCGTCCCCACATTCTTACCCTGACGCGTACCCCTGTCTGCACGGTAACTACCGTAATTACTTCTTACCCCCTGGTCGACGCTGGTGGACTTGGGGCCAAAGTCGGGCCGATTATCGCGAATTTTCCTCGATTGCTACGATATTCACGCGACCTCGTGCGTCAACAAGGGCTGGAAAACCGCGTTTTCCGTGGATACCATTTGGCGTGATTGGGACGCGTAGGGCGTCAAGCGCAATATTCGCGCCCATTTTGTATCCAAAGTTTTCAACGTTACCCAGCAAGAACCCCGAGTCCCAGGCGCAGGCCCAGACCTCCTATGAAGAGGAACGGGGATCCCTCTACTCAATGCTCCTGAGCATTCGCCAGCCACAGCGGATCGGGTACGAAATTCGGGAATTTTGGATTCCATGAACCTAAGCTTTTTCAAAGCTTTGGCCACTCGGCGCCTGCCCACGTACCCTCGCCACGACTGCCTTGCCCTCGAGCAGGTGAACCCGCGTTTACTCAACAATAAGGAGCTTGTTTGCCAGCTGCTCAAGGCGAACTTTTATGCCCATGAGCTGCCCACTGCGCTAAGCTAGGATTTGGGTGTTGGGCTGAGCGCTTTACAGCTCATGGGCCTGCTGGATCCGTACAGTTTCCCGACCATTGGCAACGGCAACGAATTCGCCCGCCTTGTGGTGCCGCGCAACCCCTGAGTATACTTTCAGCTGAACTCAAAAATGAGGGGTAAAGAAGAAATCTTTTACATGCAGATTAAGAGCCTCAAGAACGTCCAGAAGTCGGACCCCGCCAACGCCAAGCTGCTCAATGGAATCGATTGGTTGCTTTCCGACAAGGTGCTTGGCCAAACTCAATGGATGCTTGATATGTTTGGCGCCCACTCTCAACTCCTGCACTGCTACACCGAGTCGTGCAGGCACTACAAATAGACCCCCAACCCCAGGTCATCAACCGCGCCGTACAGGCCCTAATTCGCAGCCCCGAGTCCAGCTACAACACCATTTTTACTGCTTTGACGCTTCTTCCTTCCACTAGCGTCAAGTTGGAGCTTGCGCACCCCCTTTTTGCCGCCTACGGCTGCGGCGAGTAGTGGGGCGCCCGGCAGGGACCAAGGCATTTGAAGGAGAGGTCACTAAAGTGCTCGACATCCTCAAGCGTGACATGGCGACGGTCAGCACCTGGGGCTCCAGAATTTGTCGCGGTTTATTTTCCTCACTGTCAACGTCAAATACTCGATTGTTTCTTCTAAACACATGACCGGTTCTGAGCTCAAGATGCATGTCATGGTGGCTCGTGCATGGCGCATTTATTAGTTGTTAGTTATTTGCTTGAAAACTGGGTAGGCTTGGCCTATGGGTCCTGCACTGGGGATGTCCCTTTGCCCCATCCCCCTGGCCCCCTCCCACTCCAAAAATAAATCATCTACATAGAAAAGGACTCTTCATAGTACTGCACCAAGTTCTTGGACCTGAACATGTTGCTGGCAACAGACGCACGCACAGCGTCAGTCATGGTGGCAGGACCACACACAAAGAAACAAATATCGCCCTGAGAGTGCTCAATGTGGTCGCTAATAATTTGGTTGTAGCTGGGACGGAACGAGACATTGCGATAGCTCAAATTGTCGACCGAATTGGCAGACACAGACACCTGTTTGTCGTCTTCCTCACCACTCACACGCTTTTTTTCTTTTTCGTCCTTGTCATAGTCAAACTGACCATGAATAACAACGTGCACGTTCTTGTGGGCGATCATCTTGCCAAGCTCCTCCTCAAACCAGCCCAGTGCCTCGGGCGTCGACATGGCCCAGTGCACGTGAATAATTTGATCCTGCGCAGTCTTGACAATGTGCTGCAGGTGCGAATAAACAGCCGTGATACCAATACCACCAGCGAGCAGCACCATCTCCTTGTACTGCTTGGTGGCGAACGACACACCGTAGGGACCCTCGACAAGTACGCGGTAATCGCACTCACCACCATTAGCCTGCGCCTTTTTGAGCAGTGTACGGGTGATACCATTTAAGGCCTTGGCATACAGCTTCATCTCGCCCTTCTCGTCAACGGGAACAACCGTGAACGGATGGCTCTGGATAAAGTAGAGAGGGTGCATAAAGTGCACAAAGATGTAGGTGCCGGCAGTAGGTTTCCACCAACCGCTGTACTTGATGTGAATTTCGAGGCAGTCGCCAGGGCGAGCCCTAATGTGGCACTTGGCAAATGGGTTGGAGAAGCTAATGCGGAACAAGCGCACGGCACGGTCAAACGCCCAGAAAGCCCAAGCAGCGTACTGGTTGAGGTAACCCAGGCGGTTTGAAACATGGTAATAAGTACCAACGCATGTGAATACAGCGAAAATAATGTGCACATAGAGGAAAGTCTCGTACGCCAACTGGCGCATAGTCTTGGTACCGTTGAGGCACATTAGGGACATGCACACAAGAGCAACAGCGCCCCAACGCATAAAGTCATCGGCCCACTCCTTTTTGTAGTAGTGGGTCGTATTGAGGTCCACCGAATAAGCGATGGCATGGATGATAATGTCCACAGTGAAAAGACGCGAGATCCAGCGGTGCCAGTGATTGAAGACCTCAAATTGCCAGCCGGTCAACCAAATGAGAATGTTGTTGCGGCCAGCAAACAGGTACACAAACGGCATCTTGTACATTGCGAGTGAGCCAGCACGGGCAGCCAAGTAGGCACTGACCAGCTGCTTGTAAGAACTCCAATACGACTTATCCATGACGTGCGGGTAGTGGAACGCCAGAAAGAAGATACACAAAAACACATAGCCTGTCAAAAAGATTGATTGGAGACGGGGGGGGAAGCACAGCATAAAGTAGCGCGCAATCCTCACTGGGGTCGAGCGGTGCTTGTTGAACAAGGCGGGCAAAGCAACGTGGCGGCGCACCTGGCGGCCCAGGGGATTGTTGAAGAGCACGCGAATAAAGCCAGGAACGAGGTATGCAGACCAATGCAGAATGGACTGAGCGAGCAAAATACCGGCAACATACCAAACAGTGATCATGCCGAAAAGTTCTTGATGATAAGATTGCCAGTGACGCTCCACGTAGATTGCGCCCAAAGATGTGGTCATTGCAGTTGTATTTGGCAAAAAGGCGCCCTTGAGGGATTTTGCGGCCGCGGCAAAGCTCTGGTTCACCGGGTTCTCCTCGACCAAAGTGAGGATATCGTCCCACTTACGCACATTGTCATAGCCCTGATTGCCGCAAGCATACCTCATATAGTCCCATGAATCCTTAATTGATGCCTCGGGCGCATCGGCCACTTCTTTGGCATAGGCGATACACTCGTAAAATGATAGTTGGAACTCATCAAGAGCACAATAACATGTGGCCTTAATTTTCGACGACGGCGCGCGTTTGCTTTTGGTAGAATTGGATGAGGAGCCACTGCTGCATGCGGCGACGATCGCCTTATTTGCAATGGTCAATGCGTTGCACTGTCTGTAGAAATAGTCGACCTCTAGCACGCCCATTGCGCTAGCTAGGCCGACCAAGCTCGACAATCCAAGAACCTTCATTAGATCTGCAGTGATACTCAGGAATTTGCATACTTATACCTCTGATTTGATTGATTGACTGATTCTGCATATGCACCTGCAGTGCAGATCATCTCAATGCATGCCAAGCCTAAAACGGCAAATTTTTTCAGTGTCAAAACAGTTGGTGTAGACTTCGCCAGAGCACTTCATGATACTGATCCCTGCACTGTATAAATGATATGCCTAGCCGATGATCCAGTCACCCCAATGCCCGCCAAAAGATCAGATTTTCTGTGGTTCATGCATAATTTATGCATGCCCATCTCGTTGCGTACCGTCAGAGCGTAAGCGTATGCAGGGGTGTCGTTCCGGCATCACCATTATATTTTAGTTAAACTAGATGGATTTGTGGTGTTCCAAAGCAATTCGTTGTACTCAATGTTTTGCTGCGTCTGAAACCGCAGTACCTGACATCGAGGCTGTGCCGCATGGAATCTACTGATGATCTTGATGGAGATTTGAGGGTGAACAATTCGCGGGATAGGCCCCAATTAGCCTCTGCTAGGTCTAAATAGCTTCAAAGTTCTGGTCAATGGACCTGAACTGCCCACGTTGCTGGACAAAACCATCTCAAGATGCAACCTTCTTCTATAAATAAATCTCGAGTTTTATCATCGGCAGAAAGCAAAGTGCGCCTCGGCGAAAAACACTGAAGCGTGGGTCTGGTTTGTTTAAAATTCCGTTATGCTTGGGAATTTTGCTCTCATCCCCGTGCAATCATGTTTTTGCCAGCTGCAGTATGCAGCATGATCGCCGCATCCCCGCCTGCGGCTAAAATCCACACCCTTGATGGGCAGTTCCGTCAACTACATTAGTGTGTTTGCACGTTCCACGTATAAAATTGCGGGGTTGGAGGTAATCGACGATGATCGAGACCGCTAGCGCACCCCAGCTTTCTGCCAACATGTTACTGGGCATGCAGGGGAGAAGCGTTTACGCGGGATAGGCCTTTAACGGCATGCTCCGGCCCAACTAGCCCAGCTTAACGGGTTTCTTCCCTAGCTTGCAAGGTTCGCAGGGATGCGCAGCAGCATTTACATGGTGATCTGCAAATTGAAGTAAATCTGCTAATTATAGAACGTTTATTGGCTGTGATTTAATGCTTTGAATTGAATTTCGCGGGACTTTGTCGAGGTGATCTAGTGACTACGATGTCAAATCAGTATACATATTATGCATGCAGATGATTTGTGGAGTATATTGAGATTGATTGGGAAGACGCAATTAAGTAAAAATTAAGCCTTGTGACTGGGCAAAGCACGCTTTGTTTTACTTTATTTGCCTCACTTGCCCAGTATTTCATTTGGACCGGCGCCAACCGGGGGTTGCAGGAAATTTGATGTCGCTCAAGTACTAGACCTGATCGGCCATCGCGGGTTTGAAGCTCGACAATTTAGTTTAAAGTCCGGCGGTTAAGAGCTGCACACTACTAAAATTTGATCCATGCCGTGAACGTCCGGGGCAGCTGCTTCTCACCCTGCGTGAGTGATTGACCCGGCTCCAAACGTTAGCTATAATCATCTACATAGAAAAGGACTCTTCATAGTACTGCACTAGGTTCTTGGACTTGAACATATTGCTGGCCACAGACGCACGCACCGCGTCAGTCATGGTGGTAGGACCACAAACAAAGAAGCAAATATCGCCCTGAGAGTGCTCAATATGATCGCTAATAATTCGATTGTAGCTGGGGCGGAACGAGACATTGCGGTAACTCAACTTGTCGACCGAATTGGCAGATACTGACACTGCCTTGTCTTCTCCCTCTGTGCTTGTACGCTCCTTTTCTTCCTTGTCGTAGTCAAACTGCCCGTGCACAACAATGTGAACATTTTTGTGGGCGGTCATCTTGCCGAGCTCCTCCTCAAACCACTCGAGCGCTGCTGGTGTAGACATGGCCCAGTGTATGTGGATGATCTGATCTTGTGCAGTCTTGACCATAAGTTGCAGGTGCGAGTAAATAGGAGTGATACCAATACCTCCAGCGAGCAGAACAATTTCCTTGAACTGCTTCGTGGCAAACGAGACGCCGTAGGGGCCCTCGACCAAAATTCGGTAGTCACACTCGCCGCCATTGGCTTGAGCCCTTTTGAGCAGCGTGCGGGTGATACCATTAAATGGCTTAACGTACAGCTTCATCTCGCCCTTCTCGTCAACGGGAACAACCGTAAATGGGTGGCTCTGGAAAAAGTAGAGAGGGTGCAGAAAGTGCACAAAGATGTAGGTGCCGGCAGTAGGCTTCCACCAACCACTGTACTTGATGCGGATTTCAAGGCAGTCACCGGCACGAGCCCTAATGTGGCACTTGGCAAACGGGTTGGAGAAACCGATACGAACGAGGCGAATTGCGCGATCAAACGCCCAAAACGCCCAAGCAGCGTACTGATTTAGGTATCCCAGGCGGTTGAGGACGTGGTAGTAGGTGCCAACGCATGTGAGAACAGCAAGAATGATGTGGATGTAAAGAAATGTTTCATAGGCCAGTTGGCGAATAGTCTTGGTACCGTTGAGGCACATGAGTGCCATACATACAAGGGCAACAGCGCCCCACCGCATATAGCTTTCAATCCACTCTTTGCTGTATTCATTTTTTGTCTTGAGATCCACCGAGTAGGCGATAGCATGGACGATAATGTCCACGGTAAAAAGGCGCGAGATCCAGCGATGCCAATGATTGAAAACCTCAAACTGCCAACCGGTTAGCCAAATTAGAATGTTGTTACGGCCAGCAAACAGGTAAACAAACGGCATCTTGTACATGGCAAGTGATCCAGCCCGCTCCGCCAGGTAGTCGCTAACGAGTTGTTTGTAGGAGCTCCAATACGACTTGTCCATGACGTGCGGGTAGTGGAACGCCAAAAAGAAGATGCACAGAAAGATATATCCCGCCAAAAATACGGACTGCAGACGGGAGGGGAAGCACAGCATAAAATATCGAGCGACTTTTAAAGGGGTCGAGCGGTGCTTGTTGAACAGGGCAGGCAAGGCGACATGCCGGCGCACCTGGCGGGCCAGGGCATTGTTGAAAAGCACCCTAATGAAACCAGGAACGAGGTACGCAGACCAATGCAAAATGGACTGAATGACCAGAATGCCTACAACGTACCAAACAGTGATCATGCCGAAAAGTTCTTGATAGTAGGTTTGCCAATGATGCTCAACGTAAACTGCCCCCAGAGATGTGGTCATTGCAGTTGTGTTTGGCAAAAAAGCGCCTTTGAGAGATTTGGCAGCCTCTGCGTAGGTCTGGTTTACCGGGTTTTGCTCAACGTAGGAGAGGATTTCGGCCCATTCACGCACATTATGATAGCCCTGAACCCCGCATGAGAACCTCATGTAGTCAAAAGAATCTTTAATAGACGCCTCGGGCGCATCTGCCACTTGTCTGGCATGGACGAGGCATTCATAGAACGATGCCTGGTACATATCAAGGGCACAGTAGCATGTGGCCTTCATATTTGTCGGCGGAGCACGCTTAGATTTGGTAGAATTAGATGAAGAGCCACTGCTGCAGGCGGCAATGATTGCTTTGTTTTTAACGGTAAGTGCGAGGCACTCTCGGTAAAAGTAGTCGACCTCGAGTACACCCATTGCGCTGGCCAAGGCCAGCAGGCTTGACAATCCAATAGCCTTCATCAAATCTTCAGATCTGCAGCGAGCATGGGGCATCTGCATACTTATACCACAGATACGATTGATTGATTGATCCTGCATATGCATCATGTTGCAGAACATCAATGCATGTGGTTTTGAAACGGCAAAATTTCACAGTATAGCAGCAAAATCGACAGTGATATGGCGCATTTAAGGTTAAAATTTTAGCGTGAACCAACTTATCTGGCCCGTGAGCCCACCAAACAGCCTCAGTAGTAATTTTCTTTGAGGTTTGTGCGCAAGTGAAGCGACAAAACGCACGGTTAGGCAGGACTGTGTTTTTGCCACAGGCAATATACTTCGGTCAAGCTAGCTGATTTAATCGATTTTCGCTTCGAGGAAGTTTAACTAACTGTTTGCCGCATCTCTAGCGTCGTTAGCCGACATCAAGATGGCTGCATAGCGTATACTGATGATCTTGATCAAGATGTTTTGAACGAGCCTGGCTCATAATGTGGTAATTCTGGTACTAAAATCGATTAGCCCCATATTCCCGACAAATATCGTGGGTAATGGCTTTTTTTTTTGGACAGCTTAGTCTAAAGATGCATCACCCTTCTAAAAATAATTCTCGAGTTTTATCATCCAGAGACAAAGTGGAGCTTGATACATTCGGTAAACTAAAGAATACTCCTTGAGTAAATGCTACATTTTCTGGCTAAGAGCCCGCCTTCCTGCGCAACGCTAATTGGGCCAAGAACTGCATGGCCACTGCATGATCCCCGCATGATCGCCGAACCTCGGCATGCGCCTAAATTTCACGCTCTTCAAGGGCAATATCAACCCACCAGACTGTCGTAGTTTGACTTTCCATGTACAAAAACTGCGGGGTTGGAGGTTAGCGACGAGAATTGAGGCCGTTAGCGCACCCCAAATATCTGCTAAGATACTAGGCAGGCCGAGGATATCCATTTTTGGAATAGCAGGGCGGACCTTCTTAAAAGTGGTCCGGCCCCAAAAAGTGTTGCATTTTTGGAGTTTTTGTGTGGTGTAGAGACCGAGTATTATGACGAAAAGTGAGTCAAAATATGCCTTGTATTCTCGACGAAAATGAGCGCAATGAGGACTCCTAAGTCATTAATGCTATAAACACTAACAGTTAACATGCGAGTGGCAAAATTGAAGCTGGATCATAGCTGTAGCTGGCAGAAATAGAGGGTGGTATCTAGGGAAAGGCCACTGCCATAACCAAAGATTGGAGGCTACACAGAGGTGGCAAGTAAATTTCAGAGATACTTTATAGCTGAAAAAAGAGAATTGTTGCTTTTGTTTATAGCTTTGTGAGCACAAAAACGAGTAAAAGCAAAAACAAGTTCTACAGGTATTCAGAGGGGTGGTGCAGCTATAAAACTACTTTCAGCTTCCGGCGTGTGAGCTAATAGTACGTAAACAACTAAATATAACTCCAGAGACAGTCAGTATATGCGGGAAAAAGTTTAAAAACCGAAAGCATATTCACGCAGTTAATCAGGGAAAACAACAAACTAGCATATTCTATAGTTTTTCAGCTCAGCAATAAAAGATTGTAAAAATGTTAATTATAAAATTGTAGCTGTTCAGCCGGAAAGCCTACAACAACAAGATCCGTTATGGTCTAGTGGCTAGGACGTCGCGCTCTCACCGCGGAAGCCAGGGTTCAATTCCCTGTAACGGAGTAACTTTTTGCATTTTTTGGCCTTGAGGGTCCGGGAGATGCTTGGTTTTTGGATGGAGAGGGTGTTGAGCCTACACCCGGGCCTACAATCCTTTCTTGGCCCCATTGAGCGGCAACAAGTTTCATGCAGGTCACCACCTAGCCCCTTTGGCCCCTGACCCATGGCTGGAATATGGCTGGCGCATGGCATAAAAGGCAAATAAGCTCGTGTTATGGGCACTCTTCATCCAATTATCTTGGTGTGGAATAGCGCCAATGGCTCTAGGATATTTTAGAGTTTGTACGTACTCAACTCAGAATTTAGGCTTTTCATACTATTTATGTTCCCCTTAAATGGCAAAAACGGTTTTTCCTTTGCAGCACCTCTCATGCCGAGTGACCTACTCGAAGCAGTGGGGTTCTGGCAGCGGCTTAACACAATCAGCTCAAGGAAGGCGCAGCAACAGTACGATGTGCTGTCGACCACTCTGAGGGAAGACGGCGTCATCAAAGCAGCGTTTGCAGCAAGAACTAAACGCAATGTGTATGAGAAGCCTCGCAAGGAGAAGCTTCGCCGTCTTTAGCCAGGGTACTACCCACACTGCCATTGTTTAGGCAGATCAAATAGGAATTGTTCTGGCCTTTTCATATAAAAAAAACCAATATTGAATTCACCTGTTTGAGGTTCTGATGCAGTGTGCGCGCAGCGATTCTGAACAAGCCGCCCAGTGGCCACACCAGCATCGCCCATGCCAGGGCCCTTCCAATCAGGGGCCAGTAATAAGCGTGATTCCACACATAGAGCCCAATACCCAAGAGGACAAACTTGGTCTACATTTTTATAGTTGGTCGAGGTGATAGCTCTTGCCCGGTCCTGTGGTTCCCAGCAGCTGACCGGGGTGGCACCCCATAAGTACCCACAGTGCGCCCAAAGGAAACCAAGGTAGACCAAAATCAGCTAAAAGGTCTTCCAATGCACCTAAACTCCACTACTAATGACATGGAATGCCCCTAGGGTCCCCCATGCCCCCCCTCGCGTATCGCCCACCTCTTGCAAACCTAGAGTTCATAAATATCTACATTACTCCTCAAGCCCGGGCTCGACATTCTCCCACCAATTTTTACCCTCGCGCGTGGCACTAATGATACCCTTGCGGATCACAAAGTCACCAAACGGCTCGCCCTCGGTACGCTCGTGGGCCCACGCCTTAAACATGGGACTCAAGGTGGCAATGATCTCGTCCTCCTTGAGGGAGCTGCGGTACAGCTTGTTGAGGCGCTCGCCCACATGGCCACCGCCCAGGTAAAGGTTGTATGCGCCATAGGCCTTGCCCACGAGGGCGATCTCAGCGAGCCAGGGGCGCGCGCAGCCGTTGGGGCAACCGGTCATGCGCATCACAATCGAGTCGTGGCGCAGGCCATACTCCTCGAGAACAGCTTCGAGTTTGGTCACGAGCACGGGGAGGTACCGCTCCGACTCGGCCATTGCGAGGCCGCACGTGGGGAACGCCACGCACGCAGCGCTCGAAAGACGCAGGCCACTGAAGCTGAGATTGTCGAGCTTGTACTGTTGGAGCAATTCCTTGACCCTGGGAACCTGGTCATCGCTCAAGTTTGACACCAAAACGTGCTGGTTGGCAGTGAGACGGAACTCGGCCTTGGAGCCCTTGAGATAGGTCGCAATCTCGCGGAACCCGGTGCGGTGCTGCAGCTCGGGCGTATCCTCAATACGGCCATTCTCAACAAAGGTCGTAAAGTGCGAAAATCCATCCTCGTCCTTGACCCAGCCATATGTATCGACGTTGGTGGTGAACGGCACGTGCTCGCGTTTGGGCTCGAGTTTGTAGCCAAGGTATTTCTCGACTTCCGCCTTGAACCCCTCGTGGGTCATATCGTCCACGGTGTACTTGAGGCGCGCGTGCTTGCGGTTCTTGCGGTCACCGTTATCGCGCTGCACAAGCATCACTTTTTCGCACACTTCGAGCAACTTGGAGGTCGGGGCAAAGCCGATGCAGGAGCCGGTGCGTGGATATGTCTTTTTGTTGTTGTGGGTCGTGCCCATACCGCCGCCCACATTCACATTGTAGCCCAACACCTCGTTGTCCTCGACAATGGCAACAAGGCCGATATCGTGCCCGTACACATCGACATCGTTGTAGGGAGGCACCGCCACATTAATCTTGAATTTACGCGGCAGGTAAATGTTGGTGTAGAGGGGCTCGTGGTCCACAAAGTTGCTGCTGGCGACCATCTCCTTGGTCTTCTTTTTGCAGCCATCGGGGCGCGCCTCCCACGCGTCGCGGTCGCCGGGCTGGTCGCTCTCGTCCTCGCCCTCGAGCCAAATCTCATAGTAGGCGGTGGTCTGGGGCAGCAAGTGCTCGCTGAGGTCGTACGAGGCCTGCACCACCTGCTTGTGCACCTTGGCGTTTCCGGGCAGCGAGGCGGCAACAACGTTACGGTCTACATCGCCGCACGCCGCCACTGTGTCGAGCAGCACCGAGTTCATGCCGCGGATTGCCGGTTTGAGGTCCTCCTTGATGACGCCGTGCAACTGGAATGTACCGCGCGTGGTGATCTTGAATGTACCGTTACCGCGCGAGTCACTCAACTCGTCCATCTTGAGCCACTGCTCGGGGGTGGAGACGCACCCGGGCAAACGCACGCGGACCATGAAGGAGTAGGCGGGCTCAAGGCCCTCGGCGGTGCGGGCGTCGCGGATATCGCGATCATCTTGCATGTAGATACCGTGGAACTTGGTCAACTGTTGGTCCACTGCAGAAATGGCGCCGGTGGAGCGGTCCTTGAGCGCGGGCGCGATGGTGCCGCGCAGGTAGTTTGACTCGATCTTCATGACCTCGTTGGTAATGGGCGCTGCTTCCTCGGCGGCGCCGACCTTGTCGACACCAAGCGCAGCCCACACGAGCGGCTCCCACTCCTCGTAACCGGTGGACCACCCGTTGGGATCCTGGTCGTCACCCAAGCCCAGAGGCACGAGCTCTTGGGCCTTAAACTCCTTGAATTTGGCATCCAAATCCTTGCAAGGCTTGTTGTAATAGTGCTTGTCCTGCTTGCGCGGCCAGTACAAGCTGTCGCCCATACCAAAGATGCCGACCTTGACGTTCGAAAAGTCGTACTCGCCACTCTTGAGCGACTCCCAAAGGTTGCGCCCGTTCTGGGGGAGCTCACCCTGGCCTGCGGTCGAGGTTACAAACACGACGTTTTGCTCCTTGAGCAGGTCCTCGGCGGTGTAATCGTCAAACGCGCCGCTCACCGCTTTGAGGCCGCGGCCCTTGGCGCGCGTGGCGAGACGCTTGGCCACGTTCTCGGCCTGACCACCATCAGAGGCAAATAGGACAAGCAACGGCTCGCCACTCAAACCGTCCAACAAATTGGCAAACGCCTGCTCGGCCTTTGAGGCCTGGACGCGGCGCACTTCGGCACCCTGTCCGCCGGCCAAATCGCGGGCAAACTGGGGCTTCTTGGCCGAGAGCAGGGTCAGGCGGTTCTCGTTATCGAGGAACTTGCGCAGCTGCTGCTTGATGGTGAACGAATCGAGCGTGAACGCCTCCTCGGCGCGCGGGTTGTAACGGTACAGAGGCCAGTACCCCGTGTCGACGGCGCGCTTGGTTTCTTTGAGCACGGCCAGGGCATCGTCCTTGTACACATTTGTGTACGGCAAATAGGCCACAACCACCGAGGGGCCGTCAAACTGCTCGGCCTCCAGCAAAGCCTGAAGGAGCTGGGTGTAGCTCGAGTAAACAGCCACACTGGCAACATAGACATCGTCAAAGCCCATAGCAAACAAGCCCAAATCCTTTTTGCGGCCAGCAATCTCGGCCTGCGGGGTCGAGTCAATGATGAGCATGTTGAGGTTTTTCTTGCTCTTGAGGACGTTAAATAGACCCGAGTTGCCGAGATCGTACGACCACGCGTCGCTACCAATAATCCAGTTGGTTTTCGAGGCATTCCCACCGGCCAAAAACGTGCCGAAACCGTACTCGGGCAATGTCTCGAGTTGGGCCTGTTTACCGGCGTTAAGGATGTTGAGCTTGGGGAAAAGCTGCGCAAGAACGTTGTAGTAGGCGGTCTCGAGCTCGTAAGCGTTCTCGGCATACAGCGAAGTACTCTGCGTGGCCTCAAACGGGGTGCCCAGCAGTGCACCCTGGGGAGAGCCCTCGTGGGACACGGCGGCAGCGATCTGGGCAAGGGCCGCGTCGGCTTCAACTTGGCCGAGCTGGAATGAGACCACCTTTTCCACATTGTCGAGAGACTCGGCGCTCAAAACGTCCTGCAAAAGCGAAAGCCAAGTGGTGGTCACGACGGCGGTCTGTTCAAGTAGCGCCAGGTTCTTGACGCTGGGGGGGAGCACGGAAAGAAGTGCGCTGGTATCGAACGGGGCGTAAACCCTGATCTGCACGTAGCCCAGCTTGGCTTTGAGGGCGGCCGCGCGGATGTGGTCGGCCTGGCCAAGAACCACCAAAGCAGTGGCAGCAGTGGTATCGCCGTGGTACTCGAACGGAGCATAGGCGCCAACAAGGCCCAGGGCAGTGCTCACAGCCTCGGAGATGCTAATCTCGGCCTTGGGAGTGGCCTCCTTGGCGTCAGCCTTTTCCTCGTGGACCTCGCCCTCAATGAGCCCAACATCAACACCCTTGACAGCAATCTTGGCCAAAACGTCGGCCTTGCCCTCGCGGGTCCAATTGAGCGGCGCTGTGCGCTCGACCTGGGCGAAAAAGTGCACCACCGGCTGGTTCAGCAAAAGGGCAACAATATGCGCGGCAACTGCCACGTCCTGGGCATCCTCGACCCCAAAGCTTTGCAAAAAAACGAGGCCAGAGTGGCGCAACGAGCTCACAATGCCGTAGTCGGTGCCGACCTCGGCGTGCAAAACCACCGGCGATCCGCGCAGTTTGTGGAGGTGGCCAATGCCAGCAAACACCTCGGCAACCGGCACGACTGCAGCCGCACTTTGGCGGCCTTCACGCTCCAAAAAGTCGGCAACGCGGCCAAGCACGTCCGCCGGTACCTCGACAATGGGCGCGTTGGGCTTATCAGCCAGCTCGTTCCCAGAGACCACAAACAGTTTTGAGACTAGACCGTCCACGGTCTTTTCAACCGCGGACCGGCTCGAACTGACAGTTTGAGTCATTGCAGATTATGGGGCTACAGGTCCAGAGGATTTTTTATGTGTACGGGATCCCACAAGCTACGAAATCGCACGTGACCGCATGGCCTTTGCCGGGTTGAGGCCCCAAGTATACTCTGAGCGGCGATCTGATACAGGGGAAAACAATTGATAATATAGACAGCTTTAGACAATCTCAAGTCTGGGGTGTCACTCCTCTCCATGCCCCCCCACTGCCAACCAATCAGCTAGCCTGCATAACTGTGACTAAATATGCACTCATGCGGGGCCTTGCATATCGCATGCAAAGAATACCACGCCAACCAGTAATCTGTGGGGATCATGGCGGCCCAATATGAAACTCAACAAGCTTTCTAAGCTGGATCTAAATTCTCTAGAGCTAAAAATCTATCCGCTCCACGTTGGCTAGCTTCACAAGTCCACCGCCGTTTAAGAGCTTTTTCTCTGAGCATTTTGGTAGGAACCGGGGCAGTAGGCGCTGCCCCCACTCATCATATAATGCCGTGATACAATTTAATGCTGAGTGAGAAGGCGAGTGAAAATTTTATACTGGGTGTCACGTGAGCACCTAGGGGGCAGGGGGGGCCTAAGAGCTCAAGGGCTGTGATCAAGGCAGCTCAGGACAGCTCATGGGGAGCAGGGAGGTCTCAAAGGACTGGGCTCAAGATTAAGCTATATCAAACGGATGAGCTATGCTAATTAGATAAATATTCAAAGGGTCTTTTTCGGCGTGGTGTCATTAACGCTCGCAATAAAGATAAACCAGCCGGCCAAAAAGTTGGCAAAGTAGTGCATCATAAACGTGTGCATAAACCCGTGCACGAGCGCATAATAGGCAAAGTACCCCACAAAGGTATAGGTGCCCAACCTCATCCAGGCGGGGCACGCGCAGGGGTACATGTTGAGCTGGGTGTCGCGATTAATGAGGTAGACATAGGCCACCGAGGGTGCGCTCGAAGCAATGTTGATGAGGTCTGCAATTTGGAAAGCTAGTGACGGCTTGAGGTCGCGGAACCACACGGCTAGAATCGGCACATCGACGGCCGCTGTCCAAAACAGAACCATTGCCACGCTAAATTTCCACGATTGCACATCGGTTGCTTGCAGAATGTGGTAGAGGGCAGCGCCCACAAACACGCATTGGTGGGGTACCACAAATATGAGTGCGCCCAGCAAAAGGGGTTCGAGGCGGGAGGAGCGCAGGACGGCGCTGCGCGGCGGGCGTTTGCGCAAGTTGCGGAGCGGCGCAAGCACATAGACGCTCAGCAGGCTCAGCGCTTGCTCAACAACAACCACAAACGTTGTCGAAACAACAATGAGCAGCGGCGCGATAAACGCCAGCGCGGGCTCGTCAATGCCGGCAAACAGGTCTGCAATATCGTAGCGCGACGACCGCAATGCGCTAATATTTTCGCGCTCGCTGGGAACTTGGAGCGCCCTCACCAAATTGCGGAAAAAACTCGCCGAGAGCAGGTACTGCACAGCCAGCGAAACCAGCAACAACGCCCAAAAGTGCTGCTTGATGAGCACAAGCATGGCTGCCCGAAACGAAATATAGCGGCCGTTGAAGGTGCTGTGGAGCTGGATTAGGACGACGAGCATGACGATGCCGGCGGGGAAACATAGGGCGGTTGTGCGGTAGCGAATGGCAAAGTTGGCTAGGGAGGCCCACCAATTGATCTTAATGTGAAGTACAGCGCCCTTGCCCAGCTTGCCGTCGAGATGGGGGGCCACGACCTGCAGGTGCAAACAGTCGTGCTGCTGGACCGGGTACGGCACGTACGGCGAGCTAGAGTACCAAAACACGGTGGCCTTGTCTTGGTACCACCTTGACTCGCCCGTGCTGGGCACCCAGTGCCTGAACGCCGACTCGCTGGGTGCTCCCTCGAGGCGCACGTCAAGAGCTAAGAGGCTCGATTGCAGTGCGGGAATTGGCACATCGAGGAATTTAGAGTGCACGGGGACCCGTACATCGTGCACAAGCAAGGAGAAAATTGATAAGTAGGCTGCTTCGGAGGTGTTGAACGGCATGTGAACGAGCGAGTGGAGCGAACTGGGGGCGCTGTGCGAGGCACTCCCTGAGGCGCTCCTGGCCACCGCACCTGCTGCAACTTCAAGCGCCCTGCCCTCACTGGCACTCACAATGCCTAGAGCACCCACAGGGCTCACAAACGACCCGTCAAACGCCTCGCTCGACCATACAAGCGCGTGCTGGCTATTGATGAGTTCGTGGTTGTCGAGGGGACTCTTGTAGAAACTTTGCAGGATCGCAATCCGCTCGGCACGCGGCAGCGTGCGCTGGGGCCGGTGGGCGCTCGCCACGGCAAACATTGACTCCACAAGCACCTGCCTTAGCTCGTAGCACCACACGATTGCAAGGTGGTCCTGGCCGCGCCACACGCCGGGAATTGAATAGGAATAGGCCGAAATTCCGTGCGAGCCAGGCAGCACACTAAAGATAGGGGTGTATTCGGGCGGAACCATATAATCTGTGTGGCCTCCCGAGATCGAGACGAGCGTCATATCTTCCAGGCGGCTATCGCTCGATTCGTCCTCGCCGCCCTCGCCCTCGCCCTCGTCGCTCCCGAAACTCTGGCGCCAAAACCGGCTCACTCTGTCGTAGAGCTCGGTCACGCCCCTGTCCATTGTGAGAGGCGGCACGAGGTGGGGTGTGGCCAGTGTGTAGATTGTGTTGACGCTCTTGGGCACATAGTTGTCAAGGGTGACCATAACGCGGGCCACCGTGCCGCCCATTGAGTGCCCAATAAGGGTTACTGCCTGCGGAGCGTTGGGCCCAGTGTACAGCCCCAAAATGTGGTAGATGGCGTCATTCACGTACTTGGCTTGTGACTCGAGCGTGGAGCCTCTAAAGGCCGAAAAGTCCTCGTCAAAGTGCACGAGAAAAAAGTCAAACTCTGTTTCCGAGTTTAGCTCGCGGCCAAGGTTTGCGGCCAGCGACGCGACCGAGCGGCCTTGGCTATAGGACCCAGCATTTCCGGGGATGAACACGACGGGGGTGCCCCCCAACTTTCCCTTTCCGTCCCAGTGGGGTGAAACGCCGCCTTCCCTATACAACCAAGTGCTGTAGCGGTCGCTGAGCATCGAGTATGGGCTGGGGACATCGAGCTTGTGGTAGATCGGCCGCGAGTAGGACATGCTGCACGAGTTCTTTTCGCCAAAAGTGGTGAAAAAGGACGCAATGACTGCGGCTAGAATGGAGATGCCCCAGCCAACTAGCTGGAGACTGTTCATCCAGGGCTGAGTTAGGTGGGAGTGGGAGGTCTGCAGGGGTGGCGGGTAGTGGCGCAGTGAGGGCACCTTGGGTGCCGCGATCAGCGTGCTAAAGTTGGAGATTTAATTATGGCGTATTTATATATAGCGGGGGCGCAGCGTGCGTGAATAGTAAAAGGGCCCCGTGCAGGCTGGGCTGCCCCCATACCCACCCCCCTTGGCCAATCCCAAGGCCCGGAATTCTTGGCATTTCGGCCCCCGCGCTGCACTTCAACAGCCGACCGCGTCTCGTCTGCACGCTGAATAAAATTTCGCGACCGCCAAAACGCCACACCGCCACTGAGGATCACTCGCAGTCGGTGGCGGCGTGGCGAAATTTCAAAGCTCAATTTCACCCTTGAAATTTCACAAAATGCCCACAACCAGCAGCAAATATATCGGCAAAACAGCGCTGGGGTTTGCTCGTACGTGGCACCACGTGGATGTCGCAAGTGATCCACGCCCTCTAGGTCGCCTCGCGACCAGTATCGCCACGACCCTGATTGGCAAGCACAAACCCGTGTACTACCCCGGCAGCGACTGCGGCGACTATGTTGTAGTGACCAACTGCCAGCACATTTACGCCACAGGCAACAAGGAACAACACAAGCTCTACCGCTGGCACTCGGGGCGGCCCGGTAACTTGCACTCTGTGCCGATGAAGGAGATGCGTGATCGTAAAGGTGGAGCCGAACTTTTGCTTAGGGCAGTGAGCGGTATGTTGCCCAAGAATCAGCTGCGCAAGCAGCGGTTGGCGAGGCTCAAGTTGAGCGAGAGTAGCGACAACAAGTTTTTGGACAATGTGATTGCGTTTGCTGATGAGAGTGAGGTCAAAGTGGAGGCCACGGAGGCGAAATAGTGTATATAGTATGATTGCAGTGTGTGTGCAGGGGGCAAGCTGCCAGGGGTGAGGGTGCCAGGAGGAGGCTGTCGAAGGGGATGCCAAGGCGTGCTGGGGTGTGCTGTCAAACTGGTTGTATAGGATATAAATAGCATAGAAATATGTGTGAATGGGTGAAGGGCTGTAGGGGAGCCCAGGGAGGCCATGGATGAGGCCCAAGGAGGGTCCTAGGGAAGGCCCTTAAGGCTAGCCTGAGAAGGCCTCGCTCACCCTGGGCATAGAACGCCCTTCCCTACTGAATGGGCTTGTTTTGAGCATCCTTGGACAAGCGCATCAAACGCGCTTCAATGCGTTCGCGCGCGATCTGCTCGCTAATTTCACCACGGCGCTTGATCTCGGCCACGTGCGCGTCAAATTCTCTGTTTACCACCGCGATCGCTTCTTCCATGGGTCTGGGATGGGATGAGCAGAGGGGAGAGTTCTGGGTGTGTTTGTGTTTGTGCTCACGTGCTGGGAGTTTGAGCCTAAGCAGCCGCCCCCCCCTTGGCCCTTGGCCTTGGGGGCCATCGCCTTCACCACCCGCTTACCACATACACAATGGTGCTGGAGGCAACGATGATTGTGCTCGACACGAGCGAGTACATGCGGAACGGCGACTACATCCCGACCCGCTACGACGCCCAAATTGAGGCCGCAAACATCATTTTTAGCCGCAAGACCCGGGACAACCCCGAGAGCACCGTTGGCCTGATGACCCTCGAAGGCACCGTCAAGACCTCGTTTGTTTCGGATATTGGCGCATTTTTGGTGGGCGTGCGCGATACCAAAATCACCGGCGCGGCCCGGTTTGGTGCGGCCATCCAGGTGGCGGCCTTGGCTTTGAAGCACCGCCAAAACAAGAACCAGCGCCAGCGGATCGTTGTGTTTTGCGCATCGCCAATCAGTGAAGACGAGCGGGAACTCGTCAAGCTTGCCAAGCGCATGAAAAAGAATAATGTGGCCGTCGATGTGGTGCTATTTGGCCAGGAGCACAATGACACCGCTCAAAAGCTCGACGAGTTTGTTGCCACTGTGAGCTCGAGCGACAATTCGCATTTGCTGCGGGTGGCCCCCGGCCCAAATTTGCTGTTGAGCGACGCAGTGCTGCGGTCGCCGCTGCTGGGCGGCGGCGAGGCCAATGCTCAGGAATCGAACGAATTTGGGGACATGTTTGACCCCAACGACGACCCTGAGCTTGCGCTTGCGCTGCGGATGAGTCTTGAGGAGGAACGCCAGCGCCAGGAGCGCGAAAGGAGGGCCGAGCAAGGCGAGGGTGAAGGTGCCGAGGGTGCCGAGGAGGGTAAGGGGGGTGAAGGTGCCCAGTGATATGTAGACGAGGTAATTATGCATGCAATGTCCAGGGTGAGTGCCCAGGGGTGCCTGAGGGTGTTTAGGGGGTGTTCAGGAGGCATCGACTTCCTAGGTTCACCTTGGAGCTCGCGTGGGTACCCTAAAGGTTATCTGAGGGGTTCCATTTAAACCCATCTTGTCGGGAAAATTCGGGGAGTATTTTAATGGATATAAATTAAGTGAGTCTCTGAAACCCTAAAATGTGTACTTTTGTGCTCTATATTGAGCTCATTGGGAGACACCCACCCTTTGGGCACTTAGTGCAAGAGCGCCACTGCTCCGCCATGCGCCACCGGCGGTCATAAATAACCTTGTAGCAAGTAAAATTTTAAACGAACTCACAAATTATGAGCCGATTCTGGAGAGCAACTCGCGGACCCACATGGCGCGCGGAGGTACCCACCGGCGCATGCGCCGCGCGCGCACGGTCACCCCTTGCACACCCCCTGCGCACCCATCACACTTAGAATAATTATATACTATCTCACAGTAATACCGCTGCGCTCAGTGTACAACCTAGGCGCAATGTTCATGGCCATGAGCTCCTGGAACAGCAGCTTGGCCGCGTACGGGACGTGGATCTGGTAGATCTTGGTCTTGTTTTGGCACGACCGGCACTCAAACTGGACCTTTTTGAGGTTGGCAATCACGGTCATGAGACCGCAAATGCCGCAAATGTGCACCCTAAACGCATCCGAGGCCTCCATTAGGCGCTCCTTGAGGAACGCGGCGGCGCCGTGGGCAATCATACAATCGCGCTCCATTTCTCCGAAACGCAGGCCACCATCGCGTGACCGACCTTCCACCGGTTGCCTAGTCAAGATTTGCACTGGACCGCGCGCGCGCGCATGGATCTTGTCGTCGACCATGTGGCGCAACCGCTGGTAATAAGTGGGACCAAAGAAGACTTGGGCCTGCAGCTTGCGGCCGGTGTGGCCATTGTACATGACCTCGAAGCCGCGGCTTTGGTAGCCGTGCTCACGCAAAAGGTTGGAAACGGCATCCACCGTGACCTCGGTGAACGGCGTGGCATCGCCCTCGAGCCCACTGAGCGAGCTGAGCTTGGAGAGCAAGCACTCAATCAAGTGGGCCACAGTCATACGCGACGGAATGGCGTGCGGGTTGATGATCAGGTCGGGAACAACGCCCTCGGCCGTAAACGGCATATCCTCGTGACGATAAGTGATACCGATCGTACCCTTTTGACCGTGGCGCGAGGCAAACTTGTCACCAATTTGGGGCACCTTGGTTGTGCGCATGCGCACTTTTACAAAGCGCAAACCTTCGCCGTTGGTGGTGAGGAGAACCTGGTCGACAATGCCCGATTCGGTCGAGCGCAAAGGCGTCGAGGCATCGCGCTTTGTGTGAAACTGTGTGCGCTGGCCCAGCTCTTCATTATCAGGGGGAATGGGGGCCGTTTTACCAATAATAATGTCCTCGCCTGAAACGCGCGACCCGGGAATAATAAGGCCATCCTCGTCGAGCTTGTCGTAGGTGCCGTGCTTGAGGCGCAGGGTATCGCTGCGCGTGGGCTTTTCAAACTCTTCAACAACGCTCATACCGATGCGGCGCTCTTGGTCCATGTACGACCGGAAAAAGAGCGAGCGGAACAAACCGCGATCGATCGAACTCTGGTTCATAATCATTGAATCTTCCTGGTTGTATCCTGAATAACACAAAATGGCCACAATGGCGTTCTGGCCGGCGGGCAGCTCGCGGAATTTGAGGTACTCCATCGAGCGGGTCGTGGCCAGCGGTTTCTGGGGGTAATACAAGATGTTTGCCATTGTATCCATGCGGGTTTGATAGTTTGTCAAGAAAACACCCATAGCCTGCTTGCCCATGGCACTTTGGTACGTGTTACGCGGACTTTGGTTGTGGTCGGGGAACGGGATGATCGAGGCGCAGATACCCAAAATCATGCTGGGGTGGATCTCACAGTGGGTAAACATGTGCGCGTTGGTCACTGTGCGCACGCGCGTGCCGGTGGAGATCGTTTCCTCGGCCTCCTTTTGGGCCTGCTCGGCCACGCCTTCGCGGCTCAAAGTCAAGTCCTCGGGGGTCATTGCAATCATGACCGTTTCCTCTTCCTCGCCGTCAATGTACTCGACGATACCGTTGGCGACAAGGTCAGTCCAGCCAAAGTACTCCTTGCTGTCGGGCTGAATACCATTTTCCTCGACGTAGCCGAGCTGGTCTAGGTGCTCGGGGCGCAGCATCAGCTCGCCACACGTGGCGCTGTCGGGGTTTGAATCAACAACGAAAAGCGGCCTGTACACACGGCCGGCATCGGTGAAAATTTTAAACTCTTGCTCGCGGATATCCCGCACGATGGTGATCTCGGGCGAAATGTCACCTTTACGGCGCAGCGACCGCATGGTATCGACCAGCATTGTGGGGTCGCGGTGCACACCGATCCACACGCCGTTGACAAAGACGCGCGTGGCGTTTTGGGACGCGTGCGGCACGAAATCCTCGAGCGGCTCCATACCCCATTCCTCCAAAAAGTAGACAATGGGCTCGCTGGGAGAACCCACAGAAATGCATGTCATGAGCGACAGGTTCTTGACAAGTCCACAGGCCTGGCCCTCGGGAGTCTCCGCAGGGCAAACAAGGCCCCAGTGCGTGTTGTGGAGCTGGCGCGGTTTGGCAATTTTTCCGTCTTTACCGATTGGCGTGTTTGTGCGGCGAAGGTGGGACAACGTAGAACTAAAAGTGTAGCGATTCAGCACCTGCGAGACGCCGGCCTTGGTGCTCATGGCGCGCTTTTGGTCGCCCCAGTTACCGGTTGCAAGCGAGTACTTGAGACCGTTGGTGATGGTGTTGCTCTTGACTGCGAGTGTCAGGTTAAAGTCCTTGTTTGTCTCGACGCATTTTTGCATGTACCGGAACATGTCGCGGGTCAATTTTTTGAACAACATGCGGAACAGGTTGGCCAGCAGGGGACCAGCCAAATCCAAGCGCTTTTTACCGAAATGGTCGCGATCATCTTGGTCACGGCGCTCAAGAGCTACCAGCAGCATGCGGTGCACCATGTACCCCAAAAAGAACGCCTTGCGGGTCTCAAATCCCTCGAGCTGGGTGATGTGGGGCAGCAGCTCTTTCTGCAGGATATCGCGCGCGTACCGGATACGTTTCTCGCGATTAATACCGGTAACACTTCCACGGCGCCCAATATAGTCCAGAGCAATTTGGCGGTCCTGTACAAAGAAGCCTTCCTCGATACACGGCTTGAGCATTTCGAGCATCTGCCAGTCAGTTTGGTCGTAACAGATGTGCTCCAAAATATCGCCATCGGGCACAACACCAAGCGCGCGGAAAACTAGCACGATCGGGATATCGGCCTTGACGTAGGGTAGCGCTGCCTTGACGGTACGGTCCTTGCCAAAAAGCTTGATTTGGAGGGTGCTAATCAAGCGCGAGCCCTGCTCGATGGCGCTGCGGATCTCGGCCACATGCGACACGGGCGAATTTGCCGGCTTTTTAAACACCTGGACAATGTTTGCCGCCGAACGCTCCTGGGCAATAAGGACCTTTTCCGAGCCGTTGATGATGAAATAACCGCCCTGGTCGAACGGGCATTCTTGTAAATCATAGAAATCGTCTTCCCTCAAGTTGCGGAGCATGCAAAACTTGCTGCGAACCATGATTGGCACCTTGCCAATGTAAAACTTTGAGATTTGTTCCTCGGGCTCGCGCGGGTCCGGGGACCACTCGAGCTCGGTGTCAGGGTCAGTTTCGCGTGCGGTCAAAACCCTTTTCTTCATATCCACGTACAGCGGGCTCGAATAAGTGAGGTTACGCGCGCGCGCTTCCTGGGGGAACATACTCTGGGTTGAGCCGTCCGCCTCGGTCATTGTGGGGCGCGAAAGATAAATCTTGCCAAAGCTGATCTCGTAGCGCTTGCTCACATTGTCCTCGGGCGTCGTGTGCTGCGCCGGCTGGTCCAAAACGAGGTTCTTGTCCTCCCACACGAGCTCCTGGATGGTGGTCTCGATGAACTCGTCAAACGAGTCGAGCTGCTGCGAAACCAGACCTTTCTCGTTAAAGAAGGACGAGATGACGCGCCAGCTGTCCTCGCTGGTGATCATCCCGCCGTCTTCGAGGGTGTAGGGATCCATGACAAATCGAGATGCGCCTGCAGGGTTTTGGGGGAGGGGCCCAGGGTGTACCTAGCCAAGGTGAAATTTCAAGTTGAAAAAAAGAGTGGCAAAATGTGATGCAGCTTTTTTTTGGAGGTGCCCAAAAATTTCACCTTAAAACCTTCAAATCACACTCTCCATTACTCATGGGCCAAGTGGCTTTCCCCGAATACCCCGAGAAACCCGTGCACAGCGCGGCGCATCCGGTCCACCACATTGATGCCAGCGACCGCAAACGCGCAAAATCGTTTAGCGAGCAGTCGGCAGAAGTGGCAAAGCACCTGGCACCGCCTGTTTCGTGGTCGCTCGTGGCCCTCTGTTTGATGTGGTATCTCGCGTCGGCGGTCTCAAACACGATCGCAAAATCAATTCTCAACATTGCATCGTACCCTACATCGCTCACAATGATTCAATTTCTCTATGCGGTCGCGTTTTCGTGGCTCGCGTGCGTTGTGTGCCAGTACCTGCCGGGGCTCGCAGCGCCGTTCCCGCGGGGTACTTTGACCACTGGTGGGTTCCAGCCGTTCAACAAGCACATTTTTGCCGCGACTGCGCCCATGGCCATGTTCCAGCTCGTGGGGCACCTATTTAGTTACACGGCCATGTCGCAAATACCCGTGTCGCTCGTGCACGCCATCAAGAGCCTCAGCCCTCTTTTTACGGTGCTGAGCTACGCGCTGATCTTTCGCACAAAGCACAACAACACAACCTATATGGCTCTGTTCCCTTTGACCTTGGGCGTCATTATGACCTGCTCGGCCGAGTTCCGCGCGCGCCCCCTAGCCATTTTGGAAGCGCTTTGCTCCACGCTCATTTTTGTGGCCCAAAACATGTACTCCAAGCGGCTTTTGACCCATGGAGCCACCACGGCCACCGCGCCGAAATTCGACAAAATCACCATTTTGGGCTGGTGCGCGGCTTTGGCGTTCTTGACCTCCCTCCCGATTTGGCTCCTGAGCGACGGAATCGTCTTCATGCGCAAAGGAATCGCCATCAACGGCTCGGGGTGGTACCTCATGTGGCTCTTCACGCTGAATGGTTTATCACATTTTTGCCAAAACTTGCTGAGCTTTTTGGTGCTTGGCAGCATCAGCCCCGTCTCGTACTCGGTTGCCTCACTCGTCAAGCGCATTGTAGTGATCTCGGTCTCGATAATGTGGTTTGGCCAAAAGGTCACAGGGCAGCAGTCTTGGGGCATTCTCATTGCATTTTTTGGGTTGTATATTTATGATCGGTTCGGTGGCAAGGTCGAGACCCGTAGCGATTTGCCGATCTCGAGATAAAAAGAGGACATGGGCCAGAGAAAAAGAAAAAGCACTGGCGGTGTATATAGCATAGTTTAATCAAATGGGGGTGAGCGTGCCAAGCTTGGGACCAAAGGCACCAAAGCAGCAGCTGCTTGGGTCACCCTTGGTCCCCAGGGAGCCCAGGGAGCCCTAGGGAGCCCAGGCTGAGGTACCCCTGGGTGCCCCTGCGCGTGGCCCAGACACCTCTAGCTATTAGCAAAACACTTTCTTGTACTGCTGCTGGTGCACATTCCCATTAAAACCCTTTAGGCTCTACTACAAATCTATTTCACAGCTCAGCCAGCTGCAACTGCAGCTCGAGGTATCTCTCGGCACCCCTCGAGCGATTCAATCTAGCCAATACAGAAACTCCTTTGTTAGTGATCAGTTATGCTTTAACATCCTCATTAGATTCGGAACAGGTCTGTGAAAGTTTTTTTCATCATCTTCACTACATACCTTTGTAAGTGTAGAACCAATGAAATGAGCACCTCGAGGCTTTTTATATCAAGGGTTGCCCGGGTGATGAGGTAGCTCTAGGATACCATATAGATATTCCTCATAGATACACCCCCCGACACCCCGATGCACGATTTCAAATGCATGCACGCACGTACTAGCTGCATGCCCTTGGCATAGTTGCCATCATGCACGTGACAAGACATATAAAGCACCTTCGGCCCCAACTCGCACGATCAATGGGTCAATTGGTAAACGGCAAGTGGGAAGAAAACCCCTCGACTTCCCTCCCTCCAAACACAGATTTTCGCAGCTGGTTGACCAAGGATGGTTCCAAGGGCCCCGATGGCCAAAAGGGGTTCAAGGCCGAGGCCGGTAGGTACCACCTTTACCTCAACTATGGTTGTCCTTTTGCTCACCGTACCCATATCGCTTGGGCTCTCAAGGGTCTCGACAAATTCATTGATTTGAGTGTGACCAACCCTGGAGCCACTCCCGAGGGGTGGAGTTTTGAGACCGAGTTCCCGGGCACTACTGGCGACAAATTGTTCCCTGAGAACCACCACATTTACCAGACTTATCTCAAGGCCGATTCTAACGCAACCACTCGCGCTAGCGTGCCTGTTCTATTTGACAAAAAGGAGCAAACGGTCGTGTCCAACGAGAGCGCAGAAATCATTCGCCAGTTTGACGAGGCGTTTGATGACCTTGGAGCCAAGCAGGGCAACTACTACCCTGCCGAATTGCGGTCCAAGATCGATGCCCAGAACGACTGGGTGCTCAAGAACGTGGGCGCCAACCTCTACAAGATCAGGGGTAAGTTTGCGCCCGCAAGCGAGGAGGCACGCGCTGAGGCCAAACAGGCCTTTTACGCTGCTCTAGACGAGCTCGACAAGCAACTCTCGAGCCAGAAATGGCTACTGGGTGATACTCTCACCGAGGCCGATACGCGCTTGTTTGTGATTGTGATCCGGTTTGCCTACTACACTGGCATTGACAAGGGACTCAAGGACTGGGCCAACCTGTTTGCTTGGACAAAGCGGTTTTATCAGTTGCCCGGTGTTGGAGCCACCGTGCACCCTGACCATATCCAGGCCATTGGCAACCTTGAGGGCCCTTTGCCTAGTTATGACTGGACTAGCTAGATATGAATTCGTATTTGAGAGGAGTTGAGAGGGGTAGGGCCTGCTTGTGCGAACGTCAATGGGACTGTGAGCTCAAGCCTAGCGAGAAAACTGGAACCGAGCCTAGCTTCAGCCCCTGGCGAGCGCTGTGAGAAGTGACCTAGACCAGAGCTGAGTGTACCACGCCCCCCAGAGCCTTGGGAGAAGCGAGCTGAAGCCTGAGCTGAGCCTGAGCCGATGCCAAGGAGGCCCAAGCCAAGTGCGCCTGAGCGCCCAAGCCTGGCTAGAACCCCAATCAAAAGGCATCCCCAAGCCCGAACCTTAGTCCTTAGCGCAAAAGAAGACCCTACATCGACAGTAACTGAAGCCCGGCTCAATAGGGCACTGAAGGCGTGTTCAAGTCTAAAGACACTCCTGTCTGTTGACTCTGAAGTCAATTGACCCCCAGGCTAGTCGACGAGGTGGAGAGAGACCGAGACACCAAGTGGCCAGCTTGACCATCATGCCACCCCCTGCGTCACAGTGCATATCTCCACGTCGATTGGGTGGTCGTATGCACCAGCACAGGAGCAGGTTTCGAGGGAATTGATAAACGTATCTGATGTAAATTTCAAGCCACATGTAGTTTCCAATACTCATGCGGGCCGTGCATACAGGCGCCTAAAGCGGCGTTCACGTGCAACTGATTTGAAATTCAATTATTAAAGTACAAGCTGGATACTTCAGGGTGCTTTATACATGAAAGTGCTTGTTACAGGAGCCTCTGTGGCAGGCCCATTTACAGCGTACTGGCTGGCAAGAGCTGGGGCCCAAGTCACAGTGCTGGAACGATTTCCAGCCATAAGACCAGGTGGACAAAGCCTTGATATCCGCCAGACTGCAGTTGAAGTCGTGAAAAGAGTTCCTGGGCTTGAGCAAAAGATCCGTAACCAGCGCGCGCCGTTTGATGGCATGTCCCTTCTTCGCCCCAATGGTACCGAGTTTGCTCGAATTGTACCCTCCGGAAAGGAGGATAAGCAAGCGTTGGTGTCCGAGTACGAGATCCTGCGGGGCGATTTGAGCCAAACGCTCGTGGATCTCACCAAGAACGACCCTCGGGTTCAATATGTGTTTGGTGACCAAGTAAAATTCCTTGAGAATCGACCCGATGGAGTCAGTGTAGATTTTCAAAGCGGTAAGAAGGCAGAATATGATCTTGTGGTTGGGTGTGATGGTGCAAACTCCACAACAAGAGCGTTCGGCCTGGGCGGGTCTGTGAGCACAAACACCGAGTCAACCGGTATATGGCAGGCGTATTTCACCCTGAATCGCAACTTGACTGTTGGTGAAGCCAAGATCGCTAATGCGTATTCTGGTCCTGGCAGTCGAGCACTGCTGCTTAGCTCGGATGTGGATCGCAACAAGAGCCGTGCGATTTTAATTAAGCAGAGCTGCAGCAGGGACGATATACAGGCTTTCCGCGACGCTCAAGCTCAGGGTGACAAGAGCTTGCGTGGCCACACAATTGATACCTTTAGCGGGATGGGCTGGATTTCGAGTGAGATTCTCAAAGAGGTGCCTGGCTCGGACGAGTTTTATGCAAGTGAGAGTATCCATGTCAAGCTCCCAAAGTACTACAAAGATCGTGTTGTGCTTGTTGGGGATGCGGGCTACGCCACGGGTGCCAATGGAACTGGCACGAGCTTGGCTATGACTGGCGCCTACGTGCTTGGGGGTGAGCTCGCCAGTGCGCGTGCAAGTGTTAGTGATGCCTTGGAAGCATATGAGCAGGTAATTAGGCCGCTGGTGGCAAAGAGCCACGGTACATCGCCGTGGGCGAAGCGAGTGTTTGCGCCTCATAGCCGCTGGGGATTGACGCTGAGGAATTCTGCTGTCTCCTTTTGCTACCAAATTGGGCTGATCGATGCAGTGATGAGAAAGCTAAGCTCAAATTTATCTGCTGAGCCCATAATCCTCAAAAATTACAAGTTCAACTCGTAAGTTTGATACTACATACATACAGATTCCTCCCCACGGGCTTTCCAGAGCCCCTTACTATTCCTGTGCTTTTCAAACACAAGACAACGTGTTGCAAATATCAATGGACCAAAGATACTGGCAGAATGGCAGCCATGCCCTCCCTCTACGAGGAGAGGGGTGCCGCTCGCGTCGCGACGGACCTGTGTCACAGAGAACTCGCAACTCGGCAGAGAGAGTAGATCCTAGTATCCCTAATGCCTCGCCCTTTTCGGCTTCCTTGGAGTCCGATAGGGCGGATGCGGCGCATGAGAGGTTCTCTACATGCGCGGCATGGGGGAGGAGTCTTTAGGTAGTGATAGCAAAAAAGCGAGTACAGAGTGGGAGGCTCTGTGCTGTTTATATAGCCAAAATGGGACAATGCGTGTCTGGTCTCATTGGTTTGCTGTAAGACATTGCGCAGGTAATTTGTCTCGGTGATATTTTTACAGCGCAGGATCGCCGTACGCCTAAAAATTATAGTATTCTATTCAGACAATGCATCTGTCCACAACAAGCGTTAGTTCGACTCGGAAAATTGCTACTACGTACATATAGATGCTCCCTCCCCCAGGGGCTCTCCGAGCTCCAATGTCATGAACTGCGTTCGTGCAGAACACGAAGTGCTGCTAGCACCCTTTAAAAGGGTGAGTGACAGAAACGCGCGCACCCTCAGTACTTGAGGGGGCCCGCGGTGCGCGAACGAACTCTTTCCAAAGAGCAAGCCGTGATCTCGGCAAGAGACGTCAGTCGTCTCGTTGCCGAATAGAGAATACGAGCCAAGTCTGATTCAATTCAGACTTGCCTCAGATGCGGTGGCGGGCGTCATCATCCGACACCGTTAATCGGGCATGCAGAGTCCGTCTCCATGACCCAAAAGAGAGGGAGCTCTTTAGGTAGTGGTAGCAAGAAAGCGAGTGAAGAACAAGAGGGAAATTATTTGGCTTATATAGTCTAGACGAGACATTGTGTGTGGCAAAAGCAAGTATTTTGAAATGAGACAATGTGGCATATTGAAACAGCGCTGTTCACATAAACCCGCAGCATGGACACCCTTAAAACTCTGGGTTCTTCATGTTGGGGGTCAGCACTTCGTACCTAAACTTTGTAAAAGCTTGTCAACCTGCGTTATCTTGAGCCCGATCTTAGCGGCAAGGTTGTCCTTTTCTTCGTGGGGTAAGGGGTGGTCCACGTGCTCGTGAATCCACTGGCGCATTACCGCATTTGCATCATCTCCAAGCCCTTTATTCTTTTTCTCACGCTCATAAACTAGCCATTTCTCGACTGTGTCAAGGGCAAGGCCACCTTTTTTTTTTGCCTGGTTCTGCTTGGCCTGCTTGGTAGGCCACAGAGTTTGACGGCGCTCGAGCCACTTGTACAGCTTGCATTTTGCCTCATTGTCGATGCCTTTAAAGCTAAATGTGCAGCTTGGTCTCATTCGGTACCGAGTCTGGCAAAATCACTGTGAAATATGCTCCACAGGAAGGCCGCTGCGCAGTGCCGGCTGCTCTTTTTCTTGGGGACTAGGATAAGGCTTGTCCGAGTGGGCCTCAAACCGCCTGCGCAAGACACCAATGGCTGTATAGGGAGCAGGAGCCTGTGCTCTCCAGTTTATAATCCTTTCGGGCGTGGGGTCCTTGACTTGGTACGGGAAGTGGGTGATCCACTTTGAGACCTGGACCTCATTGAGCTGGGTGTCTTTTGCGAGCAGTCGTAGACCGCCTGCGGTAGAGTAGGGGTTTTTGATATGTTTGTAGATCCATTCGCGGATTATGGTTCGTACCTTGTTTGTGAAATCGCGGTTGCGCTCGAGCCGCAGAGCGGGGTCTAGGCGGGGTGATTTGGGAGCCGATTTTGTGCGCCGTTTTGAGGAATACGCAGCCTGAGATTTTTTCGATAAATGTTTCGATAGTTGATGCGCTGTTTGATGATTTACAGGAGCACTCTGCGGCCGCACGGTATGCCCATACCTAGGCTTCACCTTTGTGCGATCCTCCTCAACCTCGCTGAAACCAGCAAGCGTGTCGTCGAAGTCATCCTCGCAAAACTCCTAGCTTAATTCTCCTGAGATAGGTGGACTGGGAAGCGTTCCAATTGGGTTTTGGGTCGCCAATTGTGTCCCCTCGGTGGGCAAAGAGGGCGCCCTTTTGATAGCCATTTTTGGTGGGAGACGGGGCACCACAAATTACACAAACCTCGCCAGCTACAAACATATGATTACAACTTTCCATCGCCACATTGTAGTTCATTTTCTGTGTGGGATGTGCGCCTTGTCCTGATTGTGGGTTGGGACGGAGTGTAGTCAGGTGCGACCTTTAAAGCGGGCCTTGGGGGTCTAGATTCAGTTGTGGACAAAATAACCGTACTGCACAGTCCAAGTGGTTCTAACTGTTTCATTTATTCAAAATCATAGGCGGCTGTCGCGTCGCCACCAAGGCTGCCCCAGCATTTGCTCTAACCCCAAGGTCATTCAAACGAGCCAGGTGCAGCGCGTGTCTTTTGCGGGGGACGCGACCTCGATCTGGATTAAAATGGAGCACCCAGTCACTAGCTCCTCTGCATGCTCAAGTACGCGCTGTGTGCAAACTCATACTCTATAAACTACTCTACAATTAAACAGTGACACTAGGCGCACTCACCGAGGTGGCACGGCTCCAAATAGTGCTAGCGGCAACAAACGACGTACAAAGCGCAACCTCAGGGTCAATGCCGTCACTCAAGACTAGCTCCCAATCAAACTTGAAGCGGCGTAGCAGGCGCATCTGGCCAAGCTGCTGGTGGACCTCCTCATGGCCGTTGCCGACGTTAATCACGCGCTCAAGTTTGCGCGACTCGCGAGTCCACACACACGAGCTACCGTCATTTAGATTGAACGAGTTGTTGAGCCAGCCATTGACGTTTTGGTGCTTAAGGTCGGGCTTTTGCAGGTAGCTGATGTAGCGGCCCCTCAACGATACGGCAATGGCAGCAATCTGGGAGCGATCACCAACAGCAAACAAGACCCATTTGGTAGAGCGGGAATTGCCACGCTCAAATGTGTAGAGGTGCTTGCCGGTACCACTAAACACATTGACCTTAGTGCTCGGGCTGCCATTGTCCTCGCGAAGGTAAAACTTGTGGCTAGTGGCACCGAGCACGCTGTAGCTAGCGTAGGGATTGAAGTTCCAGTTGCGCACAACAGCAGGGGCCAGGTTGTGGGCAGTAGAGAGCGCAGTGGTGGCGAGAGACAGAGCGGTGTTTTCCATAGCAATGGAGAGTTGGGGTAGGCGCATGCGGGGTTTATATGCCCTTTGGGGATGTTGTGTTTGTAGTGCTGCACTAGGCCCATGTCGTGCCTGATCGGGATTGCGCGCCGAGCGTGCATGTGCAGGGGGGGGGGGGGGGGGGGGGCCG